>QGSO01000459.1:981794-1159294 GCA_011037825.1 Carya cathayensis | reverse complement strand
TCAAATTTCTGCACAAGAACATATTCACAAGATTTGGCACTCCACGAGCTATTATTAGTGATGAAGGGACTCACTTTTGCAACAAGTTGTTTGAGAATCTTCTTTCTAAATATGGTGTGAAGCACAAGATAGCACTTGCTTACCATCCTCAAACTAATGGCCAAGCTGAAATTTCAAATAGAGAGATCAAGAACATCCTTGAGAAGACGGTCAAAATCAATAGAAAGGATTGGTCGAAGAAGCTTGATGATGCTTTGTGGGCATACCGGACAGCCTTTAAAACACCTATCGGGATGTTTGGAAAGGCATGTCATCTTCCTGTAGAGTTGGAGCATAGAGCTTATTGGGCTGTGAAAAAGTTTAACTCTGATTTGAAGGCAGCAGGTGACAAGAGACTTCTTCAATTGAATGAAATGGAAGAATTCCGGAATGATTCATATGAAAATGCAAAGATCTATAAAGAGAAGACGAAGAAGTGGCATGACAAACAGATTCTTAGGCGAGAGTTTGCACCAGGGCAACAAGTTTTACTCTTCAATTCACGACTCAAACTCTTCTCGGGAAAGTTAAAGTCAAGATGGACAGGTCCTTATACAATTCATGAAGTTTTCTCTTTTGGAGCAGTAGATTTGAAGGACAAGACAGGGAATATTTTCCGAGTTAATGGTCAAAGATTGAAGCACTACTATGGAGAACAAGTGGAGAGGAACTATGCATTGATTCCTCTTGGAGATCCTAATTGATGAGGATTGGAAAGTCTGGCTGTAGACTTTAAAACAAGCGTTTATGGGAGGTTTTTGTTTTAGCATGAATAAAGAGCTGAAAAATTTTAAACTTCGGAAGACTCATCATGAAACCAGGGAAGTTCCTTTTATTTCTTCAAATCCTTTTTACTTTTGCACTACAATGAGGACATTGTTTAGTTTAAGTTTGGGGGTGTGAATTTCTATAGTCATTTGTAAGTCTTGGGTTGTTGATGGGTTGTTTGATTCTCTTACCAAGCATGCATTGGAGTAAGATTGAAGTCTCTATGACTCTGAATTTTGTGATTGAAGATGGTTTTGAGGAAAAATTTTCAAAAATTTCTTTTATGTCAAGTGAAGTTTTGTGGGTACTTTGGTTTAAATCTTTGACCTTGAACATAATTGAGCACATAGTTGTTTTTCTTTGATTCCATTTTGCTTATGAAAAGAAGAGGTTGAATTAATTGAAAGAGGGAAGTTCGATTTTGCTTTGCTCTAGAATCCGTTGATGGGTCCTTGAGGCGAAATCCTACTTGAGACCAAATATTAGAGAAATGATCTAGGCATTTCTTTGGCAACTAAAAAGCTTTCCCAGCCGTCCTAAATATCATGCCATCATTACATGGTGTGTTTCCATAGTTAACCCCCTTGAGCCTTATGACATAAGCCTTTATTTATTCTTTGAACTACACAAACCATGCCCGTTCTAAGCCTGAAAAACAATGAATCTACCCTTGATAGTTTGAGAAAATACTTTGATGGAAAGTTTCATTTAAAAGAGAAAATTAGTGAAAGAGAATGATCCGTACTATATTTGCTCTGTTTGATCAAAGAAGAAGAAGAAGAAGAAGAAGAAGAAAGGAAGTGAAAAAAAAAAAAGAAAAAAAAAAGTCACTAAGCGGAATGTGAATTACCTCAAATTTTGTTAAGGGAATGGTTGGTATTGCATCAGTGATTACAACAATACTAATGCCACAAGTATGAGCATATTGCTAAAGAAAGAGCTATGATTTGAATCATGTGGAAATCTCTTTTAGTATTCTTTTCACAAAGTATTTTCCCAGTTTGCTTTGATTATCCATATCCAGTTCTTTCTTAACCCTCACCCTGTGGCCTATCATTACAAGCTTATTAAAGACCTTTTGATCTCTGATTTTGGTGTTGATTACATTAGTGGAGAGGATTTCTGAAAATTGGACTTATGGGGTTAAGTTTTAAGAAGAATTCTTCGGATTTTGGTTGTTCTACTTTTATTTGAGTTTGCAAGTGGTTTGAGGTTAAATTGACTATCTCACACACACACTCAAGGTCTTAGCTTTAGGTTGAAGTAAACGCCTAACTCTTGCTTGACAAATTGTAAAATTTTTGATTGATTTTCTTGCTATCTTTGATGTTAAAAGAGTAAGATACTAGTGATGAAATCTAAATTCATAAAAGCTTGGTGAGTGATGATACTTCTCTTTGGGGTCGAGTTGATATTGCCTAAACTATCATTTGCTTTTCTTTTTGTTTGAGGACAAACAAAGTCTTAAGTTTGGGGGTATTTGATGACTTGAAATATTTCATGTTGCAGAATTTAAAGCCTCCGCTCGAGCGAACTCAGGCATATTCAAACGCTCGACAGCCGCTCGATAGTGAGCTCGAGCGGGATGCGAGAAAACAAGTTCGCTCGAGCGGAGACATTGGCCGCTCGAGCAAAATCAGGCAGAGTCGACCGCTCGATGTTCGCTCGACACCCCGCTCGACACCCTAGGGGGCATCGCTCGTTTAGGTGTCATACGCGTGGTGGATACCTGCGGTGTGGCACGGGAGCCAAGGTGTGCGGATGACCCCTAGGGTAGGTCATGGTGCATACGAATTAATGGGTTATTTGGATTGAGTTGTATATGGGCCAAATGGACTTTTGGCGTGACATTTGTAAAGATCATGTTTTTGGGCCAAATGGGATTTTTGGCATGCGTGGAAAAATACGGTTTTATGGGTTTGTGCATTGGCATTCTCTCATGCATATTGTTTGTGTTTTAATATGTTTTTATCTAGTGGTGTTTGGATTTTATTTACCTGCGGCACCATTTTGGTACTGTAGATTTTGATGCAGAGATCGAGAAGGAGGAGGCTGAGCCCGAGGATGCGGCTCCGCCGGAGTTCTGAGTTGGAGTTTACGCTTTGTACTTGGCTTTGAATCGATATTTGTATTTATAATATTTTATTATGTATGTTTTGAACCGCTTTTTATTAAACTAAGAAAAATTCTGGTACTTAGTTATATGTCTTTGCTATCCGCTGCGTGTTTATTTGTGCACACTTGTCGCTTGCACACACTTGGCACTCGTCGATAGGGTGGTGACCCGTGTTGTCACCATCTGGACGTCTTGATTTCCCCGTGTCCGTACGTGGGGATTTGGGGGCGTCACAGGTGGTATCAGAGCGGTTTGGCTATGGGAAAACCACATGTCCCGTAGGTAGTACCAGAATGTTTTTAAAGTTGTGTTTTAAAATTTATTTTAAGTTGCTTTTTGACGTGTTTTATTTGTTTTGAATTTGTTTGAGCTTGTTCGCTTGTTTTATTTAGTTAGTTATGTTATTGCATGCTGGTTTCTTTTTGTTTTCTTGTTATGTGGTTTTGGTTTTGGTTTTGGTTTTATGTTGTTGGTTTTATTCGTTTTTCTTAAAGGGGGTCAAGGGTTGTGTTGTGGCAGGAAGGCGGTATAATCGAGGATACTATTATTAGGCATGAACATTTAGTGTAGTAGGTTTGAATTTTTAGCGATGTGGTTTGCTTGTATGATGTTGAGGTTTGAAGGGAATGTCATGGTTTAAGCAATCTTTGTAAGGTGGGAACTCACGTAGCAATGAGGAGAGGAATTAGTTTTAAGTTGCTTAAGATGATTGAGGTCAAGGTTTTGTAGAATTTATGTAATGAGGCTATAGGATAGGAGAGTGAAGGTTTAGCGAACTCTAAGGACGTGTTTAAGGGAATTTTATTTAAGGTTTGGGACCAGATATATGCAAAATGGTAGTTCGCCACCGGATTACAACTTTTCAGGAATTGGTTGACTTAGCCACTCTTGCAGAGCGAGAGGTTAATTTGAGTATGGGCTCCCCTCCAGGACAAAAGAGGCAGAGTTTTACTGGTGAAGGAAGTAGTTCGGGTTAGCCTCAAAAGTTTGTTTAGCGGACCGGGACTCGACCACAAGCAACCTCGGGAGTGCGTATGGGAGGACGAGTGCCAGTTTGTGGAAGATGTAATAGAGCTCACGGAGGCGAGTGTCGTTTGGGTAGTAACCAATGTTTTGAATGCGGTCAGACGGGGCATTTTGCTCGTGAGTGCCCTAGTCGAGTTCAAGAAAGCCGTGGAGCTCGTCGCAGTGGTAGAACTAACCAGAGGCAATTAGCTCGGGGTCGAATGTACGCAGTGACTCTTGGTACCGTTGGAGGTGAGGTTACGGAGACTCAGAATACTAGAGTCATGGCATGATCTGGGTGATCTTTTAGGGAAGTAGAATAATTGAGTTCTTTGGTTCCGTGGAGTTTATGAAATGGTCTATAGCGTAGTAGGTTGTAAGTTCAACAAATTTCAAGGATGGATTTTATGAAGTTTCAACAAAGTTTTAAAGTTTGGGGCCTTATAGATTTTAGGAAAATAAGTTTATGGTAATTAAGGTGTTAGGTTCGACAAGCTTTGGGGGGAAATAATTAAATTTCGAGTTTTAGATTTCGTGATTCGGATGAGTAATTAGGTGGCAATTAGGGCTTTAGATTTTACAAGCTTTTATGGTGAATGTTTTGAATTAAAGCCACCAATCTTGAGAATTTTAGAAAATGATTTATTATCTATTAATGTCTTAGAATTTGAAAGATTTGAGAGTCGATTTTTCTATTATGGGATGTAAGTTCTTTGATCTTAGAAGTTCCAGAAGATGATTCTTATTTGATTTAAGGTTTTAGAATTGCAGAGTTGAAGGACTGATTTATAATAAGAATTGAGTTCTTAGTTTTACAGACTTAGTGCTGTAGCTTGATCTACTCTAGTGAGTGATTAGTTTGTAACCATTAAAATGGGGTTGATTAGAGTTGAGTTACTGATATGAAAATTTTTCTAGAGTAGATTTCTTTAAGGATTGAAGATATCGAGCTAGTTTAGAAAATAATTATTGTTAACTCGAAGTTGTAGTAGCAGATCTTAGGAAATGATTCTATCGATTCGAAAGGTATAGGTCCATCAGGGTGTTGGAAATAGTAGATTTTGTGTTGGTATTGAATACGATTGAATTTGAGGTTATATGATCCGTAGACTTTTGGGAATGGATTCTTAGCAGGTTTAAGGTCATTCTCGGTACCAAACTTTAAGCAATGGCTAGTTGCTGATTTAAGGATATAAGTTGAGTAGATTTAAGAATGATTCTTGCTGAGTTGAGGATATAAGTCCAGATGATGGAAATGTGATAAGGGATCACTTGTACGTTTGAATGATTTTTGGTGTTGGCTAAGAGTGCATGGGATCGATGAATAGTAATGGTACGTATGTATGGATTTCGGAGAGTATTGGTCCTGGTCTTATGTATTTTTTTGGCTTGGTAGGAGTTGAAGAGGAATCTGTGTGGTACTATTAAATTCAAGAGATTTTTGGCTTTGAGTTGTTTGGTCAGTTGAACGGAATGTGCAGTCGAAGCGGGTTACCCATTGGGATGGTGGTTTGAAACGACTGTTGTGTTTATCTTGAGGATTAATTGCGACTTGAAGTCATAGGAATTTAAATTGGTGAGGCTATACTTTTCTTTGGAGATCAAGTATCCAGTTGGGAGAATTGGGGATGTGGTTATTTAACTTGAAAGGAGATCGTTAGGTCACCATGTGTGGTGTATGAAGTAATAAATCTGGGAAGTTGAAACTTATGCATCAAAGGTGGGTAGCATAATCTTATTTATGAAGTAATAAAGCAGTAGGATCCATGAGTGTTGTTTAATAGTTTTTGATGGATTGAAGATTTAAACAGTATGGCCTGTCTTGAGATTTATTTATGAAGTGTTATTGAAGGAATTAGTTGCGCTAAAACTAGAGTTTTTGAGAGTACAAGTAGGTGGGTGAGTTACCATGAGCGTTTCGATTATGTTTAGGTGAAGTCAATGGTAGTTTATAGTGAGTTAGTCATTGCAAGATTGGATGTTATTCAAAATATAGGTAATGAGCTTGAAGTGTGGGATATCGGATAGAAGTTGTAGGCGCTCTCATTGGTTGGCCGGGAAGGACTTGGGCCTTTTTGGAGATGTTCCTTATCTTTAGAAGAGACAGGTGTATTTTGAGATGATGTTATGTGTTTTCAATTTGGGGCCTGGAGGTTGATTAGTACTGTTTCTGTCATCAATCAATGAGTGTATTTTTGCGGAATGTTGGTTTTCGTTTGGGGCAGCGATGGCCAACTGAGGAATGAGTGGAGATTTGTGGTTTTTGAAGGCATACAATTTTCTATGGAAATGTGGTAAAGGTTTTCTTGTGATTAGGTGTGGATTGAGCTTGTATTTCGTGATATTAATTTTTGAGGATATAGCCTTTAAGTATTTTGATGAGATATCAGAGTGCGGGCGAAAGCATGATTTTTGGAGATACTTAGAAGTTCAAATTTTGTATCGACTTGGAAGATTTAGTAGTGATTCGAAGTTTTAATGGGAGATTAATCATTTGGTCGTGCAATTTGGTTTATGGATGGTTAACTTTGGAAGTGGCTATTAGGTTACCAAAGTTGGAATGGGATGAAAGTTTGAAAGGTAAAGCAGAGACGTTATTGATATTAGTGATTTATGGTGTGAAGTTAATAATCATTGGATTTGTTGGGAATTGCCGATGATATGTATCTCTCAAATATGTTCGGAGTTGTATCTTGTATCTGTTTGGCACTGATGGTTGATCTTGCAAATTTTGAGGACGAAATTTGTTTTTAAGGGGGGGAGGATGTGATACCTCGTTTTTACGTGTATTTTCACTGAAGGAGTGTTTTTAATTTAATTAATATGTTGGTTTATTTATTTTAAATTAATGTATTTTAATTGGCTTTTAATTTATTTAATGTTGTGTTTAATTTATTTTAATCGTTTTACGGTTTTTAAAATCGTTTTCGGCGGATCAGTTTTTGGATTCCGGAGTGAGGATTGGACCTCATTTCTTTTCTTTTCTCTTTTTTCTTTTTCCCTTTTTCCCTTTTCCTTCTTCTTTTTCTTCTTTTCTTTTCTTTCCTTTCTTTCTTTTCCTTCTTCTTTCTTCCCCGTTTCCTCTCTTCCCCGCGTGCTGCTCTTCTTTTCTCCTTACCGTTGCCGCCACTTCGGCCTCCCAGTGCGCCGCCGTCCGGAGGCTATCTTGTACACCACCCCCACCATTCTCTTCCCCTCCCACTAGAGTTCATCCCCACCAATTTTCAGAGCCATCGGACCAGCCGTTAGCCGCCACACACGGTTGGAAGTCACGGCCCCAGCCCTGTTTTTCTCCCCTGTCGCCAGTTTCTTTCTCAGCCTTCGACCACCATTTTCCACCACCACCCACGGCCAAAACTCGTTTCCTTTAGCTTCATAAACATCTCAAGACCATTCCCTATCAATTTCGTGCCTTGGTTTGTCCCCGTTCGAAAGTGGGTAATTTATTACCCACGGCAACAGTGTAAATTACACTGTTACGTTGCTTTTCCTCCGCCGTTTGCAATGCCGCGAGCTTTCGAAAAATACCGTATAGCGCTGTAAGTATTTTCCAAACTCTACTTTTAGATTTAAATGTATTTTTCTCTTACAATAAATTATCTGGTTGGTTTGTTGATTCCGGACTGAGTCCGAGGAGTTCGGGGGTCGGATGGATGAAGGACGGAGTTGCTTGATTTGTTGATTTATGGTTGGTTGGTTGTGTCGTGCATTGGGATTGCATTTACATGGTGCATGCACGTGCATTTTATTTGAATTGAGAAAATCATGTTTTATTGGCGTAAATGGATTTTCGGGTGCGTGTGTACCACGACCCCAAGCCGGGATGGGGTATTATCTCGGTGAAGCTCCTCTGGTCACTCGGGAGCGTAATATACTGATTGACCTCCCCTGAGTTGAAGCTCGGCTACGAACACGCCGGGCGCGGAACTGAGCGACAACGGGAGCGGGGCCTAGGGGATGCTTGGCTACGAACGCGTCGAGCGCAAAACTGGGCATCGCTCTACGCACCGACTCCGTGGCCCTTCGCTGGCGAGGGCTAGAGGATGCTTGGCTACGAACGCGCGGGCGCGGAACTGGGCATCGCTCGTTTAGGTGTCATATGCGTGGTGGATACCTACGGTGTGGCACGGGAGCCAGGGTGTGCAGATGACCCCTAGGGGAGGTCATGGTGCATACGAATTAATGGGTTATTTGGATTGAGTTGTATATGGGCCAAATGGACTTTTGGCGTGACATTTGTAAAGATCATGTTTTTGGGCCAAATGGGATTTTTGGCATGCGTGGAAAAATACGGTTTTATGGGTTTGTGCATTGGCATTCTCTCATGCATATTGTTTGAGTTTTAATATGTTTTTATCTAGTGGTGTTTGGATTTTATTTACCTGCGGCACCATTTTGGTACCGTAGATTTTGATGCAGAGATTGAGAAGGAGGAGGCTGAGCCCGAGGATGCGGCTCCGCCGGAGTTCTGAGTTGGAGTTTACGCTTTGTACTTGGCTTTGAATCGATATTTGTATTTATAATATTTTATTATGTATGTTTTGAACCGCTTTGTATTAAACTAAAAAAAATTCTGGTACTTAGTTATATGTCTTTGCTATCCGCTGCGTGTTTCTTCGTGCACATTTGTCGCTTGCACACACTTGGCACTCGTCGATAGGGTGGTGACCCGTGTTGTCACCATCTGGACGTCTCGATTTCCCCGTGTCTGTACGTGGGGATTTGGGGGCGTCACAAAGAGAGTGTGGAAGTGGAAAAGGAAGAAGGGATATTGACTGTTATCCAATCTGAGGAATTTGAGAAGGAAGATGTGGGTGAATTATTGGGCATCTCTTTACATGCTATTGCTGGTTCATTATCTCCTAAAACCATGAGGTTGTTTGCTGAAATTAATCATAAAAAAGTTTTGGTTTTGATTGATACAGGCAGTACTCATAGTTTTATAGATCCTTATGTAGCAAGGAAGTCCAATCTGTCAAGGGAGGAAAGCCACTTAACAGTTCAAGTAGCTAATGGTGCCACTCTTCCTTGCCTTGGTCAATGTAAGACAGTCTTTCTTAAACTACAAGAACATGAGTTTATGGCTAATTTATATATGTTGACTCTTGGAGGATGTGATGTAGTTTTGGGGGTTGATTGGTTAAGTGGGCTAGGGTCTATTCTATGGAATTTTTCTGATTTAACTATGAAGTTTTAGTTTGGAAATAAATTTGTTTAGCTGCAAGGGATTCAGAGACCAGTGCACAATATTGTGGAGGAAGTTCCGACTGTGAATCTTAAAGAGGGGTTATGAGAGGAATTTGGCTGCACATTATAGAGGGTAATAATGGTCAGGGCAGTGCAACACAACCAGCAGAGGTGCCAAAAATTTTGGATCAATTTCAAGAGGTCTTTGCCGAGCCAAAGGGGTTGCCACCTCCCAAGAATTTTGATCACAAAATTAAATTACTGGAAGGTACTAAACCCATTTGTGTGCGACCCTACAGGTACCCTTATTATCAAAAAGAAGAAATAGAGAAGCTGCTAGGTGAATTACTAAAGAATGGAAGCATAAGGAGTAGTCAAAGTCCCTACTCTTCTCTGGTACTACTTGTTAGAAAGGCTGATGGGAGTTGGAGAATGTGTGTGGATTATCGTGCACTCAACAAGGAAACCATCAAAGATAAGTACCCTATTCCCAATATTGATGAACTGCTTGATGAGCTTGGAGGGCTGAGGAATTTTCTAAGTTGGATTTGAGGTCGGGATATCATCAGATACCCATGAATCCTGATGACATCCCTAAAACTGTCTTTCGTACGCATGAATGACATTATGAGTTTTTAGTAATGCCCTTTGGGCTTACTAATGCACCATCTACATTTCAAGGGATGATGAATGATATGTTTTGACCTTATTTGAGGAAGTTTGTGTTGGTATTTTTCAATGATATCCTAATTTATAGCAAGTCTATGCAGGAGCATGTTCAACACCTAACTCGGGTCCTGAAATTGTTACAAGCTGACCAGTTTTATGCAAAGTTGTCAAAGTGTGTTTTTTGTAGTAATGAGGTGGAGTACTTGGGACATATTATCACAAGAGATGGAGTTAAAGCAAATCCTTATATGCTGGCTGCAATGCAAGAGTGGCCAACTCCTAAAAACCTTAAGGCACTAAGAGGTTTCTTAGGACTCACAGGATATTATAGGAAGTTTGTCAAGGGGTATAGAGCAATAGCAGCCCCACTCACAGCTCTTCTAAGGAAAAACTCTTTTTCTTGGAACGATAAGGCACAAGAAGCATTTGAGAATCTCAAGGAAGCAATGGTAAGGCCACCAATACTCAGCTTACCCAATTTCACTAAAACTTTTGTTGTGGAATGTGATGCATCAGGGGAAGCATTGGGAGCAGTGTTAATGCAAGAAGGGCAACCAATAGCTTATTTCAGCCAGGCCCTAAGGGGCAGGAATCTAAAATTTTCCACCTATGAAAAGGAATTGTTGGCACTAGTGATGGCAGTAAGGAAATGGAGGCACTACCTATTGGGACAGTCCTTCAAAGTACGCACTGACCAGCAAGCACTCAAATACCTCCTTGAACAAAGAGTAGGGACCCCATCACAGCAGAAATGGGTCTCTAAGTTGCTTGGGTATGATTTTATGGTGGAATATAGAAGTGGGAAAAGTAATGCAGCAGCTGATGCCTTATCCCGAGTGAAATACTTAGAACCCCATAACCCAAACACCAACCCCAAACACTAGCCAAACAGATCCAACACAACCCAAACATTATCCCATAAATCCAGAACCAGTTCCAACAAACCAAACCATTCAGAAAAACCAATTTCTCCAAAACCAAGCAATTAGCATCATGCAAGCTCAATGGATAAAAGAGTTGAAGAAGGCTTACCAACAGGACCCCATGTTGCAGTAGCTAATAAGCCACTACCATCATGGAGATCTGGGCCTATCTCGTTACCAACTTCGAAATGAGTTACTCTTTTACAAGGGTAGACTACATCTCGGGTCATTGGTTCCCTTTCAGCAGCAGATCCTGCACTAGTTCCACAACAGTCCATTAGGGGGGCACACAGGAGTATTTAAAACACAAGCAAGAATCAAAAAGGAGTTTTACTGGCCTGGTTTAAGAAATGATGTCAGAACACTTATCAGGGAGTGTGATGTGTGCCAGAGGAATAAAGTTGAAGCCCTCTACCCTTTGGGGTTGCTCCAACCTTTACCCATACCTAGCAAAAATTGGGCAGATGTCAACATGGATTTCATTGAAGGTTTACCACCTTCGGGAGGCAAGACAGTAATCTTCGTTGTGGTGGACAGGTTAAGTAAGTATTCTCATTTCATGCCTCTTAATCATCCATACACAACGCTAACAATGGCTAGGGTATTTCTGGATAATGTCTTTAAATTACATGGGTTACCACAGATAATTGTTAGTGATCGAGATCCTGTGTTCACTAGCAATTTCTGGAAGGAATTATTCAGATTATGTGGAACAGATCTATTGCTCAGCACCGCTTATCATTCTCAAACAGATGGCCAAACAAAGGCCATGAATAAAGTGCTTGAATGCTATCTTCGATGTTTTTCCAGTGATAGACCAAAAGATTGGGTAAAGTGGTTACCTTTAGCTGAGTATTCTTATAATACCTCAATTCATACGTCTACAAAGGTGACACCTTTTGAAGCTGTCTATGGCCAGCCACCTCCACGACTGTTACCATACAAGTCAGGCGCTACTAAAGTCCAAGCTGTCAATGAAGAGCTTCAAAACCGAAAGTTTATTGCTAAACTCATCAAGGAGAACCTGCAAGAAGCCCAATCAAAGATGAAATATTTTGCTAACAAAACAAGAAGACATCAAGAGTTTGAGATCGGCGAGTGGGTTTACCTCAGGCTACAGCCGTACAGACAAATGACAGTAGCAATGAGAAGGAATTTAAAGATTGCACCAAGATATTATGGCCATTCAAAGTGATTCGTAAGGTGGGTAAAGTTGCTTTTGAACTAGATCTACCTCCAGAAGCTAAGATTTACCTAGTATTTCACATTTCATGCCTTAAGAAGAAGCTTGGAGGAGGAAAACAAACCTGTGCAAATCTACCAATCATCACCTCAGATGGTTCCTTGGAACCTGAACCTGAGAGAATCTTGCAACGAAGGTTGAAGAAGAAGGGGAATGTCGCCGGAGTTGAGGTGTTAGTGTAGTGGTCTGGCACCAATGAAGAGAATGCTACTTGGGAAGATCTAGAAACCCTAAGGAGGCGATTCCGTAACCTTGAGGACAAGGTTTCTTGAGAAGGGGGATCTGTTATGAGATTGGGGATTTTTTCCTAAAAGAACAAAGTCTGTCTTGTGTTATTGCTGCTGCGTCGTTTCATTTAATTTGTTTTAATTCAGTATTTGACTGAGTCCAAGTCGTGGGCTAAGTGGGGTCCTTAGTGGGTCAGTTATTTATTTCCGTAAGTAATGGGTTTTGCCCACGTTGTGTAATAGGTCATTGTGCATGGCCTATTTATGTTGACTACATTCAATGAAAGAGGATATGAATTTTATCTTCAATTTACAGAATACTTAGAATTTTAACAGTGGAACCTCCCCTCAGTGCCCTCACTGAGTCACAATAATTCTTCTCCATTATTTTTTTTTTTCATTTAACTTATTTCAGTTATTTAAAATTACTTTGAAACCTGATATGAATCATTAGTGTTTTGTGATTGTGTTTGTGTTATTCGGGTTTTGTGATTATATTTGTGAAATTACTTTGAAATGTGGTAGATGGTATTTGTGTATTAGGGTTCTTGAATATGAAATTTAGGATTTTTGTGATTGTTTTTCGAAATCTTTTTTACAACTTGTTTTTTTATTTCAATACCAGATTTTTTTTTTTATCATTATACATCTATTAATTTTATTTTATTTTTGGTTAAATTCACTTGCAAGTCATCTCTCACGTCTGTACATTTGACGTTGCATCGTTTTTGAAATAAAAACATAGCACAAATAAAAAATATATCTCTAAGTTACTAAATCTACTGAATCCCCCATCTATCTCTATCTCTAAGTTTGTGTACAAAGAGAGTATATTAATACTCTCTAAAGAATAAACAAATATTGGGCATCATTGCTCAGTAGTACTACTGCATGCATGACTTATATTGTTTACTGATCCTAAAAAAAAAAGAAAAAGAAATGGTAATTCGTAATCGATCTGTGTGATTGTAAGTTGTAATTTGTTTTAATTGTGTGTGATTATAATATGTGTGATTGGAAAGTGATTATAATCTGTGTAATCTATTTTATAAAACTATACTAATAGTCTAAATTGTCTAATATTAATACTATTATATCGTTATTGTTGCTTTTATTAATTTTCTTCTTGTTACTATAGATGAATCATTCAAATGAAACAGAAACACCTAGCGATGTGAGACCTTCAATGGAAAAGAGTCAAAAGACCATGGAATCAATAGCGACTAATGATCGGCTTTCTCCCAAATCTAAGGTAAGTAATACTAGTCCTGGGAGTAGTAGGAAAAGATCTGTAGTTTGGGACTATTTTAAAAAGATTAAAACTGAGGATAATTCAATACCTAGAGCTGCATGTAATTTTTGCGGGACTACTTATGCTCGTGATCCTAAATTCCTAATATAAATGGCACAAAATTAATGTTACAGCACTTAGAAAAACACATGTAAGAAGTCTCTACTTAGGAAAGTGAATAGAAACAAATCTGTATTATGTTCCCAGTCTGGAGAAAGCAGTGGGGGGCTTGTATCTATTACTTTTAGTGTTAAGGCTTGTAGAGAAGCTTAGCAGAAATGCTGCTTGTTAATGAGCTTCCTTTTAAATTTGTGGAAGGGGAGGGGTTTAAGAAATTTATACTTGTTGTGCAACTTAGATGGAATGAGATTCCATACGTGTAACGGTTGTAAAAGATATTTTTAAACTTTATTTGAAAAAGAAAGACAAGTTGAAAAAACACGTTCTGTTAGACCATTATTGGATGCAATTTACATTAAATAATAACATGTAAGATCAGTTGAGTGAGGCCCCATTTGTTTACCGACATGAGATGAAAACATCTCATCCCAAACTATATGGAGAAGAGTTTTGTGTAACCAAATAGACATCCAGGAATCTTTATTTCATCTCATCTGAGTTATGATATTTTCAACAACAGTTATAATATCTGACAGATAAAACACTAAAAAGTAAATTAAAAAGAGAGAAAAGAGTGAAAAGCACTATCTTCACTGGCTATCGTCCTTGTCTCTGTCATTATTTTTTTTTTCTTCTCATTTTGAAAGCACAGCAACACCTCGTTGTGGCCTTCGCCCCAGCCATGAGAAACGACATCCATTTCGCAATAAACCACCCCTATGCCGCCTCTCGTTCCTATGTTGCGTTGCAGAATTTCCAGCCCAAGCATTGATACACCTAGATAGCGTTGGGGGTCGATGGGGACATTGGAGCCGAATAAAAAGGTATTCGTACCATTTGAATATTTTTTTTGATTCTTTGCCGCTGAGTTAGAATTTTTTTCCCTCTGCACAATTTTTTAGCTACAACGGTAGAGTAATATAGATTCCCCATGCCTTTGAACTTATCTGTGGGGGAATTTGCTTTTCTCAATTTCTCTTATCAAAAACCATTTTGTTTGTTTCTTTCCCCATGCCAAATTCCTCCTATAAATTCAAAATGACCCCACTCAGTAGACCCACCATCTCCATTGCTTGGAAGCATCGCACCAGCGGCCCTAGGACCACCATTAAACGGTGCATATTTTTCGAAGCCACCACGGCTCCTAAGACGCGATCCTTCAAAGTAATATATTTCTGTGCACCTAGTAATTATGCCACCACCGTTTGTTTGATATATATTTGATATTTTTATAATCTCATATTTTTATTTAGTTTGAACAAATAGTCAATTTGAGTATGAGATCTGTAGCATTGTGTCACCTGTATATGGATCAAACGATAGTTGTTACCCAAACTTTAATAGATGTTTTCTAGGGTTCTATCACGCCACATGCATTGATAGCCATTAAAAACATCTCTTATTTGATGTACATTTTCCAAATTTAAGATATTTGTACGTAAGGTTTGTACATAAGATTCTTGCTTTTGTGTTTTCGTATCTGTTTCTCTCCGCAGCATCCATCTCACAGTACTTTTGTCAAGTATTGGAGGATTCTATTTCAAGTATGTCATCTGAATTTGAGAGCTTGAAATGGTAGATAAATAGGCACATGATGAAATGAGTGTTACAACATTTATTCAACATTCATTCAACGTTGCGTAAAAATATAAACAAATACCAATCAATCCAAACGTTTAGGTAATAGTACTCAGGGAATCTTGATCCTCATTTTACTACAATCCATATTGCATCTATCTCTAGTCCCTTTCTAAATAGTTCAAGCAAGAGGAGCCTGCTCCAATATCATGATCCCTTAAAGTCAGGACCATGGTGCTGATACCAAAACCATTTCCATTCAAAGCATAAGCCGATGCTAATTTGTCATCAAACTAGAAAGAAACCAGAATAGCAAAAACATACTAGGATGCCGCTCGCAAACCTCAAAAGCACGGTATATACGAAAGAGTAGGCAGCTAGTTCTGTAGCACCAATGTGACCAATAAAGGCTTGACTGATTACAGTTATCCCAAACGTGGTGAATCAGGTCACTATAGCAGGCCCCGCCACAGCCCATATCTTCTTTGTCTCGCTCCAAACCTTGTTCTCTAACGATACTTCATGATCTACAACAGTTACTTCTGTTGTTGCTGGTTTGCTTAGAAGCTCCTGGTTGATACCTCCTTCCATTTTTACACTATTAGCACAAAAGCTTCTGCATATTTTATGATTATCTATAATCTGCATTGTATAATATAGTGAGAAAGTTTTCAGATGCTAACAATTCCATGACTGAATTTTCAATTTTTTTTTTATAAAATTAATAGGAAAATGCTAAATATAATTAAGAAAAACTTACTTTTCCACGTGTCAATTATTGATATGTTAAAAATTATGAAATTTGAAATTCATATTTCAAAAGAAAGTTAACAAAATGAATCTTACAAATAAAAATATATATAAAATTAAAAGTACATATAACACTACTTAAATTAATATTTCAACATCAATCAACTTTCAAATAGTACCTCCCTCAATTTTCCGTCATAAAATTAACGTCAAGTCATATGTGTTAGTCTTTGATAGGCTAAATATATACGTGTCATGAATGATCGGTGCTACAGAATGGCTACCCACAAGACCAAATGGTTTTTTTTTTTTTTTTGCGTTTATGTTTTTCATATCATTAAATATTTTAAAAAAATTACAATATCAATAAAAGTACTTACTTAATCATTAATTAAAAAAATAAAAAAAATAATTATAAAGAGAAATACTCGAAACCCATGATTGTCAGATCTCAAGCATTTCTCGTCATTAATATTCACTAATATCTATGACAGTCAATTGACTCATGCCACGTCAACCACAGTGTTAATTTTTTAATGATAAAATTAATGGAGTTATTGAATTTCAAGCTTCTTAAAATTTAAATATTAATTTTGTAAGAATTAAAAATTAAGAGCTAAAATTGTTAAAACATGAAAATCCAATTACAAATTTTTCAATGAACCCCCCTTATTTTAGGGTAACAACACATTATTTGTCATATTTGATGCACTCATAAATACTTTCGGATTAGATGTTTTCACCTTTCTTCAACCATTGAAGGAAAGATTTCATTGAATGAAATTAAACTTTTTTAGTTTTATCAATGATATAATTGATCGGATACTATTTTTTTAGTTGATCATTTGATTTAATTTTTTTGGCCTTGGCTTTTAATTTGAGATTTCATTTGTTTTAATTTTTTGCTTTTTCAATAATATTTATGTTTGTTTTGTTATCTATTTCTTGAACATATGGCATGTCACATATATAAATGTGACATGTTCTGTGGATTAATAGATAATCTTTATGAACAAAACGTAAAACTTAGTGCATTGGCGTTGACTTTGGTTTCATCAAAGTCATATCTAAAATTTGATGAAAAATACATGTTTTTTATAAATTCAAAACCTCCATAGCCACCCCCACATTGAATTAACCATTAGATTAGTCAAAATAATAATATTTTTAATTTTTTGTTAATATTTCACAATTATACCATTCATATGTTAATTACTAATTTAATTTCATATTTGAATTAAAGAAACGGAATCTACTGGAATAAATGAGGGAGAGCTCAGAGTAGTTGGACGAAGTGATTTTATAATAAAATAACAGGAATAGATCATAAACAGTGTATCTTTAAATATGGAGATGAAAATAAATATATTGTAGCTCGAAACTGGAGTTTTGATTGTTTACTGAATCCAATGCACCGTTTTTAACCATAATTCATTCAAATTTTGAAGTTCCTCCATTTTGAAGAGACGGATTCCTCCATTTACGTAAAGAACACAGTACTTATATTTTAATTCATAATTTTTTTAAAAAACTATAATAAATATTTTAATGTTCTGATGACACAGAAAATAAAAATATTATTTATTATATATAATTGATGGAGCTACTTTTTTTTATTGTAATTTTGTATATTAGATTATTAGAACATGTATTTGATTTTTATTTAGTTTTAAAAAGAGTAACATTTTTTGGTGATGATGATGACGACCGTTAAAATATGAATAAATCTACTCCTACTGATAGTTGAGTCCCGACAATTTTTTTTAAAACCTAGTGATTAAAAAAGTGTTTTTAATGATGTATTTTTTTTAAAAAAAATATTTAAGTGTATAAAAAATGAAAGAAAAAAAAGAGGTTATTTTAACTGTAGCAATAAATAAAATATTGTTAAAATTTTATTTTTATTTAAAAAAAATTAAATTATTTATTACATTTTATTTCAAAATTTGAGGAAGTTGTAAGGATTAGATGAAATAGATATGATTTTTTAAAACAAACCAGGCCAACTATCACGTGTAGAAGACTATCAAATAGACTGAATTTAGATTAAATTACAATTTCTAACGTTTTCCAGCATAACGTGTAGAATATCTAACGTTTTCCAGTATCACGTGTAGAAGACTATCTAGAAGTAGACGATAGAGTGAACTAATCACAGTGAACTAATAGGGATTACTAACAGAAAATCATTCACGATATCTTGTTTGACATCCCGGATGATTGAGCCGTTAGTGGATAAAGTTAGATAAAAAATTGTGGGGTGGAAATTCAAATTGCTCTCGCAAGGTGGTAGATTGGTGCTAATTCGAAACGTCCTTTAATTTCGAGCTTGGCCATTCACTTGATGTCTATTATTAAATTTCCGCAGGGTACCATTTACCGTATTAATTCCCTGTTGGCAAATTTTTGGTAGGGCGAAGTGGAAGGAAAAAAGAAAGTTCATTGGCGTTCTTGGGAGAGAGTATGTAAACCATTTTCGGATGGGGGTTTGGGTGTCCAAGATTTAAAGGAAGTTCAAAAATCGCTCCACATGAAACTTGCTTTCAGATTTCTCACCTCAAAAAGTTTATGGACAAATTTTTTCAGGGCCAAATATTGTAGACATGTATCCATGTGGTTGACCGGAAGGAGAAACCGAATGACTCAAGATTTTGGAGAGCAATGGTGGAATGCATTACGGAAGTCATGGAGAATGTGAAAATCATGGTGTGCGGTGGAAACTCTTTATTTTGGTTTGATAGATGGCTTGCATCTGGGCCGCTTTCAGTGAGTTTAGACGATATTATGAATAATCGGCTATGTATCCGAGATTGCTGGCAAGACAACAACTGGAATTCTAAATTATTGTTAGAGCTGGTGGGAGATGAAAAAACTATGGAAATCTTGAATAATGTTTTGGCTAGAAAAAGATCGAGGAGAAGATGTTTGCATTTGGAAGCCTGCCCCTGATGGCAATTTCTCAACAAAAACAGCATGGGAGGTAATAAGAAGAAGAGGTGAAATGCTGGAGTGGAATGACTGGTTTTGGCACCCTTTACTGCCAAAAGGAATTTTTATTTGCTTATGGAAGGTTTGGTTTAAATGCTTGGTTGTAGATGATAGAATTAAGGCCATAGGAATACAAATGGCTTCGGCATGTGATTGCTGTGTGCAGAGGGGCCAGGAAACCATCGACCATATTTTCTCTTCAGGAGAAGTTGCTGCAAATATTTGGCGTCGGGCAAGCGTGCTAATGGGAATTCCATTTCACTGTGTCATGCCTTGGAAGAATAGAATAATTAGCTGGTTCTCATTTGCAAGGAAATCTACTATTAAGGGAATTTTAATTGGTGTAATGCCTTGTGTGCTAACATGGTGTTTATGGAAGAGGAGATGCAGAGCTAGAATGGAGGGGGTGAAACAGAACGCCGAGCATGTTTGGAGGCAAATCAGGTACTCGGTTTGTGCAATAGGCGAGTCCTCAAGGCCTCTACGTAAATTCTCTTTATCTGATATGGAGATAGTGCGCGAATTACAGCTTCCTCTCTGTCCGTTGTGCGCAAGACCTGGTTAATTAATTTCATGGGTCAAGCCCCTTTCCGGCTGGGTAAAGCTTAATTGTGATGGTAGTTGTCGGGGAAATCTCAAAAATCCTGGTGGTGGAGGAATTATTCGAGATTGCTAGGGCAAGACGATAACTGTCTTTTCTAGCTATTTCAGGCATGGTATGAATAATAGTGCGAAATTAAAATCAATTTTGGAGGGACTTCGTTCGTGCAAACGACTTCGATATTCGAAGGTAATAATCGAAAGTGACTCACACATTGTCGTGGAGTGGCTTCAGAAAGGTTATTGCTCATTATGGTATCTTTGGGATTTTTGGGAGGATTTATTGGTGGAGATGGAAGGGATGGAATTCAGGGTGGTTCATCTATATTGGGAAGGGAATAGTGTGGCTGACTTTCTTGCTCGAGAGGGAGAGATGGGGAAGATCGTGATTTACGAAGAGAGTAATAATCTACCCTTATATCCTAAGGGAATTATTCGGTTGGATAGGTGGGGATTCCCATCTTTCCGTAAATAGGCTTGTGTAGAGAGATTTTCTTTTGTTTTGGTTTTTTATTTTTTAATGTTTTTGAAGAGTGGTTCGTTGGTTTTGTTTGGCTTTTCAGGTGTTTTTGTTTGGTATTTCTCTACTAGAAGTGAAGGTTTTTTAATAAATTTGAGTCGAGTGAGTGGTTACCGGCTATTTTGAAGAAGAAAAAAAAAACAAAAAAACAAAACAAAACAGCGCGCCTTAAACATCACATGCATTTCTGGAAGCCCATTTACTAAGTTCTTGTCTCTTTGTCCATCAAAGGAGACGGGCCCAAAAGATAAAATGATTAATGGTGGTAGTGTACCGGTACAGTCTGTGGGGTTGCTACACTAACTATTGTTCATTCAAAAACTTCGCCGAGAATAAGAAATCAATTAAGATCCCACCCTTCTGCCTCTACTGACACACGACAAGAACAGCCGCCAATCCCATGAAACCATCCAGTTTGTCCTTATAATTAATGAGCCCGGAAAATGTTATTGTGTCTCGTAAATTTATCCCCTTACTTTGACCAGTAATAGATTTTAATTTATTTTTACAATTTTTTTATTTAATAATTAAGAAAGTAAATATTAACCTACACACCCAACTGTGACGACAAACGAGCATTACCCTCAGCCTGGATTGGTTGCAGCTTCTTCTCTTTCACATCGGTTTTTCGTTAGCCAGCGCGCTCTCTTTCCCATCTTTGTTTTCTCTGTTTGTTTGTTTTTTTTTTTTTTTTGGTCTTTTTAAACTCTTTTTTTGGCTAGAATTTTAGATACCGCTAAGATCTGTCACTTCTTATGCTCCATTATCGTACATATGCCAACCTCATGATTTTCTTCTTACTGTCATCTTTCTGGCAATACCCAATCTTGCCCCACCCCATCTAGTGACCGGTTGTGTGAAGCTGAGGTGCCTCCCACATATTCTCTAATGCAAAGAATCTCAAAACATCAGTCCTCAGAATCCCATCACCCCCACACGCATGTCGACTCTATTCCCTTCCCTTTTGCCAGCCCAACCAATGACCATCGCATCCTCCTCCTTGACTGACCGGCCCAAGAGTAATGCCCCGTACTCGGAGGGTAAGGAAGTTCTTACCATCTAAAAACTTATCTCCCACAATATAAATATAATTTTCAAAGAGTTTATAAATACAAATTCATCTACCAAATATACATATATATATATATATATATATATTTATATATATATATATATATATCCCTCTACAAGGTCATCAATGCAATAATCCAATAAATAAATCAACTCCTCAATCAATGAAATAATCTAACAAAGAGCTACTCATTATCTCAATTTTTATTATGTTCTCATTATCCCATGATGTGACATCATATGATTAGAGACTAATTATTATATTTCACTTGTAAACCTATCATCTACTCCCATCATTCCATGATGTGGCATTAGATGGTTAGAGACTAATTATTATATTTCACTTGTGAACCTATCATCTAATACCACATCATGGGATGTTAAGAAAATAGATGATTAATAAGTTTTTTTCAATCAAATTTACTAAATAATAGTCTCCAGTAATCATAGTATTTATTCCCTGCACTCAACAATCTTGTCCCCCGCTTCTGATTCTTGATCTTTAGCTAAAGCATCCAAATCATGTGAAAATATTGTGGAGATAAAGGGGTGGCTATCAACAATTTAGTAAGCAGAGAACATATATTAGTATGTAAACATGAGCTCTTCACAAAGTACATAATGCAGAACAAAAAATTTTAGTTTAAGAATGAGAACAAAACATGTTACCAAAATATCAGAGTGACAATTTCAAAACTATTCATATACAAAAGTCATTTGAAATAGCATAATTGAACATCATCCTAATATATCATATCAGAATAGAAGTCATGTTTAATCCCCGTGGTAGGGTTGTGCTATCCCCAGTGGCCAATTGGTTAGAAACAAAAGTGAATCTTCTCCTTATCTCCACAATATAGTAAATCACTCAACCATTTCACAAACTACGCTATCATGCACTCACCACCAGCCCACAATACTATAGCAGCCACTTTCCACACATTATACATGTGACGTCCCCAGATTTCGCTTGAGATCGAACGAACATCTGAACTGTCGGGACATGCAACACAAGGTTACCTACCCTCGTTCATGACATATAAGATGCAATGTTTCTAACATACATCTAGCATTATACAATATTCACAGCGGATAATTTTTTTTTTTTAGCAATACTATGCACCAATCTAAAAATATCCCAAATACTTGAAACATACTTCATACATAAAGGCATACTAAACAACCATGATTACAACACTAGTCCAAAATGGTTGTGATCAAAAGAGTACTGGAGATACAACTCTATAAGTACAAGTAGTAACCTAGGTTAATTACTATGCCATCATCAACGTTGCACTGTAGCTTAGTCGACCATGTTCAGTTGGTTGGATTCCAATTCTCCTTTGGGTCCTGTAACAAGATCTACCATTCAGGGGGAATGGTAGTTGGGACTACCACAATAAGATTTGATTGCAAATCTCAAATTAACAGGAAAATTCCACACAGGTTAATGATGCATGCAGTAAAAGCATGAATGCATAATTAAAGTCGTAAATAAGCATAGCATAACTTAACATATAGCATGTCATAACTGACATAACCTGAACTGAAACGTAAAATGAATTTTACTTGACATGACATGAACTTGAACTTAAAACATAACATGGATTAACAACATAACATGAACGTGAACTTAAAACATAACATGGACTAGCAACATAACATGAATGTGAACTTAAAATATAACATGAACTTGAAATATAGCATGAATATGGACTCGAAACGTAGCATGAACATAAACTTAACATAAACATGAGCATAACATGACACAAACGTGAACTTGAGATATAATGTGAATGTGAATATAACATAACATGAACATGAACTTGAACATAATATGTACGTGAACATAACATGACATGAACGTGAACTGGAATATAACATAAACGTGAACATAGCATGATATGAACATAAACTTGAAACTTAACGTGAACATGAACATAACATAACATGAACGTGAGCTTGAACATAACATAAACGTGAACATATAACATGATATGAACATGAACTTGGACTTGAATTCTGACAATCAAAATGATTCTGCCAATCGTTTCATCTGGAATATTGAACAATCAGAATGATTCTGCCCAACATATTCTATCAGAGATACTCAGACAATCAGAATAATTCCATCATGAGTATTTTAAAATATTTACCCTAGCAATCAGAATGATTACACCAGGAATACCTAGTAATACTCTGACAATCAAAATGATTCCATCACGAGTATTTTAAAACATGTACCCTAGCAATCAGAATGATTATACTAGAAATACCTAGTAATACTCTGACAATCAGAATGATTCCATTACGAGTATTTTAAATAAGATACCCTAACAATAAAAATGATTATGCTAGGAGTATCTACATAACTGAACTTGAACTACATTTTGACAATCAAAATAATTTCGCCAAAAGTACCTCGTGTGAATTACAAATGGACATGCTCGGACAATCATAAGGATTACATCACGAGTATCCTAGACATAACTGATTTGAACGTAACTCAAAAGATATGACTTACTTGAGATAGAAACATTTCGTAACACGGTATCATGTAATAGACAACATATTTAACATGAAATACTTGCAATAGTAAATATTACATGGCTTGAGATACATGTAATAATATCATACTTAACTTGGCATACTTTTAACATATATCGATACATGATAGAATATATTGTGTAAGAGATAAATATTCATGACAGAATCAATCATGCATAATAGATAAACATGTTATGACGTGGCATGGAATGACATATATGTTAACATACATATATAAATTGTAGTTCCCTTACCTATTACACATACATAGTAAACTGATAATAAGTTAAGAGCTAACTGTCCTCGTTTGTCGCGTTCAATGAAAATAAGCGTGAAACACGAGGAACTGTAAAAGGATATTCTAAAAGTTAGAAATTTAATTACTAACAATTAGAAATGTGTAAAAGAGATGAATTAGAGTAAAATTACCTTTTTACCCTCTACATGTGAAAAAATAACAATTTTACCCCTAACTTTAGGATTTCACATCCTAATTCTAAAAATTTTTAAAATTTACATTCCTCATGTAAATTTTGTCCTAAACTTAAATATCAACTCAGAAAAATTTAAAACAAATCACAACTATGAAAAATACACTATGGTTGAAACATCCATAGGCCATTTATTTTAATTTTTGTTGCAATTCCTTCCAATTTCAAAACTCATGCTTAAACCAAAATTTTGCAAACAAAGATCTTTCTATTCTAAGTTTAAAACCATACTTAAAACATCTATTTAGAAAAAGGTAATAATCAACACCAAAATTTTTGTAAAGAGAACCAAACACTTGAATCACAAGCTTTGACCCTAAATCAAAACATTTCCAAGAATTCTAAAAAATCAAATCTTACTTCTAACATATTCATAACATAATCCTAAAATCAATCATGCTTTAAATCATCAAATTAAAGTCACCAAAACCACAAAATAACACTGGATTTTTTGATAGTTTGTGGTTTTACACTTAGTCGGAAAACATAAACTTTTTTTTAACTAGATTTGATAAATCTCTTGATCAATGGCTTAAGAAGATGAGATCTTCGAAACAAAGCATCACATGGTTTCAAAATGTGTCCTAAAGAATATCCAACCATCAAACTTAAAATCACATGGCTAAAAATCAATAAAACATGGATCTAATTCAGAAACATCAAATCTTAGGCTTAATCAAAATCCTCTTGCATAGAAAAATCATATATTTGAAACTAATACTAAATATCTTCAAAATAACATCCTAACATAAAAATAAGAGACTTTGGATTATCATATAAAAATATCAAAGCCTTTAGAGTAAGATCAAACCACGAAATATTCAAATTTTCTCTAAATAAAAATTATTTTTCCACTTACAGTTTTCAAGTTTATAGATCTAAGAAAATATATCACCAAAAGCTTTAGTCATGCAACAAAACCTCAATATAAACACATTCTAATAACACTTCATAAAAGTTTTGGACCAAGATATGTCCATTAGCTTGGTCAAAACCTCCAAAACATAACATACTCTCCAGTTTCACGCCTAGAATTACCTTTCCATGGTTAAAAACATTTTCTACCAACAAAATGACCATGGAACGATACAAATAATATATTTACAAAAACTATACTCAAATAGAAACAAGTTTTATGAAGGATTCATCGCGTGAAAATACTTACAAAGGGTCGTAAATCTCCACGCAAAAAGACCCAGAAATCTGCCCAAGAGATCTCTTTTGGGTTTCTCTCTAAGAATGGGGTGAATAAGTGATTAAAGGGAAATAAGTGTGTTTTGCACGACTCTAGACTTTTGGAGGGGGAAGATATGGGCTTGAATGACCCTTGAGTGGAGGTGGCTATGTGACATAAAGTGGATAATAGTGAGAGGAAAGGACTGCCTGCAGAAGCTGTGAGGTATGGAGGTTGATGAGGTGGGTTTCTTAATCACCTCGAGGCACTATTGGGTGCAGCCAAGAGTAGTGGATGGTCTGCCATGTAGGGGAGGAAACTTGTTCAAGAAGCTTTGCCAAGGAGGCCAAATTCGTGAGCCTTGGTGGGCCTCAACCAAGTGGGCTTCAATTTGGAGTTTAAAGGGGGTTTGGTTAGGGTTTGAGATGCTATCAAGCTCAAATTCAATTTTTCTTTAGCCAATAAAATTTTCAAGGTTTAAAAGGTTGGATAAGGATGTCGTCATAACAAGAATTTGAGAAATTAATAGCATGTGAAAATGATTTAATCAAGTGATTAAACACAATACTGGAAATTGGATCAAAAAGGGTTTGAATGCCAACTTTAGGGTTTGGGGAAACCGTTTAGGATTTCGGTTTCAACCAAGCTTTTAGAGTTTCAATTGGATTCCAACCATTTAGGGTTTCACTAGGGTTGAAACCCTTTTTGATCTGGCTCAATTTGGTTGATCTGATGAAAAAAAGTTTTGTTTAGGTGGCATGATCTCACACCTTAATTTCCTTTACAAATCCATCTAATGGTTCCTCTTCTTTCCTAGTGTCTAATACTATTCACTATGTGTGGCTAAGATCTTGCCAAGTGTCCAAATAAAACTTCTCTAACCTAATTTGGATATTCCACACTGTGATTTTGAAAACACTGCATTTAGTACGCTTATCGAGGTTACTATTCACTCCAAAAAAATGGATAATAAAATTAGTGCTAAAAAATTCTAAATATTCATATTAAGCTACAGTGAAAATCGTTTACCAAAACTCAACCCCGAAGTGCCCTTAAAAGTAATTTCACAATTTCGAATAGGAGTTTCGTCTGAAATTCTGAAAATGGGTTATTGCACCATAAAATCCTAAATAATCAGCTGAGTCTAGTAGCCAGACCATAACATATTCTGACATTTATAACTGCCTCAAATAATTAAAATCGCAATTTTGTCACCATAGTAAGTGATAATACTGACCATGTTGACAAACTAAAACTTGTACGATTGGTCGATTTGTGAAAAATTATGGGGTTTTCACAAGATTTCTAAAGTCTATAGAAATTCTACCATTGAATTTCTAGCAAACTGTTACAACACATAACCCAATAACGACCCAATTAACCAGCCCATACATTAACCTGAGCATTCACACAACTTACAACACATTCAACACGACCAGCCCAACAAACATCATCCCACAACTAAACATAAAACACCCCGACAACCACATCAACTTAAACAACCAACATCATATATTCCTCTATCCACTTCACCCAACCAAGAGAACTCCCAAAATAACAATCTAGTAAGAAACCACACAACCTACATGTTCTAGCATTCCAATGTATTTTCATGAAATTTTCTAGCAATCACCAGAGCTGCTGAGTATGAGGCTCCCCTCAGCTATAATACCTATCATACACGTTACAGTGCAATAAATGAGTCTAATACTCTAGTTATCATACCTAATCTTGTTGGTGGCCAATGGAGTTAGCGAGTGGAGCGACGCTGTTCAGTCACGTAAATAGTAGCTTGTGAATCAACGAACAACAGTAACATTTAATTTTTGTATTTAGGAGTGTCATGCGATGGAAAAAACTCAAACCAAGCAAGCAGAAGGAAGAAAATTACCTAGGCGGTTAGAGGCATAAGTCGACTCTGGTGGCTTAAGTTAATCACGACTTAATCTTAGTGGGAGAGTGCTACCGTGAAAGGGGAAATATATCTGATTGTTTGATGAGAAAATACACAAAAGTTAGTACAAATTAAAGAGGGAAAAATTTATATTGGAAAAACACGTATAGAAAATCGACAGGGGCTTACTAACATTGGTGGTATGAGCAGAGATAGAGGTGTCATTGTGCTTGTGGTGTAGTGGCTTGGCAACTGTAATGTGGGGTAGGGTGTGGCCGTCGACAACTTGTGTACAGTGAGGAACAATTACATCTCGGAGCAGAGGGATAACCACATAGAGAGAGAGAGAGAGAGAGAGAGAGAGAGAGAGAGAGAGAGAGAGAGGCTTATTGGTGTGATAGCACACGACGATATATGGTGGTGGAGGTGAGCGGGAAAGGCCTAGGGGCTTGCTACAACACCCACAAATAGAGTTGAAACTGATTCGAAAAATTGAGAATGAGAGAGATATGGAAGTTTAGAGAAGATGCATACAGTCATTGAGCTAGGTGGTGGGAGGCGGCAACGACTAGGACTCAAGCTCCAGCAGTGGCGGCGTGCTGCAAGACTCCACGCACGGATGAGAGAGGGAGATTAAGAGTGGGTCTGATGAGAGATTTGTGGGTGGGAGAAAATACAATTGCAAAAACGTGGGGAAAATAGAAATGGGGAGGAGAAGGATTTGGGAGGGGGGGGGGGAACCATTGAAGGGAGAAAGAAAGGAAGAAAAGAAGGAGAGAAACTCACCACAAGATGCAATTCTGCTCGTCAGCTGTTGGGCTCGTCATGGGCCTGGGCTTGGGCTTGGGCCCTAGACTTGTGATATTACACCACGACCACTAGGTGCCACCACATTGCCCATCCCAAAATCTATTACAGATCCTTGGATACCCTTTACATCCTATGAGCAACATATATGATATATATGTTGTGTTTTTATTTTAGTGTAGATATTTGAAAGCTCGGTTTATCACTATATTCAGAATATCTAGCTGGGGCTCTCATCCCTTCTTGTCTCATCGTGATCTTTTAGTGGGGATGGTCGCTTAGTTAGTTGGCTAGACCTACCTGCTATCTTCCCATGGGGAGTTAGTGCATTGTTTGGGGGAGGGGGCGATTGCGTAACGATGCTTAAAACAAATCAGATCAATTAACATGGATAATTCCAACTATAAGTGTGAGGAGATTCAAACTTGAGTGATTGGGGAGATCATTTGATGGGATTGAGGTCGAGTAGTTAGTGAGACTAGCTCACCTTGCTGACTTAGCAGAGCTTCATCAGTGCGTAAGAGTGGACTTGCCTCGTTGACCCTCCTAGTCGTGACGGAGGTCGAGAAGTGCATAAGACTGGACTCACCTTGTTGTTGCAGTAGAGGTTGAGCAGTGTGTAAGATTGGACTCGCCTTGTTGTTGCAGTGGAGGTCGAGCAATGTATAAAACTAGAGTTACCTTGTTGATCCCTGTAGTCATGAGGGAGATTGAGTAGTGCGACAGACTGGACTTGCCTTGTTGTCACAATAGAGGCGAGTAGTGCATAATGCATAGGACTTGACTCCCTCGTTGACCCTCATAGTCATGAGGGAGGTCAAGCAGTGCATAAGACTTGACTCACCTCATTGACCCTCGTAGTTGTAAGGTACGTGTTGGATGAGACAAAACACATTCCTAGGAGACAATCACAATTTCATTCATCATTTATATATATATTATGGAGATAAAACATAGCTTACAATTTCATTCATCATTTATATATATATTATGGAGATAAAACATAGCTTACACAAAACACATTCGGCGTTTTATTAGTGCAGTATGTCCTTTCCCTACGAATCTTTGAGTTGATAGGTGTTTGGAAAGTTGTTGGCAGTGACCACGTAGGGACATCTCGGGTAGTTTTCCTTGTTTGTCTTAGCACCAGGTCTCCCGCTTTGAAGGATCTTGGTCGGACTCTCTAGTTAAAGCAACATTTGGCTCTCTTTTTGTTGATCGTCATCCTTATCTCTACCTCTAATCTTCTTTCTTGCAACAGGTCGAGCTCTTTTCTAGCTTCTCATCGTTGGAACCTTGATTGAAGTGTCAGATCCTGTAAGTGGGCATTCCCACTTTGATTGGTGCCATTGCTTCATGTCCATAGGTGAGGGTGAAGGGAGTTTCTCCTATCGGACTTCTAACTGAGGTCCAGTAGTCCCACAACATTATAGGAAGTTCTTCTGCCTAGTCACCTTTTTTGTCATTTAGTCTCTTTTTAAAGATTCCAAGCATTGTTGGTCACCTTGACTTTTCTGTTAGATTGTTGGTGTCCCAAATACGTAGGACCATATGAAATACTGGAAATAGTGGATTCAGTTGCATATAGGTTGGACCTTTCGATTGAATTCAGAGGAATTCATGATATATTCCACGTATCTTCCCTTAAGAAAAGTTTTAGGGAACAATTATTAGTGATAATAGGTGCGGAGGATATTTCATTACGACCCAATCTAATGTACCAGGAACTTCTAATTCAAATCATGGATTGTTAAGAAAAGGAGCTTAGAAATCGGAAGATTACCTTAGTGAAGGTGCTTACGTGAAACCACAACATTGAAGAAGCCACTTGGGAAAAAGAAGATGAAATGAGAACCAAGTACCCTTTCTTGTTTGGACTGTGACTTGTTTGGCATCACATCCCAATAGCATCTGCATCCATTCATGCACTATGGGGGATGCACCAATCAATCCTGTTGTGATGGATAGAAGCTATGGGGTCGGGACATGCAACACTGGGTTACACATCCTATGTTCTTGACAAATAAGATGCAGTGCACCTAAGTATACTAGCAGTTTGCAATAAAATCGCAGCGGAATAATAAAAGTCAGATAATCTAAGCAATGCGATAAGCAATTGCAAAGCACATGGTAGCGTTAGTAAACAAAATACCCAACATTGCCTTCTTCCCAAAACATCCATCATATATATATATATATATATATATGGTTTTCCAAAAGCATAGAGTATATTCTTAATCTCTCCAAACATGGGACCTTTCCTCAAAAGAAATGAGGCCCCAAAAACTATCCTAAATTCTCACTTTTTAACCTTTCCAATACTAAGGATCCATCGGGCGACAAAACCAAAAAGACTCCATGCGACTTCCAGAACTCTGGTGCCAGAAGCCCTGCATCCCTTGCCAACTCTTTTCCCTCAATAAAGGCCTCGCTAACATCCATGAGAGTATTGGTCACTATATCCAAATTTCAAGCAAAGTTCAACTTTCCTATTTGGTCAGTGAGCAAAGCGTCGAATTTTGAGCCGTTAAGACTAACAAGTATTTCTTGAAGAAGGGGAACTGCAGACCCTAAAGCTTCTGTAGTGAAGTCACGTCAAGCTCTTTTGGTAAACTCATCGTCTATCCTTGAACCATCCAAATTCATGGTTCTATGGCACTGGGGGCACTTTTATCAACTTCTACCATTCCGGGAGGGGAATGGTAGTGGAAACTACCAAGTATACATGCGACATACTATAGTTAACACAAGCAAACAAGAGGTATATCATGAAATGCGTGCATGGACATGTACTTGACAGTTGACTTATACATTGGACCATTTTCAAAAAACTTGTAACATAGACATTGACATTTTCAAAAAAAAAATCTTTGACTTTCTTTTCATGCTGATCTTAATCAAAACTTACCTTATTAGAACATATCACAAGATTTTCATTGAGTGATCCTTAACATACCTTGAGATTTTTATCAAGTGATCCATAACATATGAGCTCTTGTTCTTGTTCAGAGGGTGGACACAACACGGTCCCTCTTTGCACTAGATGTTCTGTTAGTTACTGCACCATCAACAGTCCATGCACGTGATGAATACGTCATAAACAGAGTCATTTCATATTAACTTGACAATACTTCGTTGGGTTACATGCCTTATGCACCCACTAGTGTTAGGCACTTCCTCGTTCATGAATTCTTTAAAAAGAATCCATTTAAGACTTGTTGGCAGTTCTTTGTCAACCCAGGGGTTATCACTCTATTCTTAAACATTCTAAAGTGGATAGAGGAATTCCATTAAGACATTCCCCCACTCTAGCACTTAGGGTCGTGATAAAACATTTAAACTCTTTCCTTTGAAAAACATTTTTTCCAAATGCATGTGACATGTTACTTTAAGACATATACCTTCTTACACTTGACTTATAACACATGAAATGTCGTGCATGAAATAATCATGTGTAACATGTTCAAAACATGGCATGGTAACATAGAATACATGAGATATCAAAACACATACATGGAACCATTTAAACTAGTCTTGGCCGAAACATCCAAGTACAATATCATGAGAAAACATCTCTTTAACATGTTCCAAACTTGAAACATATTGCATAGAAATCATAGAATAATGAAACAAAGCATGAAATTAGGGTGTTTGGCTAAGATCTGAAACTTCTAAAACTTACTATAGCCGAATCATCAACTTTCACAAATCATCAACATTATTCTTAGCAAAACTGAAACATACTGTGGTTGTTCTTGTCGTTTTCATCACAAACCGAACCATAAAATTTACTCCATAATTATATTCAAGATCCTTTGAGCATATTCAAGCAAATAAATAAGAAACAGCAAGCAAAGCAATGATAACATGAGATGGATCTACACAAACATATACTACTATTAACAAAAAGTAAGTTTAGTGTATACTTACAAAAATCCACGTAAAGAAACAAATAGCAAGCTGTAAATCGAAGTATAACTAGTTAGAATGAGGGTTCCAAAAACCCAAATCCATGATCTTGAGTGTGTGGGATTTCTAGGGTTACCACTACGGCTCAAGCAAAACTATACCATTCGATCTCTAGGGTTTTGAGTCAAGAAACCCTTTGTTTTCCTTGTGTTCTTATTCCGATCATAGAGATATTGTGGAAATACTCAAGAGTGGCCGATTACATGGAGGATTTGTGCCCTACATTTTTGGATTTAAATATTTTTAGGAAATCCTAGTTTGCTTCATATGAAAAAGGTGTTGAAATCGTGTGTGCTTCACCATATTCGAACCCTTTAGAGATTCTCATCTCTTCTTGAGTTGAAAATGTGTTGTGTGTGAAGAAAATAAAGGAAAACTGAGTCCTCACTGTGTCTCTTCCTTGCTAATGTCGAAAATCCCTCCTCGAGTAAAGCTTCCCTTGTTTGGTTGGAAAGAAAGTGTGAGAAAGTGGAGGAAATTTCCAAGTGGTCGTGTAAGAGAGTGTGGAGAGGATGAGAGCATATAAAATCCGAAAATGGGACAAGAAAAGAGTCCTTGGGCATTTAGCTCCTCTCCCTTTAAATAGAGCTCTCCAACAAAATCTCATTGGTTGCTAGTGATGCATTGCATGAAGGACAAGTGGCCTTCTTTCTTTCCTCTTCCCTTGGCCGAAAATGAACCTTGGTGTTCCAATCATTGGATTGCATTGGAAAGGTGTATGGCATGTAGGGGCGTGTGGGGTTCTTCCTCTTTTGGCCGAAACCCTCTTATACCCCTTACACTTTTGTCTAGGTGCAATGTACCTTAGGGAAGAAAGTTAAAACAAATACAAGATCTCTTCATCTTCCAAAAGTGAAGCTTGCATGTATGACACATGGCATGGGCATGTGCCTTGCCCTTGCCATCCCCTTTCTACTCCAAATCCCATGAATATCTTTCATCTTCTAGTGCCCCTTCCCTAGGAGATCTTTTACTTACCCAAGGCTCCCTTTGTAACCCTAATGTGACATGTGGTATGTGAGTGTGTGTCTTTGAGTGTAGTGGCCAAAATTCTAGGGTTAGGATAGTCATTTCATGTGAATCTCCCTTCTTATTCCTTCTAGAATCTTTTGCATGGTTGACAAGTGGCAACGTCTCAAGAACACACTTGAGTAGGCATGTGCATGAGGGAATTCGAAAATCCATTTTGTCCTTTGGGTTTCCCTATGCAAATCCCTTGGAAAGGATCCTCTTTTGTCTTCCCTAGGTGCCACTTCCCACGAAGATCTTTTTGGAACTCAAACAATTGACAAGTGGCAATACCCACTAGGGTTGGCGTGCAAGCCTTCCTTTGGCCTCCCAAACACTTCTCTCCCCCTTAGCCTACTATCATGACTAGGTACATAGTACTTTGTATGTGTGACACATGGCACTAGTGGCAAGGGTTTGGATCATGGACTATGGGCTATTGGGCTTGGCTCCTATAAGGCTAAATCTCCCAATGGTCTTAGGGTTAGCTTCACTTTGGCTTAGGTTGTTCAATCCCAAAAATCTAAGGCCTCTCTTTCAAACTAGAACTTCTAAGGCCCTTGAACAAATTTGGCAAATAAATGATTTACGAAAATGTTTAGTCAAGCTTGGGTCAACATGCACTCACAACATCCATTTCTTTTCATGTAGGTAATCCAAATTCCCTCATTATTTTTCGCATTGATATGGCTTGAAGCAAGAGAGCGGCACAACAATTTGCTATGACTCCTAGACAGATTTGGAGGCATAGAGCCGAGCATAGAAGAAGAAGGTTAAACAACATGGTTGACACTTATTGGACTCAGTAGGAGAAATTAAAACATCACAGGACCCACATTTTGGACCATGAATGGCATTGTAATATTAGAACAAGGAGAGAGCATTGCTCCACAAGGAGCACCAGCCATTAGACCCCACTGATTGGATGAGTGAGACTTGGACCTATTGGCATAGATGCCAAAAGGAAGAAAGTAACTCGACCACCCACACCCCACACGACCAACTTGAGTCTAGTCGAGTGGCTGAACTACACTAGACAAAGTAGGAACAACTATATCCTGCCCTTTCTTCCACTGATACCTTGAACCTGGCCGATTCCTCCATGTGTTGTGTATGATACCGTGAAGAGGGATCTCCAGAGATCGAAGACACAACAACTGAAAAATTGAGGGAAATGAAATAACACCTTAATGCATATTCTGACTTGGAGGCGGATAGATTCTTCTTTCCCACTCAGGAGGAGTTGTTGGATGATGTCATTGAAGAGTCCTCATCTAGTTCAGGACCATAGAGTTGTTGGAAAGTATGTACATGGTATCTGTAAGTTACATGCATTTTTTTTCACACTAACTTGTACCTCGATTTCAAGGATGAAATCTTCTTTTAAGAGAGGGGGGGGGGTGGATTATGTAACACCCCACTTAAAAGCCCCTTAGCCCTTGACCTTAGTACCCATGATCCTAGTTAATTAAGGCCGTATACTTTGGAACTTGAGTTGTTAAAAAGGTTCGTATACTTTGGGTTTAGTAGAATTATTAGAAGATTTTTTTAGTGCTTTATTAATTTTGAGGATAAATGCCAAGAGGCCAATGGAAGAGTGACACATGGCATATTGGAATTTTGCCACATTACTGCGCTAAGTAATTTGGGTTAATTACTAAATGGATTTAGGAAGGCTCATGAGATTGTTTTATTAAGGGCCCAAGCTTTTTTAATATAAAGGCTTAGGAGAGACACTAAGGCCTTAGGCCCAACTTTGGAGACATAAGACTTTAGGCCTCACTTAATGGACATGAGAAATTAGGTCCAACATAGAAAGCATAAGGCTATTGGGCCCAAGTTAGTAAGATTCAAGACTTTGACCCAATTGAGAAAAGACCCAAAAATTGGGGCCTGAGCAAGTGGGCTATTGAGGCCAAGGATAGTCCAAATAGATCTAGAAATAATATCCATGGATAAGCCCACTCCTAAGCCCACAACCAAAATTTGTTCATATGGCCCAATAAAAGCCCAACCCATGAAGCCCAAACCTTGAATTTTGTTTCATTCTTTCAATTGGGACCCACATACATCATACCATTGGTTTTCCTTCTTCCTCAACTCAACCACACACCCCTAGTTCCCAATTCAACCTTGATTAAGTTTTAAACTTGAGTTAAAGATCACTATTCATCTCACTCATGAATAGTAACTCAAACATCATGATTTTTCATAGTTTCTTGAAACCCCTTTCTTCATATTCTTAAATGTGAAATTTTTGTTTTATGTACTTATTGTTCATCACTCTTAGACAACTCTTGAAGGTTAGATTCAACCCAACTCATATCATTTGAAACCAAGGCTTGTCATGCCACCACATTTCCACCAATTGGCACCCTTGGTGTAAACCGAGTAACCCATCAACAAGGCTCCAAACCAATGCCTCTTCTGCCAGATTTTCAAGAGGTAATTGCACCCTTCACAGCTCATCATGTCACCTAAAATCATACCTAATAATGGACCAAAAAAAGATCCCTAAGCCAAGCCAAAATCACAACTATTTGCATGGAAACTTGAAGACTTGACCAAACCGGCTGCACCCTCATCTTCAAGAAAATTTTTCTGCACCCCAGCCACTCCCCATGCCACCACTCATGCCTCTTAACCCACCTGAGAAAGCCACTCAATGGTGGTAATAATTCCCTCAAACCAGACCAAGAGAATGGGATAAGAAGTGATAAAAAAAAAACTGGACAGCATGGGAAGAACCAAACCGTCGGCCACTTCATGACTTCCTTGTTGTCATTTGATCTTTTTGATTCAAATTTCTGAATCAATGCAGCACCCTGCATCTATAGACACATTTTAGCACCTGACCTTGATGAAATCATAAGACCTTAGACCACTATTCAGCTGACCAAGCATAAAAAAATCTGGAAAATTTCACTCAACGCTTCACCGCCCACTTCCACCACTCACAAGCCTCACCCTTAAGCCAAACCAACGCCTCTCACCCTCCCTTGAGTCCTATAAATACCCCCCCCCCTCACTTCTCACTTCCTTACACAACTCCCTCAAGCTTTCCTTTGGTGTTATCGAGAGCTATACACTCTTAGTGTGAGAAAAGTGAGAAACTGAGTGGGTTGAGAGTTTGATCTAGAAGTGAGTTGTTCTTGGAACTCAAGGGCCACGGTTTTTGTAAGTGTTCTTGCCCTATCTCTTGTTGGGTATTAGATTAAAATGTTATGCTTTGATTTATGGCATGAGAATGAGGAATCAATTGATTTACATTAGGTTTAATTGGTAGTGATGCAAACTCGGCTAGATTTGAAGTTTAGCATGTATATATTATTTTGGTATGAAATTTTAGTCATGAAATGTTTTGATATGATGCCTTAAGTGTAGTTAACATCTTGGGTGATTAATTGGAAGTTTATATTTGGGGAAAATAGTATGTCATGATAGGCTTAGAAATCAATATCTTGTGTTGATTATCAAGAATGTTTTTGGTTTTCACTTGATTGAAGTTTATTTTCTGAAATCTTGATTAATTTTCCCTAAGCTTGAGTATTGAGCATTTAGAAAAAGCATTGTGATTGGGATAAGAATAAAAATGCATGATTCATTTAGTTTAGATCTCTCTTTGACAAGAAAAGCTAGAAAAATCGTAAGTGTTGGGATGAATGAGTGAGGACTTAATCTAAGTTATAAACATGTTATTAAGACCATATTCATGGTTGTCACTTGACGGAATTTGAGTACACATACATCCATAGAAGTTGTAGACTTGAGATCACAAATAGGCCCACAATGATGCATGCCATGAGTTTGTTGATTTTGGCATATTTTTAAATTTATTCTTGCAATTATAAGGTCATATATGGATTTAGAACATAGAAAATATGAGATTTCTGAAATTTGGTGAAATTTGGATCAAAATTGCAAATAGTAAAAGTTTAGGGTCTTAGTGGCAATTTTGAGAAATTATAAGGGAAATTTCATAATTATTGTATGTAAACTTTTAATTATGAACATCTTCCTTAGTTTCACAATTCTTAACTTAGAATGACTCTTATTACAGCCGTACCAAATTCCTTAAAATACCTAGAGAGTTTATAAGTTAGTTTCTAACTTACTCTTAGATAATTTATTTATAATTTATATATAAATGCCACTTTCATGATATAAATGCCATTTTAACCATGAAACATCATGTTATATGATACATTGAATATTTGATTATGTGCTTACATGACATTTGTAATTTTCACTATTTTAGCATATTATATGAAATTTGTCATTTTCTCATAAAGCATACTTCACAAATAGATGTCATGAAAACCATTTTCAAGCATAGTATGAAAAAGAAATTTTGTCATGACTCCAAAGGCTAGGATGGAGAATTATCTTAGTGGAATACCTTTATCCACTCTGGAATGAATAAGAATGGAATGGAAACCCCTGGGTTGACAAGAGTCGTCAACAGGCTTCGAATGTATTATTTTTAAAAAATGCCGGAGTGAAGTCATTTATGGCACCTAAGGCTGGTGGGTGCATATGTTATGATATTATGATGTTATGTTATGATGAAATGTTATGTTATCAATGTATTGAGAACGAGTCTGCAGACAACGTAGTTTCAATATGAGTTGTGCTACAGTCACTGATAGGTACTCACAGTGCATAATGGGGAGTTGTGCTGACACCATACGTCATGTTATTGTAAATAATATTGATGGCTTTAATAATGATGAAAAGTTATGTTTTTGAAAAGATAAATTGAAAGATGTTCTCTGTAAGAAAATGTGCATCGAAATTTTTTTGAAAATGTTGAGGAATTTGGATGGGAGACAAATACTGATTTTTTGCATAGCATGTATCTCATGTTTATCATTTATCATGCTTAACTTATCTATGTGCAAGTTGGTTGTTTAACTTCCTAAGATTTCAAGTAAATCTCACCCTTGTGAACCCACTACCATTCTCCAGAATGATATAAGTTGTGTCAGAGCCAGCTTGCAACAAGCAGATTAAACTACTGGCTACTGATGGTTAAGGCCAAGCTTGATTTGGGAAAGAGGCTGGACTTGATTTTGATGCTCATAGCTTTGACTTTGCATATGATGAAGCGGATGCAAGAGATAATCTAATTATGTAGTTTTAGTATTATGGGATTCAATCTCCCATGTTATGTTGAACTTATGAGAACCTCTTAAGTGAGGAAATACTTATTTATGGTTAATTGATATTTTGGGATGTTCAGTTCATTCTAGCATCAATTATATTTATAATCGTTATTTTCACTACAATTATTGCATACTAGAATGCATTGCATATTAACTATCATGAACGGAGGTATGTGACCATGTGTTACATGTCCCAATACTCCAAGTCTTTGTTACATCCCAAGCGATGACCTAGCGGTGTCACAATATCCTGCCCTTATTACCTTGCCCACCAATACCTTCGTTCCAGAGTGGTTACCATATACTACCTCGTGTACCTCCACTAGGACATACTGTGCTTCCTCGAGCGAGATGCATCCTAGTAGGGGCATAAAGTAACCTCACTTGTACAAGAATCTGTCGATTAGGATGAAGCGGACCACCTTATTCTTGATATTCTTCACTTCCCACCTATTGTCAGGTAATTCATTGGAATTCAAGTACTTGATTATGTCCACAGCCCATTTTGGAGCTCCCGACCTTACTTATGAGGCTTCGACCCCTATTGTAGGCATTTCCACCATCCTCACCACCATTTGCTCCAGTAGGGAGAGTCCTCTTGTCCGAAAGCAGCTCACACCAGCCTATCAGCTTTTTGGTTCTTGGCTCTTTGTATTCATAGGATCTGGAAGTATTGGAAGTGGCCACACTTATCCCCTATCAGTATCAAGTTCCTCTTTAGCTTTTCGCTCTTCGTGGTAACCTCCCCCTGGACTTAGTTGACCACCACTTGGGAGTCGACTTTTACTTTTACTTCATCAGCACCCAGTGCCTCAGCAATTGCTAAACCAGCCAACAATGCTTCGTATTTTGCTTTGTTGTTAGTAGTTTTGAATGCCAATATGATGGCGTAGTTGTGCTCTTCTCTGACGTCTATGATAATATGAATATGCACTCCCAGTCCCCCTCCAACCCAGCAGGGTGAGCCATCGACAGAGACCTACCAAGACTTCATAGGGGGTGCATCTAGAATCTTTTCTGGGAGGCCAGTGAATTTTACTACGAAGTCTACAAATATTTGTCCTTTAACAGCGTTTCTAGGGATCTACTGCCTAGCTCATTAACCGACCTAAGACGTCTGGTCGTTGCAAAATCTTCTTTAAGGGGGCTTCAGTTAGGACCCTTATTGGGTGTGCCTGAAAGTACGATTTGAGCTTACGAGCGGTTATTATAAGAGCGAAGGCAAGCTGGTCCATACATGGGTATGTCGCTTCTGCTCCCTAGAAAGCACGACTAGTGTAGTATATTGGTTTCTGGGAGTCCTTCAAGTCACACACTAAAGCCGCAGAGACTATGTGAGAGGAAACATACAAATATGGGCGCAAGACTTCTCCTGGCTTAGCTTTACTGAGCGATGGAGGACTGGCAAGGTACTGCTTGAGGCTCTTGTCATCCCAAGTTTGTGCCTTCAGGAGCACCTTGAAAAATGGCAGGCACTTGTCCATTGACCTGGATACAAATTGATTGAGGGCCGCTACCCGATCGACAAGTCTCTGTACATGTTGATGCTTCAAGGTGGGGCCATGTTGAATATGGTCTCTACCTTCTCTGGGTTGGCCTCTCTCTCCAGCTTATAAACCATGAAACCCAAGAAGTTTCTAGACTCTACACCAAACACGCACTTGGCCTGGTTAAGCTTCATCTGGTATTGCCTTAGTACTGCGAAGGCCTCTCATAGGTCAACTAAATGCTGTTCAAGGGTCCTGCTCTTTACAAGTAGATCGTCCACATAAATTTCCATATTCTGCCCTATCTAATTTTGGAACATGTAGTTGACTAACTTTTAGTAGGTGAGCCCTAGCATTTTTTAAGCTGAAAGGTATGGCCATGTAGCAATACAACCTCCTATCTTTCATGAACGATGTCTTCTCCTCGTTGTTGAGCTTTATGTAGATCTGTGTACCCTGGGTAGACATCTGTAAAACTAAGCATGCGATGGCCCGTGGTAAAGTCTTCTATCAAGTCGATCTGAGGGAGAGGGAAGCTATCCTTGGTGCTAAAACTCAATCTTTTCTGCCTGATCTTCTTGGCTTTTGGATCCACACACAAGTGGTATTGGATGATTTTGGGAACAATTTTGAGCATGTCTTCATGGCTCTAGGCAAACACATCCTGGTGTTTTGTGACGCCCCCAAATCGAGACGTCAGGATGATGACAACACGGGGTCACCACCCTATAGACGAGTGCCAAAAGTGTGTGCACATGCAATATGTGTACGAATAAAAACACGCAGCGGATAATAAAGTCATATAACTAGGTACCAGAATTTTTGTTTGATTACAAACCAGATAAAACAAGCGTAAATATAATATTATATGTTCAACATCTCAATTCCAATACATACTAATAAAAACGACAACAAATATAATATATAAAAGCCATCCAAGCTACTCCTCTGGCGGAGCCGTCTCCTCGGGCTCAGCCTCCTCCTCCTCTAAACCTGCATCAAAATCTACGGTACCAAAAATGGTGCCGCAGGTAAGTAAAATCCCAAACGACGCAAGATAAAAACATATTACAACCAAAACAATATGCATGAAGTATGCTCAATGCACATGTCCCAAAAATCATATTTTTTCCACGCATGCCAAAATTCCATTTTGGCCCAAAAACATTTTCCTTTAAAACCAGTCCTCGCCATTATCCCAGATAATGGATCACAAATTAATAAACCACCATTTTTCCAGAAAATGGATCACAAAGCCTCAACACATCCTCGCCATTTTCCCAGAAAATGGTCCGTATTCGAAAACCATAAAACCAATCCAATTATGCATGCACCATGATCTCCCATAGGGATCATCCGCACACTCTGGCTCTGTGCCACACCGCAGGTAACGACTATGCGTGTGACACCTAAACGAGCTATGCCCAGACTCGCGCCCAGCGCGTACCTGGCCAGGCCATCCTCTCGTCCCTGCCAGCCAAGGGACCATGGAGTCGACACGACAGCGTTACCGTATCGTGCGATCCGGTCATCGCCAAGCGACAACCCAAGGGATGTCACTCAGTTTTATCCGCTCCCGAGTGACCAGAGGATCTCCACTGAGATAATGCCCCATCCCGGCTTGGGGTTGTGATACGCATGCACCCAAAAATCCATTTACACGTGTAACACCATTTTCAATAAAAACACATGAATATGCATGCACAATGCCATGCAATTAAAATCACACGAATTAACCAACATATCCCAAATATCCATAACAACCAACAAACAACTCCTTCCTCAATTCCAACCAACCCCCGACTCCTCGGACTCAGTCCGGAATAACCAACCAGATCACAAATAATTATTGTAAAGGCAATAATACATTTAAATCTAAAACGAAGTTTGGAAAATACTTATAGCGCTATACGGTATTGTTTGAAAGCTCGCGGCGTTGCAAACGGCAGAGAAAAAGCAACGTAACAGTGTATTTTACACTGTGGCCGTGGGTAATAAATTACCCATTTTCGAACGGGGAAAAACCAAGACACGAAATTGATAGGGAATGGTCTTGAGATGTTTATGAAGCTAAAGGAAGTGAGAGTTGGCCGTGGGTGGCGGCGCACGGGGGCGGATCGGACACTTGAAGCTAATTTCGGCTTTGGAGAGTGAGGGCTAAACACAACTCCGTTGGCCATGAAATTTCTTGGAGAAGGTCATGGTGATGAGAGGAACAAGATGGTGGTGGTGAAACACCATGGGTGGCCGTATACAGTGGCGTACGGTGGTGCAACCTAAACTCTAGCTATGGAGACCCACCGGAGAAAAAGAGAGAATTAGGGGAAAAGAAAGACATGGGGAGGAAGCCCTTGATGTGGTGAATCCATTGGTGGTGCTTGGTGGCTGATTTGGCCGTGTATGGTGGCTCAAAGAGGAGAAAAAGGCTTGAAGACCCATTTGTTTGGAGGAGAAAAGAGAGAGATTGGGTGGCCGGCGTAGCACACCATCGGCGCAGTAGAGCTCGCCGGTGAGGGAGGGACATGTCGGAGGTGGAGGTGGGTCACGGCGGCTGGAGGTGGCGCCGGCTGGGTGGGCTTAAGGAACGGACGGAGGGAGAGGAGAGAGAAAGAGAAAGAAGAAAAACGCACGGGGAGGAAGGAAACCGCGGGGAAGGAGAGAAAAAGAAAGGGAAAAAAGAAAGAAAAAAGAAAAAGGAAAAAGGGAAAAGAGAAAAGAAAAGATGGAGGAAAAAAAATGAGGTCAAATCCTCACCTCTGGAGTCCAACAACTGATCCAACGAAAATAAGTTTAAAAGCAATAAAACTAAGAAAATATTTTAAACACAACGTAAAGCTAAAATATAATAAATAACTAATAAAACCCAACTATTTAATTTTAAATCCAAAGACAAGCTAAAATAAATTAAATAACAATTAAAATCCAATTAAAATCTGATAATTTAAAATAAAAGAACTATTATTTTAATTAAATTAAAATATTCCTTCAGTGAAAATACACGTAAAAACGGGGTATCACATGTTTTGCTAGGAGTTACTTCATAGCTCATCGCATGTTAGGTGCCATTCTGCTTCCAATCCTGACTGTAGCCTCGAGGCGACTTGGGTTCAAGGGAGCCAGCTTGAGTGGCAAGTTTGGCTCCACCTATCGGAGAGCTTGCTCATCCCTTATTTCTTCCTCCACAATGATGAACTTGGGTGGAGGCGATGGGATGCAGTTTTTGCCCTGAGGTTCTATCGCATAGATCCGCCCTTTCTTGGCTTCAGTTCTTGCACATATCATTCCTGTGCTAAGACTTGCTCACCACGGATCTCACCCATTCTTGTGGTGGTTAGGAACTTCATATTTAGGTTGTAAGTTATTGTTACCACCTTCTGGTTGTTGAGGCTAGGTCACCTTAGTATGATGTTGTATGATGATGGGGCCTTTACCACTATAAAATCAGTCATCGTGGAGAGCCTTCTGGACTAGCATTGAAAGAGTGACGGTTCTCACCAGCTGAACCATGTCTTGTAAACCCCTTAAACAACATGGGTGAAGGTCGTAGGCAAGCAGGATCAATCCCCATCCAAGTGAAGGCATTCCAAAAGAGGACGTTAGAGGAACTGCCATTGTTGACGAGGATTCTCTTGGTGGTGAAGTTAGCCAGTAGCATACTCACCACCAAGGCGTCATCATGGAGGTAGAGGGCTCCTTCTATATTAGCTTCCCCAAAAGTCATGATCGATGTAGCCTCGCTACTTCTTTGCTTAGTCGGGCAATATTCAGTTGAATATACCTCCTTGAACTGTGCACTTCTAGCATGTGTTTTTCTACTAGAGGGGGTTGGGCCACCACTGGCGAACCCCCCGGCAATGGTTAGAATCTCGCCAAAAGGGGCGCCTTCACAGGGTGTCATCTGAGGGCGGTTTTGTGGACGCTTTCTTTCTACCCACCTCCCAAGGCTCTTGCTTTTCCTTAGCTTCACTCTCACTCTTCCTGTCAGTTGGTACGGCATTGGGTACACTGCTCTCTCTCTCTCTCTCTCTCTCTCTCTCTCTCTCTCTCTCTCTCAGTACTTCCAGTCAACAGTATGGTGAGCTCCGGAGCGGTGGTAGGTGCAATAGTGGCAGCTGCCATTGTGATGGTCAGCCTCCCTTGCAGCAGGCCTATCATCTCTTTTGGGAGGCCAGTGAACTTTGTGACGAGCTCTACCAATACTTACCTTTTAACAGCATTTTTGGGGACATACTTGATGTCGAACTCACTCAACTCTACTGCCTAGTTCATTAATCGACCTAAGACATCTAATTGTTGCGAAATCTTTTTCAATGGGGCTTTAATCATAACCCATATCGGGTGTGCCTAGAAGTACGACCTCAGTCAACGGATGATCATTATAAAAGCGAAGGCAAGCTGGTCCATGTAGGGTATCTCACTTCTGCTCCTCAGAAAGGACGGCTTGTGTAGCATACTACTTTCTGAAAGTCCTTCGAGTCATGCACAAAAGCCGCAGAGACTGCATACGGGGAAATAGACAAATATAGGCTTAAGACTTCTCCTGTTCAGCTTGACTGAGCCGCAGAGGACTGGCAAGGTACTGCTTGAGGCTCTCGAAGGTCTGGTTGCACTCTCCATCCCAAGCTTGTGACTTCTGTATCACCTTGAAAAATGGCAGGCACTTGTCCGTTGATCTGGTATCTCCCTAGTAGTGTGAAGGCCTTGCGTAGGTCATCTAAATGTTGTTCAAGGGTCTTCCTCTTCACAAGTAGATCGTCCACATAAATTGTAACTACCCAAAGAAATAATTCTAAGGCCAAAATATTGATAATTATTGAGCCTAAATTATATTTAATGGACTATATTGAATAAGCACACGGTTATAAATTATTGAGGTTGATTAGCAATTTTAATTAGACTAAATAACTAGGTTAAATTTCATTTAATATTTATTGAATGAATTAGGTTCCTTCTAAAATTTCAAGATCGGGTATTAGAAATTTATTTCAATTTTAAAATCATTATTGATTGAAGTTCCCTACATAATCTCAATCACTCTATGTCCTAACTTAAAAGAACTATTACAATATTTTTTAAATCTCAAAATCCTTCTTGGTGACCATGACCACAACAATCAAAAATAGTTTTTCAATCCAACACATCAGGGCCATTCTCCTGTCTTTAAATTCCCTTACTTCAACGAGCTTTCGGCAACAATTCCCTCCTCACAAATTCAATAACCACACCGTATCACTGGCCAACAAACCATCAGCCCCTTTAAACCCTTGTCGTGTAGCTCTATCCAAAAAGCCTTCTTGAAGAGTACTTTTCGTGTAATTATGTAGGCCCTTTCTTTTCTCTGCAGTGAATGTTTATTCATTGAACCAAAATTTGCCTTAACTTGCCCATAAGGGCATATCTAGAATTAAATTTATTACAAAAATGGCCATCCAATCTTATTAGTAAAGCATAGCCATGGAAGCTTATTTCCTTATTGTCCTTCACTTCCAAATCCTAGCCATAAGTGATTTCTTTTGAGATGTAGGCTTCATTTCACGTAAGGATTTAGGCAAGATTTTGGTATTAGCACTACGAGGTAAGTAGCTTGATCATAAATTAGGATTAACATACGTTAGCTTGTTATATATTATTATTATTATTATTATTAAAGTCAATTCTTTCGAAGCCAGTGTTTATGTACCACGCATGGCATGATATTTAGAAGCACATAATTCGTCATGTTACATTCCACATATTATAGTTATATATGTATTATGCATCTCACATTGTATAAAACATGTAAGCTTTCACAAGATCAAGTATAAGATAAACTCAAAACAGATAATTAGATGGCCATTCAAATGTGTGGTATCAATGCAGTTTCAGGGTGGATGTGCAAGCCATAGACTAAAGTGTGGTCCAACTTAGTATGCCAGAATACTATCAGTGACTCCCCTTGCAGCTACGAGACGTAGGACTAGTGCACAACCTCACACATGGGGTTAAGTGTGTTGGCCATTCATATCATTCAAATAAATCAAATCAATCAATTTGTTCAGATAGATCAGCCATGCATAGCATAAGCATCAATATGAACAGTGATGATTTTAATTCTTAGTATGAAATATTTTATGAAAATCTTAATGTTAAGTATGCTTATGGTATAATGGATTTCTTATTAAGTCATCAACTCATGTTAGTTTATTTTTATGTTTTTAAACAACCCCAAGTCAGAATATTTATAAAGGTAGAGTTACAAAACAGGACTTAGTCCAGGGAGGTGTGACAGTGGTTCAAATTATCTACCAAGATTTTAAGTTACGATTTTTAAGGCATGAACTTTGAGAAATTTTAATAAATGCTTCCGCGCACTCTCATTTATGACTTCAATATTTTAATACCAAATGATTCTATTTATTATTAGGAATCTTTGTACTTGACACTTCCTTTAGAAAAAAAAATATATTTTTAAGTCAGGTTCAGTAGTAGCACTTCGGCTCCCTAGAATTTTTAAAAGCTATCTTATTATTAACCGTGTGAAATGGAATATTACAGTTGGTATCAGAGCCCAAGTCAAAAGATTTTGTAGACTTTTCAAAATAAAAGAGAAGAACTTTTTTTGGAAAAAAAAAACTTTTTACAAGGAAAAAGAAATTTTGAAGATAGAAAGTGAAAAAAAAAATCTAGGGCATGGTCTCCTCAAGGCAAAGTATTTTTAAATTATATTATTTATTGTAATGAAAATTAAGAATGATAAACTTTGAAAAATTTTAGATACATGCATGTCAAAATGCACTTGCTACATGAAAGGGTTTTAGTACATAAGATGAGGAAGTTTCTTAATATGAAGTTAGGAACCTTTGGCTTTAAGATTGATGATGCATCTTGTTTGTGGGGAAATAGTATTATATTTTATATCCCCATTTGTCTGAATGTTGCTGAGCAGTTTTGAGTTTTATTTGAAGAAATTAGGAATAAATTTAGTGGGTTTTAAAGTTATAACATAGATTTATGTATGGTATATAGTATTTCATGATGATTAATGGCATTCTTATGTTCTATAGGTAACACAATTCTATCACCAAGTACGAGTTGTAAGGTTTAGGACCTGAACTTTGGAGAGACTTAGGTTACGATTTATTGAGGTTATTATTTTGGGTTGAGAATTCTATTATTATTATTTCATATGGATAGTTTTCTTTATATGGAGATCGTTAGTTACTATTGTATGTGGAGTTAAGATAATTGTTGGGTGAATTTATCAATCTCATAATTAAGGTTGATATTTGTTTAGGCTTGAATTGAATCCGGAGTGTATGATGGTTGACATGTAGCATGCTAACGTGTGTGCCTAAATGATTAGAGAGGCATCAGACCAAAATATGATAGTGATCAGAATTTTTTGAATGTTAGGTTCAACTAAATGATTGAGGAGTAAAGAGACATGAAAAGCAAGTGGGGAATAAGTATGTAAGATAATTGAGGTCGAGAACATTTCGAGTACAGAATAGCAGTACTCTTTTTATTAAGAGGGGAGTTTGTAACAACTCGTCCCGATAATTCTAAACCGCCTTATTGATAATTTTATTGGATCTAATTATATTTAATGGACTATATTGGATAAGCCCACATTTATAGATTATTAAGGTTGATTAGCAGTTTTAATTAGACTCAATAATTAGGTTAAATTCCATTTAATATTTATTGAACAAGTTAGACTCCTTTTAGAATTTAAAGATTGGCTATTGGAAACTTATTTCAATTTAAAATGATCATTGATTGAATTTCCTTGCATAATCTCAATAACTCTGTGTCCTAACTTAAATGAACTACTAAAATGTGTTTTAAATCTCAAAATCCTTCTCGGTGACCATGACCACGGCAATCACAAATAGTTTTTCAATCCAACACATCAGAGCCATTATCTTATCTTTTGGCAGCAATTCCTTCCTCACAAATTAAATAACCACACCGTATCACCAGCCAACAAGCCATCAGCTCCCTTTAAACCCTTGTCGTGTAGCTCCATCTAAAAGGCCTTCTTGAAGAGTTCTTTTTGTGAAATTACGTGTAGGCCCTTTCTTTTCCCTGTAGTGAATGTTTATTCATTGAACCAAGATTTGCCTTAAACTTTTTTTTTATTTATTGTTGTGCACTTTCGGCAAGATAGTAAAAAAATGATAATGCTTCATCAGACTCCTTATTAAAGAATTCCCCATTACACATCATCTGAACAAATTTCTTGCATTCTGGAGTGAGACCAATGTAAAAATAGTTCACCAGCCTCTAAGATTCGAAATCGTGATGTTGATAGATGTTTACCAAATCCTTGAAACTTTCCCAACTAACCTAAAAAGTCTCTTCAAATATATGATTGAACTAGCTGATTTGCTCTTGTAAAAACTGAATTCTCTGAAAAGAAAAGAATTCCTATGAGAATTCACACTGCATATCTAACCAACTAGAGATAGAATTAGGCCTCAAAAAATTAAATCAAATTTTCTCTTTATCCTTTAAAGAAAAAGGAAATAAATAAAGTCTAATAAATTCATTAATAATGGCTCTATTGATAAAAGTAGTGTAGGCCAACTCAAAGTCCGTCAGGTGCTGGTAAGGACTCTCAGAATCCATCCTGTGGAACTGAGGTATCACTGACATCATGCCATATTTAATAGAAAAATTAGGTGCATCATCAGGTAAAACAATGCATGAAGGTGTAATGGTGTAAGTGAGTTGCAAATAATCCCTAAGAGTGCGTGGTGCAGGTGCAGTCATAATTTGTTCAGTTTCAATGTCCTCACTTGTAGAAGAGACAAAAGAACTATCGATCTCTAGGTTGTGTATATTACTCTCAGTGCTCGATATAATTCTAAGAAAACTATTGGAACTGTCTCTCACCCAAGACATGAAACATCAGTCCAAATAGCATAAGTAAGGTTCAACTTAAGTATGTTGAATCTATTCAGGGATGCCATAATACTTCTTTAAACTGCACTGCCTAATCAATCGTCTACAGTCAGCCAGCGTCCATCATATCTTCTGGTTCTAACACATCGTCTACCATTTTGCGGGAATGGTAGTTGAGACTACGACGGTAAGATTTGAATACAAATATAAGCAAGTTACCAAAGAACTTGTAACAACCCCTAGAAATTCACTGTTGGAATTTCTATTGACATTAGGAATCTCATGACCATAAGTTTTCACGAATCGACCGATCGCATAGGTTTTAGTCTGTCAACATAGTCAATGTTATCACTCATTATGATGCTAGAATTGTGATTTTAATTATTTGAGGTAGTTAAAAGTGTCTGAATATGTTATAGTCTATGCCACTAGACTCAGTTGATTATTTAAGATTTTATGGCGCAATAACCCATTTTCATAATTTCAGACGAAACGCCGGTTTGAAACTGTGAAATTATTTTTAGGCGCACTTCGGGGTTGAGTTTTGGTAAATGATTTTCATTGTAGGTTAATATGAATATTAAGGATTTTTCAGTGCTTAGTTTATTACTCATTTTTTGTAGTGAATTGTAACATCGATAAGCATACTAAGTGCAGTGTTTTCAAAATCACAGTGTGGAATGTCCAAATTAGGTTAGAGAAGTTTTATTTGGTCACTTGGAAAGATCTTAGCCATACATAGTGAATAGTATTAGACACTTGGTACAAAAAGAAACCATTAGATGGATTTGTGAAGGAAATCAAGGTGTGAAATCAAAGAGGATTTCACACCCAAAATGGTTGGAAACTAGTTGAAACCCAAAAAACTTGGTTGAAAACTGAAACTCTAAACGGTTTCCCTAATCCTAAAGTTGGCCTCCAAACCCATTTTCATCCGATTTCTAGTATTGTGTTTAATCACTTGATTAAATCATTTTCACATGCTGTTAATTCATCAAATCCTTGTTATGACATCATTATCGACCCTTGTAAACCTTTGATATTTGATTGGGCCAAGAAAAATTAGATTTGGGCTTGATAGTATCTCAAACGCTAACCAAACCGCCTTTAAACCCCAAATTGAAGCCCACTCACGAATTTGGACACCTTGCCAAAGTTTCTTGAAGAAGTTTCCTCCCCCACATGGTAGACTATCCATTGCCCTTGGCTGCACCCAATAGTATCTTGATGTGAAGGAGAAATCCACTTCATCAACCTCCATACCTCATAGTTTTTTGCATGCAGTCCTTTGCCCCTCAATATTTTCCACTTTATGTCACATATCCACCTCCAATTAAGGGTTATTCAAGACCATATCTCCCCTCTCCATAAGTCTAAAGTCGTGCAAGACACATTTCTTTCCCTTTCATCACTTCTTCACCCTGTTCTTAGAGAGAAACCCAAAAGAGCTCTCTCGGGTAGATTTCTGGGTCTTTTTGCATGGAGAGATTTGACCCTTTGTAAGTATTTTTGCACAATGAATCCTTATAAAATTTGTTTGTATTTGAGTTTAGTTTCCATGGATATCTTATTCGTCTCATTTAGTGGTCATTTAGTTGGTTAAAAGTATTTTTAACCATGGAAAGGTCATTATGGGCGTAAAACTGGAGAGTATGTTATGTTTTGGAGTTTTTGACCAAGCTAATGGACATATCTTGGTCCAAAAATTTTATGGAGTGCTTTTAGCATATGTTTATGAGTTTTCATTTAGGTTTTATTGTATGAATAAAGCTTTTGATGATAGATTTTCTTAAATTTAGAAACTTAAAAACTGAAAGTGGAGAAACAATTTTTATATTGAGAAAGTTTGAATATTTCGTGGTCTAATCTTACTCTAAAGGCTTTGATACTTTTATATGATGATCCTGAGTCTCTTATTTTCATGTTAGGATGCATTATGAAGATATTTAGTATTAGTTTCAAAGATATGATTTTTCTATGCAAGAGGATTGCGGTTAGGCCTAAGATTTGATGTTTTTGGGTTAGATCTAGATTTTATTGAGTTTTAGCCATGTGATTTTAAATTTTATGGTTGGAACTTCTTTAAGACATATTTTTAAACCATGTGATATTTTAGTTTGAAGATCTCATTGTTGTAAGCCATGGATCAAGTGATTGATCAATGCTAGTTAAGAAAAAAGTTTCTGTTTTTGGACTGAGTGTAAAACCAAAAACTTGAAGTATTATTTTGGGATTTTGATGACTTTAATTTGATGATTTAAAGCATATTTGATCTTATGATGATGTTATGAATATGTTATAAGTAAGATTTAATTTTTTAAATTCTTGGAAATGTTTTGATTTAGGGTCAAAGCTTGTGATTCAGGGGTTTGAATCTTTTTACAAAAATTTTGGTGTTGATTATGAGCTTTTTCTAATTTGATGTTTTAGCTATGGTTTTAAACTCATGATAGGAAGATCTTTGTGTCAAAGTTTTGGTTTAAGTATTAGTTTTGAAGTTGGAAGGAGTTGTAACAAAAATCAAGAGAAAATGCCTATAGATGTTTCGGTCATAGTGTGTTTTCCATAGTTGTAATTTGTTTTAAATTTTTTTGACTTGATGTTTGAGTTAAGGACAAAATTTACATGAAGAATGTAAATTTTGAAAATTTTTGGTGTTATAATGTGAAATCTTTTAGTTGGGGATAAAATGGTCATTTTCCCACATGTAGAGGGTAAAATGGTAATTTTACTCTGAGTTAGCTTGTTTTCATGTTTTTAATTATTAGTAATTAAATTTATAACTTTTAGAATACCCTTTTACAGCTCCTTGCATTTTGCGCTTTATTCTCGTAAGAATGCGACGATCGAGTTAATTAGTTTCTAACTTTTTTTTTTTTTTTTAAGAAGACCCCGTAGCCAACCACATAGCAGCCTTGTCCCAAGTTTATTAAAGAGCCCTCACATATGGCGGAGGAAAACCGTGGTTACAAAGCATTCACCTGAGGGTTTACAAGAAATAAGAAAGAATACCACAAGCCAGCTGATCAAAAAAATTTCCTACCTAATGAAAAACTGTACTAACAACAAATAAATGGAGATAAAAAAAAAATTACACCCGTATATAAAGAAGTCTCCAAAAATCCGTACTTAGAAGCCCACGAAGGATTCCCCTATCAAGGTTAAACCTGTAAAATACTTACATCGATTAGAGGCAGCCTCTTTAGCAAGATAGTACGCAACCATGATTGCTTCTCTAAAAATATGAACACTGTAAGTCAGAGAACCATCTTTTGATATCATCCCAAAAGTCCCACAAGTACCATAAGTTGCACTTACTAGACTCAATCCATCTCACAATAACTTCAGAATCAGACTCCACAAATATATCTCAAATACCCAATTGTTGTGCCAACTTTAACCCATCAAGTAAAGCTCTCCCTTCTACAACATTATTGGAAACCTACCCATAGTGAGTTGCAAATCCCGCAATCACTCGGCCAGAATGATCTCTAATAACCCCTCCTCCACCCACTATGCCAGGATTTCTGAGCAAACTACCATCAACATTTAGCTTATACTTTCCTTTACTAGGCTTAGTCGAAGCTACAGAGAAAAAATTTTGATATCTTGCGACTGCAGTCTATCAAATTTTTGATACGGAGAAAAAATATCAACTAACATTAGCTTAATCCACCGCACCACACATTTCCAATCAGTTTTTTTTTTCCTTCCATTCTATCATCACACTGTGCTCTTCACAAAGCCCACGTGATGATGATCAGCAGGATATTGTGACAACATCCTGCTTGAGAAGAATCTGACGCTTGAAGCCACCAAACATTCATAACAACATTCCATCTTTGGAGCTGAGGTAACCGAACCCCAAAAATACCTACAAAATAGTTCCTAACCATAGTAGCCAACTCACCACTACAAAGGATATGATCAATAGATTCTTCTTGTGGTAAAACACAACAGTGGCACTTTGAAACTAGAGGAATGCCCAGCTTAACAATGATATCATCCACAGGTAACACTTGTTTTTTAGCACGCCAACAAACAAATGACATTTTCTTAGGAACCAATTTATGCCAAAGCTATTTTCTCCATAAGCAAACAGGTCCTTGAGCTCGAATAAGATGCAAGTAGATTTAGTAGAAAAAGTACCATCCAGGTTAGGCTGCCAAATACGCATATCTGTTCCACCTAATGCATGAACCGGTGAGGCAATTATTTTCTCAACCATCCATTCCGACACTAGCATATGCAATTTAGGCACATTCCAACCAGAATTGGTTAGGATTTCAGCCATCAATAAATTTTCATCTCCACTAACATCTTCCAAATTCGTAATGGCCCCGTCCCCTAGCCAATTGTCAAACCAAAAATTACAATCACCATTTCTAACCAAGATACGAGAATTTTTAAGCACAATCGGCATCAATGACATGATGCCTTTCCAAAATCTTTGTCCTGTGGAATTAGAAAGAACTGCCCACATATTTATTCTGAAAAAATGTTGCCCAAGCCGATTTCCCATCCATTAATTACCAAGCAAATTTCATGAATAAAGAAATTTGAATATCAGCGAGGTTCCGAATGCCCAAACCCCCTTCCTCAACTGGCAAGCATATATTTTTCCAAGACACCCATTTTCTTTTCTTTTTATCATCAGTCGAGTTCCAACGAAAATACTTATGACTGCTTTGAAGACCCCCTTAGGTAAATTCATAATAGAAAGAACATAAATTGGCATGCTAGATAAAACATGTTTGAGAAGCGTAATCTTACCTCCAAAGGATAGGATGTTACTCTTGCAACCAGCCAATTTTTTCTGAATCTTCAACAACAAAGGGTTAAATAATTTGATAGTAATCCATCCCACATGCAACGGGACCCCCAAATAGTTACAAGGCCATTTACCCTCATAAACCTCGTTAACCTCAAAACCTCTAATTTCCTAGCAAGCGGAAACTTAGAGGAGAAAAAGATAGAGGACTTAGCCGAACTGACCAATTGCCCCGACATAGATTGATACACTTGCAAAGTCTTCATAATCTGCACTAGAGATCTTTTACCTCCATTTGCAAAAATCAAAACATCATCTACATAAAACAAATGAGAAATCAAAGTACCTTCATTAGCATTAAAAGGCTTGACTTTCTCCTGTTGAAAATCATCATTGATCATCTGAGATAGTAACTCTTGTGACAAAATGAAAAGATATGGTGAGAGAGTATCCCCTTGTCGAATACCACAAGAGGGTTTGAAAAAACCCTTCAAAGAACCATTGGGCATAATATAACACATAGGTGAAGAAATTCAATTAAAAATTAAACCCCTCCAGTGATCCGAAAAACCGAATCGTTTCATTACCTCCATCAAAAACCTCCAATTCACCCTGTCGTATGTGATGACCCGCTTTTATGTGTATTTTCACTGAAGGGATATTTTAATTTAATTAAATATTTTATAGTACTTTTATTTTAAATTATCGAGTTTTAAATAGATTTTATTGGCTGTTGAATTTAAATTGTGATTTAATTTATTTTGGCTTGTTTTTGGTTTTAAAAATTTAAATAATTGGTTTTTACTAGTTATTTATTTTATTTTAGCTTATTGAAGTGTTTAAAATATTTTTAGTGGTGTTTATTTATTTATTTGATGTAGTGTTAATTTATTTTAATCGTTTTATGTTTTTATACCGTTTTCGGCTGATCAGTCTTTGGACTTCCGACGTGAGGACTGGACCTCATTAATTTCCTTCATCTTTTTCTTTTTTCTTTTCTTTTCCTCTCCTTTTTCTTTTTTCTCTTTTTTCTTTTTTCCCTTTTTTCTTCCTCTCCCGTTCGGTTCTCTCTCTCTCCCCGCGTCCCTCTCTTTCTCTCTCTCTCCTCACCCACGCCGGAACCAAGCCCCACCCAGGCCCGCCGTTCGCCGGCGTCGTGCCCGACGCCACCCCTGCCGGTCGACTCCCCTCCGGCCGGTGATCACTCCCCCCAACTCCCAGCCCCAACCGGCCGGCCATTTGGCCGGAAAACGCCCAAAAAGCCGCACGGTTTGTGGCTCGATCCGCCGCCGTCGCTCCACCTCCGGCCACCACCTCTTCACCACTTCTTCCCCTACTCCTTGCCGACCTAACCCACCCATCCCCGGCCTCAAACGGTCACCGGAGCGGCTCCCACGAGCTCAACTCCGATTTGCCCTTTTTCCGCCCCTACCGGCGTTTTCGCCGCCACCCACGGCCAAAACTCACTTCCACTAGCTTCATAATCATCCCTAGACCATTCCCTATCAATTTGGTGTCTTGGTTTGTCCCCGGTCAAAAGTGGGTATTTTGCGACCCACGGGAACAGTGCATTTGCACTGTTACGTTGCTTTCGCATCGCCGTTCGCTTCGCGCCGAACCTTCTAAAAATCCTATATAGCGCTGTAAGTATTTTCCAAACCTACTTTTAGATTTAAATGTATTTTACTCTTTCAATAAATTATTTGGTTGGTTCGCTGATTCCGGACTGAGTCCGAGGAGTTCGGGGGTCGGCTGGATGGAGGACGGAGTTGCTTGATTTGTTGTGCTATGGTTGAATTTATTTGTCGAGCATTGAAATTGGCATTTACATGATGCATGCACTTGTATTTTATTTTATTGGATAAAATCATGTTTTTTGGCGTAAATGGTTTTTGGGAGTGTGCGTATCACGAGCCCAAGCCGGGATGGGTTATTATCTCGGTGGAGCTCCTCTGGTCACTCGGGAGTGGATAATACTGAGTGACATCCCCTGGGTTGTCGCCGGGCGACGACCGGATCGCACGATACGGTAACGCTGTCGTGTCGACTCCGTGGTCCTTTTAGTGGCGGGGACTAGAGGATGGCCTGGCCAGGTACGCGCGAGTTGGAGGCGCGAGTCTGGGCATCACTCGTGTAGGTGTCACACGCGTAGACGTTACCTGCGGTGTGGCACAGAGCCAGAGTGTGCGGATGATCCCTAGGGGAGATCATGGTGCATGCATAATTGGTTGGTTTTCATGGTTTTCGGATATGGGCCATTTTCTGGGAAAATGGCGATGGTCTTGTGATCCATTTTCTGGGAAAATGGTGGTTTGGGCCATTATCTGGGATAATGGCGAGGCTTGGTTTTAAAGGTTATGTTTTTAAGCCAGTTGGGTTTTTGGCGTGCGTGGAAAATATGATTTATGAGTTTTGGAGCATTGACATTCATTCATGCATATTGTTTGAGTTTAATATGCTTTTATCTAGTGGTGTTTGGGTTTTACTTACCTGCGGCACCATTTTTGGTACCGTAGATTTTGATGCAGTGTTCGAGGAGGAGGAGGAGGCTGAGCCCGAGGATGCGGCTCCGCCGGAGATCTGAGTTGGAGTTCATGCTTTATGTTTGGTTTGAAACAATATTTATATCATGTAATATTTTATTATGTACCTTTGAACCGTTTGCATTTTATTTAAGAAAAAATTCTGGTACTTAGTATTTGACTTTGCTATTCGCTGCGTATCTTCTTGTGCACATTTGTCACTTGCACACACTTGGCACTCTTCGATAGGGTGGTGACCCGTGATGTCACCATCCGGGCGCCTCGAATTCCCCGTTTTCCGTGCGTGGGGATTTTGGGGGCGCCACATCGTACGCCTTTTCCATATCCATTTTAATCATTGTGTTACCACCTCTCACTTTCTTATTCATACTCCGAATCATTTCTTGAGCAATAGAAATATTATTGAAAATGCTTCGACCCTTAATAAAAGCTGATTGTTCGTCAGAAATTAATTTTTTCAAGATAGGTTCCAAACGATTCACCAAAACCTTGGAAAGGATTTTATAAACAACAAAACATAAGCTGATAGGATGGAATTGCGTGAAACCCCTTGGGTCATCCACTTTCGGAATCAAAACAATGTTGGTGGCACCAAAGAAAGTGGCTAACGGCTTCCCCTCAAAAAATTCAATCGCCAACTGCAATAAGTCTTCATTGATAATATCCCATGCATGATGAAAGAAACTTGCAGAAAAACCATTAAGGCCTGGGCTACTATCTTGGGGAATTGACCAAAGAGCCTCCTTAATTTCTATCATTTCTGGAACTCTGCAAAGCAATCGATTATTAGCCTTAGTAATAGCAGAAGTTAAGAGATTCATACCAGGATCCTCAAGGGATACCGCCGACATGGATAACTGCTCCTGGAAGAAAGCTACAGCCCCCACAAGGATTGCTTCACCGGAATCAAGAGTGCTACCATCTTCAAGAATCATACTCTCTAGTGTTTTAAATTTCTTTTTGCATCTCTTAGATGCATGGAAGAATGATGTGTTTTCATCCCCTTCATAGATCCACTTAATTCTTGATTTTTGGCACCTCATAATCCCCTCTTGATGCAAATATTGGACATGCTTTTGCTTGCATCTCAAGAGCTCAACTTCCATATCCTAGGTATAGTTTTACTGAACATTATTCTCCAGTTCCAATATTTCCTCCTCAATGACTTTAAGATCTACTTCCACTCTACCGAAGACCTCCCTATTCCATTTCTTCAATACTTGTTTCAATTTTTTTTTTAACTTTCTACTGAATTTCACCATCGAGCAGCCTTGAAAATCCTGGTTCCAACAATCATGCACCACAGCTAAGAACTCTTCATGAGAGCACCACGTTTGTTGAAAACGAAAAGACGTCAGACCAATCCTCCTGTCATTCAAAAGAGAAGTAACCATTTGGCAATGATTAGAAGACGTGCGAGGAAGATACTCCAAATGGCCATTAGGGAAAGTCGATAAGAAACCAATGTTCACCAACACTCTATCAAGTCGAGCCCAGATTCGTCCACCCCCTAACCTCCCATTACACTAAGAAAACCGATTACCAGAGTAAGGGATATCAACCAGACCACAAGCGTGAATACAATTATTGAATTCATCACAACCTCGAGAAGAACGACAAACACCACTAATTTTCTCTCCTTTAGACTGAATAATATTGAAATTGCCTCCAAGAAATCACGGCACATAACCAACATCTAAATCCTGAAGATAATTCCCAAGGATACGTCGATGTTCCTGAAAACAACTGGCATAGGTAAAAGTTGCCAGAATTCAAGAATTTCCATGGGAGAACCAACCTGAAAGTGCTTGAGCCATCACTGAATGCAGTTGGAACTCAATGCCATTTGCCCAGAACAACCAAACTTTACCGCCCGCTTCCACATTATTATAGAAATTAGGAAGATGAAGCCACCGTGCCCAATGGGCACACTTATTAACTAAAAGAAAAGGTTCTGAAATAGCTACAACTAATGGATGGTATTTATTAGAATATGCCACAAACTTGCCTTCAACGAACTCCCTCTAATATTCCACACAAGAATATTCATCAATTAATAATGTCTATTGGAGTGTGTTGTCCGTTCAAGAACAACAATAGGTTTCTTTGTTTTACCACCATGATATTTCTTTTTTAGGACTTCAATCTCACTATCCGAATCATAACATTTGGCTGCCAACTCTTCAATCTCATTATCTAACATCGAATGAGCCAACATAGGATACACCAAGCAAGCATTACCCAACGTAGTGGTCTGATTAACACTGTATCACAATTCACATTCAAGAGTTGCATCAATCAATTTTAAGGAACTTCTAGGCAAGCCACAAACCCCTACCAAAGCATCTCCACCATCCTTATCAACCATAGTCTCTGATTCCTCAAACCAAGACAATTTAACTTCTGGTTCTAACAGACTTGTCTGAACACTGTTTGCACCTCATTCTGTCTCGCTAGCATTAATCTGATTATTCACTTGCATATCCATAGGCTTATCATCACGAAGAAAATGATTTTGTGAAAATAAAGCACCATTAGAATCAATAAACAATACCTCCTTCTTGTCTGACTTTGCAGTAAATTTTTTTTGCCAAATATGTGCCAGAATCTCTTCCCTCCTTGCATTCGATCTAGCCTTCTCTCCCTCTTCCTCCTTCTGAATCTTCTCATCTACTTTTTTCTCACCTACCATTTTCCACACCTTAGTCACAGTCGCCTTGCCATCATCAACTTGTACCACTTTCTTTTTCCCCTTCATGTTATTCTTCTTCTTGAATTTGCAATGATTTACCCCATGGCCCTGTTTTCTGCACCAGTTGCGATATGCTAGAATGTGCTCAAAGATAACTTCCTGGTAGTGGCTGTTTTAGAGCCCAGGTGGACCAATCCAAAAGTGAGATCTTAGCGGCACTGAAACATCCATCTCCACACATAATCTAGCAGCTTCCGGCCTGGTAACGCACAAGGTTGTATTGTTGCACTTCAGAAATCGCCCAAAGCTATCTCCAAAACTTCTTAACATGGAAGGTTGAAAATAATTCGATGGAAGACTTGGTAACGTGATCCATACAGGGGGACCAAAGTAGATTCATCATCTTCATTAAAACTCGGGGTCCAATGGAAGATTTTATAGGAAACACCATCAACATCTGAATTGCCTCTAGCCATAACAGACACAAAATCATCTTTGTTTATCAACCGAACCAGGATATTACGGGGGTTACATAGTTGGCCAACCATTGGCATATCTTTTATACCCCATCTGTTCTTAATAAAGACTCTAATATGATCAAGGGATGGTCGGCGACGTTGAAACTTATTACAATCGCAAACCGAAATGATTCTGCTGATTTAACGATTTAAGCCCTTGATGATGTAAAGAACATCTCCCCCTCAGCAAATCTGGGTTCACGAATTGAAATCCCCATGGATGGCAAAGGTTGTGGTTGGTTAACCACAATATCTACATATTCTCTAGGTAAACCAACTCTAGCAGCGTTCTTCAATGTATCTTGAGCACCACCATTCTCTGTCCCATGCACAGTAGATGGATGGGTCTCTGAGGAAGATGATGGTGCCACAGGAATCACCATTCAGAAACCATAGGGTGACATAATCCCGAGAGAGAATTTCGCCGTCCGCATGTCATTTTCTAATCTCCTATGTGCCAAATTATAACTTGTTGGAATAATTAGCTTCTAACTTACTATTAGTTTACTGTGTATGTATGATGGGTAAGAGAACTACAATTTCTATATATATATATATATATATATATATATATGTTATCATATATGCCATTCTATACCATGTCATTACATATTTATCTATTACGCATTATTTATTCTGTCACGGATGCTTATTTGTTAGACAATCTATTCAGTCATGTATTGCTATATGTTACAAGTATATCATATTACATTATGCCATCTGTTACATATGTCATGTAATATTCACTATTACATGTATGCCATGTCACGTAATATTCATTGTTACATGTTATGCCATGTTATGAAATGTTGTTTGTTACATGTTATGTCATGCTATGAAATGTTTCTATCTTGAGTAAGTCATGTCTCTCAAGTTACGTTCAAGTCATGTTATGTGACGTCAGGACTTCTGTTCTTTCATATTTCAATTACGTTTCATCTCGAATACAGTTATGCATATCGAGAACAGTTAAGTTTCAATTATCAGTTAATTTGTACTATAGTCAAGGATGATATGCACTGCCTGCTATTGCGGTCAAGGCTATGCGCTGCTAAGTACTAAGGTAATGGAGTATAATCTATCGTACTACAGATGGTTGAATAAGTTAAGTTATGTTACGGTCAAGGATAATACACGCTGCTTGGTATTGTGGTCAAGGCTATGCGCTGTCGAGTACTATGGTGAAGGAGTATAATCTATCATTTTGTTAAGTTATCTTACGATCAAGGATAATACGTGCTGCCTGGTATTGCAGTCAAGGCTATGTGCTGCCGAGTACTACAGTGAAGGAGTATAATCTACCGTTATGTTTAATTATGTTACGGTCAAGGATAATATGTGCTGCCTGGTACTGCGGTCAAGGCTATGCGCTGCCAAGTACTATGGTGAAAGAGTATAATCTGCCATACTACAAAAGGATGATGTACGCTGCCTGGTATTGTGGTCAAGGCTATGCGCTGCCAAGTACTATGGTGAAAGAGTATAATCTGCCATACTACAAAAGAATGATACGCACTGTCTCGTACTGCGGTCAAGGCTATGCGCTGCCAAGTTCTACAGTGAAGGAGTATAATCTGCCGTTATGTTATGTTATGTTCACGTTCACGTTAAGTTTCAAGTTCCTATTCATATCATATTATGTTCACGTTTATGTTATATTCAAGCTCACGTTTATGTTATGTTTATGTTCATGTCATGTTATGTTCAAGTTCACGTTCATGTTATGTTATGTTCACTTCAAATTATGTTTCAAGTTCACGTTTATATCATGTTATGCTCAGGTTTATGTTAAGTTCAAGGTTATGTTTATGTTATGTATGTTCACGTTCATGCTATGTTTGAAGTCCATGATATGTTTCAAGTTCACGTTCATATTATGTTGCTAGTCCATGTTATGTTTTAAGTTCAAGTTCATGTCATGTTAACTCATGTTCAGTTCATATTTCAGTTCAGGTTATGTCAGTTATGCCATGCTATATGTCAAGTTATGATATGCTTACTTATGATTTTAATTATGCATTCATGCTTTTACTGCCAGGCATGCATCATTAAACTGTGTGGGAGTTTCCTATTAACTTACTGATATTTGTAATCAAATAACATTGTGGTAGTCCTAACTACCATTCCCCCTGAATGGTAGGTGATGTGTCATGATTAGAGTAGGGAGCGGATACTAGTAGACTGGAGGAGGTTGACTAGATGCCGCAGACACGACGCGGAACATACAGCTTCCATAGTTAGTTTTAGGTAGTAGTCTGGCCTCGTTAGTTGAGTTACGCGAGTTACTCGACGAACTTCCTCAATAGTGTATTTTGGTAATGTAAATATGGAGTCTAGTCTCCCATGTTTTTAAGATTACAGTATTCTGAGACTCGTACTGAAATCGTGGATGTTTATTTTGTTAAGTATGCTTGGATTACGATAAAACTATTTGAGATATTATAAGTTTGTTGCATAATATTGCTAAAAAGAAAAATTATCTGCTGCGAATATTGCATAATGCTAGATGCATGTTAAGAATATTGCATCTTATATATCATAAACGAGGGCAGGTAACCTTGTGTTGCATGTCCAGAAGTTTCAGATGTCCATTCGATCCCAAGCGGAATCTGGGAGAGTCATAGAACTTAACTGACAGTTTAAAGATGCATGCATGATAGTAAAAGCATGAATGCATAACATGATCCCAAATAAGCTTGACGTCAGTTGACATTTAACATGACTTGAGCTTAAACATGAACTAAACTTGGATTGAACTTGAACTAAACAAGAGCTGACTGATTGTTAAATAAAATGAGCATGAATGAGAAATTCATGAATTTGGAATCTTGTTTAGTAAATAAACATAATTAATAAAAGTGAACATATGGGTTCTACACGTTTTCCCATGAGCCTTGTGTCCCTACCGATTACTATATTACAATCTAGGTATCTACACAAGCTGTGAGTACGTTAACATACATACCAATTCACAAGTATCTATACCAGGACGAGTACGTATAACATGAAATTAAAAATGTGTGCACCATCAGCAATATTAGTGCCTATTTTCGCTTTGATGACCAATTAATTAGGCCACATTCGAAATCCGTTGATCTTTACCTCAATAACTGAGGGTATTTCACACTAATTTAGACACTGCAGCATGAAGAAATGAGTTCTACTAGGATATTACACCATCCTAGTACTTAGGGTTGTGATAAACTTAAACAAACTTGACTGACTTGAGAATACTGTTTTCAAGACATACTCTGTAATCAAGATGTGACATGACATGAAATGAAAAGACAGATGACCTAATGTAAATGTAACGTGACTTGTGTACGAGATGAATGACATGACATAACATGAAACAAACAAACATGTTGTGACATAGCAAAACATAAAACAGACGAACGTTTCATGACATGGCATGACATGAAACAGTCAATCATTTCATGACATGGCATAATGTGAATGGATAAATATTGCATGATGGAATATAATGTATAGCAAATAAATATTGCATGATAGAATATAATATCTAACAGTTGAACATTGCATGACAAAATATAATGTGTAACAGACATACATCTAGTGACATGGTATAGCATGTCATATATGATGGCATAAGAACATAGACAATAGTTCCCTTACCAACATAGCTTGGTGTATAACCAGTTCGGTTTTGTTCAGTCTGGTTTTGAGCATATTTTATAACCGAACTAGTATACACTAGTTTTGAGAATTGAAGAACTGATACGAGATTAATTCACCCTAGAAACTACTACTTTTAGTTTTACTAGTCTGGTTTGGTCTGGTTTTATTGATTTTCTAATGAACTAGCAAGGTTGAGCGCTTAGAAAGTCGAGCTTGGAACAAACCGATAATTTTAAAAAAAATTGTCTAAATATAAAAATGTCATGCAACAAAAAATAAAAATTATAGCTAAACTATTATAGCATACGTACATAATTTATAAGAATCATATATTATCAGATGTGTTAGTGATAATATGATGGTTACTTAAAATTAAAATTAAAAGATTTTATGTTACTTAAAAAATTTAATGTTATGATAATTTCATTATAAATTTAAAATTTATATATTATATCAACTGTTATAATAAGATTTGTAAGATTAATTTTTATTTTATGTTATATCAAATGCTATATTAATTTTATGTTATTAGATTATTATAAATGAGTTTTAAGATTTTAAAATTTTCATGTTATATGAATTAGAAATTTAGCATATAATATATATAATAGAAATAAATCATATAAATATTATTTATATATCATAAAAATAATATATATATATGAATAAGTCCGCTCCAGTGTAAAAAAACCAAAACTAGAACCGAACTTGTTTGGAATCGGTTTTGAATAAATTAAACTGGTGCCGACCAAACCGGTTTTGCACAGACCAAATACCCCTCATTAATAGTTTAAAAATATGAAAATACTATCTTAGAGTAAAATTATCATTTTACCCATCCACATGTAGGGAAATGATCATTTTACCCCTAACTTAAGTATTTTACATCCTAACTCCAAAACTTATCAAAATTTACATTGATCATGTAAACTTTGTCCTAAATCCAAAATCTAATTAGAAAAATCTAAAACACATAAGAACTATCTCAAACATGACAAGGCCGAAATAGGCCAAATTCCTTGATTTTTGTTACAATTCTATCAAACCTCATTTCTCATGCTTAAACAAAAATATTGCAACACGTAAAATCATATCCTATGATAAAATAACATACAATAAAATCCAACGAAACCGGCCTACTTCACAAAATCACAAAAATCCTACTTAAAGCACTTAGCCTTAACACTTTCATCACACTTTCACCAAAATCAAATCTTATATGGTTTGGTTTTGATCAAACCATTTTATCTAAAATGTTTCATGAAAATAATCATAATACACAACATCATATGGTTAAAAGTGATGTCCTAAAATAGATCCAAGCATCAAAATCAAGATCACATGTCCAAATTTACATCAAAACATCAATTTCCTGAAAGCCTCAAATACATTACCTATCCAAACTCCTTCATGTAAAAGAGTCATATCTTTAAAACCAACACCATAAATCCTCAAACTAATATCTTAATATGTAAATCAAAGTTTTAGGGACATCACATGTAAATATTAAAGCCTTTGGAGCATGCTTTCACAAATTTATTTAAGAAATCGAAACCCAACCCTCTTAAAAAAAATATTATATGGATTTTATTGTAAACGGCCCTTTGTTACAAAATAACATAAACAATACACGTTCAAACTGTTACAATAATTTCATACTAAATAATTTAAAACTCCTTTATTTTCTTTATAAAAAAAACATGTATTTAAAATAAGGTCCTACAACATCATGGTTTTAACATAAAAAGGAAACAGGCCACGTAAAACCAGAAAGGAAGGCTACACCCAAACTTAAAGGCTTTAAGGGCATTTTAGTAATTGAAAAAAAACTTTAATGCACTTTGGAAAAACTGAAGACATGATAATTGAGTAAAGAGAAATGCTACCATGCCGCCTAAGCGGTATTATCCAAGTGTACCAAAAAAAAAAAGATATTTTTTATTTAATAATTAAGAAAGTAATTTTAAGTGTATTGATTGTATTTTTAATTTAATAATTAAAGAAGTGATTAAAAAATGTGAAAAAAAATTGAAGAAAAAAAAAAAAAAAAAACCAACTGGGCGTAACGCCAGCAGTACGTTTGTGGCGGCATAGTAGGCACTCCCATTCTGTAAAACAATGTATCTTACAGAGGATATACGCCGTGCGATGTCGGTATGAAAAACTCAAAAGTCACCGAGAGTAGAGGTTGTATGCGGAGGAGGCAGGAGCTAGGCGGCAATCGTGCGCTATGAGGGTGAGAGAGAGAGAGAGACAATGATGAGAGAGAGAGATGATGATGAGAGAACACGGTGCGTGAACGAGGCAGAGAGTCAAAGATGAAGAAGCAGTGGGGTACGCTCGGTGAGGCTACGGCGGTGAGGTCTGGGCAGGTGTTTAAGTGCGGTGGTTCAGAAGTGGGTTGCTACGGTGGCTAATCAAATTGCTCTGTTTTTAAGCATGCAAAACAGGGGCTGTGACTTGGCTTGAGATGGAACACGGGAGGGCTGGGTTGTTCGGCTGGGCACGGTGTGATCCGAGGGAGGAGCAGCGACGTGGTTGGCCTGGCTACGGGGTGGCAAGGCAGCTAGACGTAACGGCGGCTTTGAGGGTGCAACAACAGGGATGGCTGGGTACGGTTTCGTTGAGGCTGAGATGCAGTGGGTTTAAGATGTAACTCCTGGAGCTTGTGTGGTGCACGGTGGTGGTTCCGGTGGGGGGGGGGGGGGGGGGGTTGGCTAGAGGCTTCGCGCGGGCTGAGCAGCTTGTTGTGGAGCATGCAGCGGCTTGAACTCCTAGGGGAGCTGCAGTTTCCGTGATATGGTTGAGTAAAACCGTGAGGGTGCAGGCTGGTTGCGTGGTGAACGGTGGGGCCTTGGCTTCAGTGATGGTCGCTAAACGTGGAGGAGCAAGTTGGTTCTCGTGGCTGGCTGTTGAGGGGCGTAGAAGAGGGGGACGGTGGTGCAATGGCAGAGCACGTTCGGATGCCGGGGCTGGTGGTTTGTGGTGGTGCTGCAAGTGGGTAGTTTCTACATGCATGAAATAATATATGCATATATATATATATAGGTGATGGAAAAACACTAGAGAAAGGAAAATTAAATCTGTCGTGAGGGAGCGGGATACGGATTGATAAGCAGGAAAGTTTGAGTATCTAATTCTATTGAGAGGAAGATTTTATGTGAGAAATGGAAAGGGTAAACCGCATGATTGTAGGGAGTGAAAAACAAATGGAGAGAATATTGGGCGATGATATATATGGTTGCTTGATCAAAGTAGTGATATAAATAGCCGCCGGTGAAAACTCTAAAGGAAAACAAAAAGGAGCAACGTGCATGAGTACGGGCACGACGTGCATGGAAGTGGAAAAGATTATGATAGTTGGTTCTAATAGGCTTAGGCAGGCTTTTGGCGAATGGGTAGGGCCATTTCAAATGGTTCTTCTCTAAATTTTTGACCTCGAATTAAAGTTATAAAAAAAAAAAAATACTATTTGTTCAAAAATCATCTCTGCACATAAAAGATTTTTTAACTTAAAATATCAAATCCAAAGAAAAATCATACTCCACCAAAACAAATAGTTTAAACCCATAGTCTATTTTTTAAAAAAAATATTTGATAAGTCAAATGGTTTTTCGCACATATAAATCTAAAAATTCTTTAAAACAACTTGGCGCACTAGGCCAGTGTGTTACACTTCACATAGCAAGACACATAACAATTACACATTTATCACATCTTCTCAATTATCACAATCAATACATTCAACATATATAAATACAATTCTGCCCATACTATTGATTTCTTTTAAATGTAAAATCGATATACAACAACATACCAATATACAAAAATTTCCTAGCTTCCTTAGTCCATGAAATCAAACACCATATAATGCAATTACACACACATATAAATTAAAGCCATTATCCATTCAAACTCAATACACAACAAAACAACACAAAAAATACATAATAAATCCATAGTCCATTTAAACTACACAAACAACAAACCAACACAACCCCATACTTCACAATCTCCATGCTTCACCTACAATCCCATTTTAACCCAACCACACATCACTTCATCTAAGTCTCCACAATCAACACAATCAATATATATAGAAAATATGTCCAATTCAACACAACACGATATATATCCAATCACATAATCATAGTAATCTAGGAGAGATAAAGGGAATGGAGGTTATACCAAAAATTAAAGGGTTGGGTTATTCCTTGCTACTTGCCACTTAAGCCTGTACCAAAATAGAGGGACTCTGTGACTCGGGTGGTTGAGCATAGAGGTTCGGTGTTCTATTTTTGGTGTAGATGTGGTGACGGTGGCTCTCAGATTGGCTTAAAATGGTGAATGGCACTGCTGGTGGGTTGGCTTACAGTGACTCTACTGTGTGTTCGAGGTTGGGCTTGCCGTGAGTTTGAGTGGAGGAACCGGAGGAAGGCTCTAACTTAGGGTATAGAGGAGGAAACCCATATGGTGGCTCACGTCATGGGCATCAATGGTGGTTTACTAGTGGGGGGACGGTCATGCGAGGTGGAGTTGGGCTAAGGAGCAAGACGACTTGCTCTGTCTTCATGATTATAAAAGTAGGGGCTGCTTTGGTGGTTGACTTATGATGTGAGATGAAGGTTTGGGGGTGGCTTCTGATGGTGTCACAAATAGTTGTGGGTGGTGGCCAAAAATGTGAGTGAGAGAGAGAGAGAGAGAGAGAGAGAGAGAGAGAGAGAGAGAGAGAGAGAGAGAGAGAGAGAAAGGTCTATTGCCATGCATGGGTGTAAGGTGCAAGATAGGAATTAAAGAAAATCTCGATGGATTTCCATTAATTCTGATAAGTTAAATACAACTGGAAAATAACAGATTCAATCCAAACAGCTACAATTACGCAACAACCCAATCACTACAGTTAAGGAACAACCTCATTACTACTAAAGACCAAATTTGCAGTTGATTCCTTATTAATAAATTGCCTAAAAATCAATCCACTAATTTACAAAGACTCAGACTAACCAATAACAGATTATTCAACCCACTGAATGACTCATCTATGACTTACATAACCACTGATTATTCAAACCACTAAAACGTAAGCTTCAACCCACCTAAAGAAGCCTTAAGCCCAATAAAGCCCACGAGCCCGTGACAATCTTTTCCCCATCAAAAGATATTGCCCACAAGGTCAGGGAACTCCTTAGCTAACTCACCATATTCAACCCAAGAAGCATTTTCAAACCCTAAACCTTGCCATTTGACTAGCATCTCTGTCACAACTTTGTGCCCCTTCTTCTTCATGCGCCGCTCTATGATTCAGCTCTCAATCCGCCATCTTCAACCACCGAAGGTATGGTCAATAGTTGCACATTCTTGTTTCCTAGATTTTTCTTCAAACATGATACATGAAATACTGAATGGATAAGTGTTCTAGGGGGTAGTTATAATCTATAGGCAACACTACCAATTCGCTCCAAGATCTTGTAGGGACCGAAAAATCTAGGCAAAAGTTTCAAATGCCTTTGACGAACAACTGTATGCCGTTTATACGATTGGAGTCAAAGGTAAACTAGGTCTCCCATTTCAAAAATCCTTTTGGGAATTGTAAATTAGTGAACTATTTCTTCCTTTCTTGTGCTTCTTGTAGGTTCTCTCGCAAAGTCAAATGATCTGATCCCGAGATCTCAAAGTGTAACAGCCCGCTAAAATTATCAGTTTTGGATTCTTTCCCGACAGCAATCACATCTCTCTCGTCTTAACCCTCTATCTTTAGTTATTTATGTTTAACATAGTTGATTTGGTTGGCTGTAGACTGTGTAGTTAGTGTTTGTGGAGTTCGCTGCGTAGTTGTGAAACGAAGTGTGGTTGTGAAGTGTTAGGCTTGATTTTGTAGTTTTGTGGACTGTGCTGTGAAGTATAGGCGTGAGATGGATGCCGTAGATGTGATACGGCGGGTTGTGTGAAGAGAATACGCGTGTAGCGTATTCTGTGTAATGCAGCGACGCGCCGCGCGACATGCGCTGTAGTGATGTGGGTCGTAGAAGGAAGGGAGTACGCATGTAGTGTACTCCGTGTGGTATGGCGATGCATCGTGTGATGTGCATCGTGTTGATGAGTGTTGTAGCGAAGGAAGTACGCGTAGCGCGTACTCCGTGTCGCGTAGCGATGCACCGTGAGACGTGTATCGCAGTGATGGGTTTTGTAGTGTGAATGGAAGAGAGTTCACGTGAGTGTACTCTGTACTAAGTCGTGATACACCGGATGGCGTGTCACGAAGGGTTGAATGGCGTAGCAGAGAAGTGTGGAGCGTATGGTGTAATGTTGGGAAACTGTATGACAGTGTCCCGAAGCAGTGATGATATGGATTATAGTCCGGGATGACTGGTGTCATCTTGTGGTTGACTATGGCTAAGAGTATATGGATTGAGAAATGAGTTGTTTGTTTGGTTGTTATTGATAATTTTAATGAACTTGTTTTAGTGCAAAGGCTTTCTGAAGTCAATTTATCTCTTCCGAGTATAGTGAAACCTCAAGTTGGCCGTGGTGTTGCAAGTGCTTACAATATGGCAATTGAGTTCAGAAGTGAAAATCTTAAGGACTTGAGTGTTCCTCTTCCAGCTGTTGTGCAGTTCCTCGTGTCTCGCGCTCTATTCTCATAGAACGCGACGATCGAGGTAAGTTAGCCTCTAACTTACTATCAGTTTATTGTGTATGTGTGATGGGTAAGAGAACTACAATTTATGTATGTATGTTATCGTATATGCCATGTCATGCTATGTCATTACATGTTTATCTGTTACGTATGATTTAATCTCTCATGAATAATTATCTGTTATATAATCTTTTCTGTCATACAATGATGTATGTTATAAGTATGCCATGTTAAGTATGCCATATGATACATGTATGCCATGAAATGTTTATGATTAAATCATATTATGCCATTTACAAGTATACGCCATGTTAGAAAAGTATATGATATTAAATAATATCACATGCATTAAGAAAGATAAGACATGTTATGTTATAATAATGCGTGGGGCCACAACAACTGTGGAGTACGTATTATATTTATGTTATTTATAATGCGTGGGGCCACAACAACTGTGGAGTACGTATTATATTTTATGTTATTTATAATGCGTGGGGCCACAACAACTGTGGAGTACGTATTATATTTTATGTTACTTATAATGCGTGGGGCCACAACAACTGTGGAGTACGTATTATATTTATGTTACTTATAATGCGTGGGGCCACAACAACTGTGGAGTACGTATTATATTTATGTTATGTTATTTATAATGCGTGGGGCCACAACAACTGTGGAGTACGTATTATATTTTATGTTATGTTACTTATAATGCGTGGGGCCACAACAACTGTGGAGTACGTATTATATTTATGTTACTTATAATGCGTGGGGCCACAACAACTGTGGAGTACGTATTATATTTATGTTATGTTACTTATAATGCGTGGGGCCACAACAACTGTGGAGTACGTATTATATTTATGTTATGTTATTTATAATGCGTGGGGCCACAACAACTGTGGAGTACGTATTATATCTTATGTTATGTTACTTATAATGCGTGGGGCCACAACAACTGTGGAGTACGTATTATATTTATGTTACTTATAATGCGTGGGGCCACAACAACTGTGGAGTACGTATTATATTTATGTTATGTTACTTATAATGCGTGGGGCCACAACAACTGTGGAGTACGTATTATATTTATGTTATGTTATTTATAATGCGTGGGGCCACAACAACTGTGGAGTACGTATTATATCTTATGTTATGTTACTTATAATGCGTGGGGCCACAACAACTGTGGAGTACGTATTATATTTATGTTACTTATAATGCGTGGGGCCACAACAACTGTGGAGTACGTATTATATTTATGTTATGTTACTTATAATGCGTGGGGCCACAACAACTGTGGAGTACGTATTATATTTATGTTATGTTATTTATAATGCGTGGGGCCACAACAACTGTGGAGTACGTATTATATCTTATGTTATGTTACTTATAATGCGTGGGGCCACAACAACTGTGGAGTACGTATTATATTTATGTTACTTATAATGCGTGGGGCCACAACAACTGTGGAGTACGTATTATATTTATGTTATGTTACTTATAATGCGTGGGGCCACAACAACTGTGGAGTACGTATTATATTTATGTTACTTATAATGCGTGGGGCCACAACAACTGTGGAGTACGTATTATATTTTATGTTACATGAAGTATGGGGCCACAACAACTGTGGAGCATACACTACATGAGACACAGCAATTGTGACATGTAGAATACGTGGGGCCACAACAACTGTGGAGTACGTATTATATTTTATGTTATGTGAATTCATGGGGCCACAACAACTGTGGAGCATGAAGTATGGGGCCACAACAACTGTGGAGCATACACTACATGAGACACAGCAATTGTGACATGTAGAATACGTGGGGCCACAACAACTGTGGAGTACGTATTATGTTTTATGTTACTTGAATACGTGGGGCCACAACAACTGTGGAGTACGTATTAATGCACGTTATTAATCAAGACAATTAAATAAGATTCCAAGTTTATGTTAAGTCAAGTTTCAGATCAAGTTCATGTTATGTTATGCTCACGTACATGTTATGTTCATGTTCATGTTATGTTCCAAGTTCATGTTCACATCATGTTATGTTCACGTTTATGATACGTTCAAGCTCACGTTCATGTTATGTTATGTTCATGTCCATGTTATGTTTCACGTTCATGTTATGTTGATTGTTCATGTTATGTTTTAAGCTTAAGTTCATGCCATGTTAAGTCAAGTTCAGTTCACGCTTAAGTTCTGGTTAAGTCATGCTATATGTCAAGTTATACTATGTTTATGTATGACTATAATTATGCATTTATGCTTTTACTGCCATGCATGCATTTTTAACCTGTGTATAAGTTTTATGTTAACTTACTGAGATTTGTAATCAAATCTCACTGTGGTAGTCCCAACTACCATTCCCCCCGAATGGTAGATCTTGTTACAGGACCCAAAGGAGAATTGGAATCTGACCAACTGAATACGGTCGACTAGGCCACGGTGCGATGTTGATGATGGTATAGTATTTAACTTAGGTTAATACTTGTACTTTCGGAGTTGTATTTCAAGTATTCTTTTGATCACAACCATTTTAGACTAGTGTGGTGATCACGGCTTTTTAGTATGCCTTTATGTATGAAATATGTTTCAAGTATTTGGGATATTTTTGGTTTGGTGCATAGTTTTGCTAAAGAGAAAAATTATCCGCTGCGAATATTGCATAATGCTAGATGCATGTTAGGAATATTGCATCTTATCTGTCATGAACGGGGGCAGGTAACCTTGTGTTGCATGTCTCGACGCTTCAAATGTCCGTTCAATCCCAAGCGGAATTTGGGGGCGTCACACAAAGTATCTTCAACTACTTGGATAGAGGCTGCACCAGGGGAATGTGGCAACAAAGACAGAGTGGGTACCCATAAATTGCTTCAAATAGAGTAATTTTTGTAAATGCATGCCAGTTTACGATATACCACCATTCACTCATTGGTAACCATTTTGACCATTCGTTAGGTTTATCTTCTGCAACACATCTTAATGCTCAACACGTTTATTCAAAATTTCAGTATGACCATCTGTTTGAGGATGATATGACATACTGAACTTCAATTTTGTGCCATGTAATTTGAATAGTTCCTTCCAAAACAAACTTGTAAATGAGGGATCCCTGCCACTGACAATCGAGCTAGGCATACCATGGAGCTTAAAAATATTAACAATAACAAACTGAGCTATTTTAGCCACTGTGTAACAGCCCGCTAGAAACTCAATAGTGGAATTTCTATATACTTTAGGAATCTTGTGAAAACCCTGTAAGTTTTCATGAATTGACCAATCGTACAGGTTTTAGTCTATCAACATAATCAGTGTTATCACTCACTATGGTGCCAGAAATGCAATTTTATTATTTGAGGTAGTTAGAAGTGTCAGAATACGTTATGGTTTGCGCCACTAGACTCAGTTGATTATTTAGGATTTTATGGCGCAACAATCTATTTTCATAATTTCGGACGAAACGTCTATTCGAAACTATGAAATAATTTTTAGGGGCACTTCGGGGTTGAGGCCTACCGAGGCCCACGAATTTGGCCACCTTGGCAAAACTTCTTGAACAAGTTTCCTCCCCCACATTGCAGACTATCCACTGCCCTTGGTTGCACCCAATAGTGACTTGATGTAAGGAGAAATCACCTCCATACCTCACAACTTCTGCAGGTAGTCCTTTGACCCTTATTATTTTGCACTTTATGTCACATAGCCACCTCCAATCAAGGGTCATTCAAGCCCATATCCCCCCCCTCTAGAAGTCTAAAGTCGTGAAATAGACATTTCTTTCCCTTTCATCACTTCTTCATCCCGTTCTTAGAGATAAACCCAAAAGAGCTCTCTTGGCAGACTTCTGAGTCTTTTTGCGTGGAGCTTTCTGACCCTTTGTATGTATTTTCCCACGATAACTACTTTATAAAAGTTGTTTTTATTTTAGTGTAGTTTCCGTAGATATATTATTCGTCTCATTTCATGGAAATTTAGTTGGTCAAAAGTATTTTTAACAATAGAAAGGCCATTCTAGGCGTAAAACTGGAGAGTATGTTATCTTTTGGAGTTTTTTACCAAGCTAATGGACATATCTTGGTCCAAAACTTTTATGTAGTGTTATTAGCATATGTTTATGAGTTTCCATTGAGGTTTTGTTGCATGGATAAAGTTTTTTATCATAGATTTTCTTAGATCTAAAAACTTGAAAGCTGGAAGTGGAAAAATAGTTTTTGTTTGGAGAAAGTATGAATATTTCGTGGTTTGATCTTACTCTAAAGGCTTTGATATTTTTATATGATGATCCTAAGTCTCTTATTTTCATGTTAGGGTGTTATTTTGAAGATATTTAGTATTATTTTTAAAGATCTGATTTTTCTATGCAAGAGGATTTCGGTTAGGCCTAAGATTTGATGTTTTTGGGTTAGATCCATATTTTGTTGAGTTTAGTCATGTGATTTTAAGTTTAATGGTTGGATCTTATTTAGGACATATTTTTAAAGCATGTCATATTTTAGTTTGAAGATCTCATCTTTTTAAGCCATAGATAAAGAGATTGACCAAAGTTAGTTAAGAAGAAAGTTTCTGTTTTTGGACTAAGTGTAAAACCAAAAACTCCAAGTGTTATTTTGTGATTTTGGTGACTTTAGTTTGATGATTTAAAGCATGGTTGATCTTAAGATGATGTTATGAATATGTTAGAAGTAAGATTTGAGATTTTTGGAAGTCTTGGAGATATTTTGATTTAGGGTCAAAGCTTATGATTCAAGGGTTTGGATCTTTTTACAAAAAGTTTGGTATTGATTGTTAAATTTTTTTAAATGAATTTTTTAAGTATGGTTTTAAACTTAGGATAGGAAGATCTTTGTTGCAAAATTTTGGTTTAAACATGACTTTTGAAATTAGGAGGAATTGCAACAAAAATAAAGAGAAATGGCCTATGGATGTTTCGGCTATAGTGTGTTTTCCATAGTTGTGATTTGTTTTAAATTATTTTGAGTTGATATTTGTGTTTAGGACAAAATTTACATTAGGAATGTAAATTTTAAAAATTTTTGGAGATAGGATGTAAAATCCTTAAGTTAGGGGTAAAATGGTCATTTTCTATATGTAGATGGTAAAATGGTAATTTTATTCTAAGTTCACTTATTTTCATGCTTCTAATCTTTAGTGATTAAATTTCTAACTTTTAAAATACTCTCTTACAGTTCCTCGTATTTCACGCGTTATTATCGTAGAACAAGACGATCGAGATAAGTTTGTTTTTAACTTACTAGTAGTTTACTGTGTATGGGTGCTAAGTAAAGGAACTACAATGTATGTATGTGTGTTATCATATATGTCATGCCATACCAAGCTATCACATATTTTTCTGTTACATATAATTTACTCTGTATGAATTATTCATCTGTTATACAAGATATTTTGTCACGTATTGCTATACAGTGCATGTATATCATGTTAAGTATGACATTTGTTACATGTAAGTCATATCACATAAAGTTCACTATTGCAAGTATGCTATGTTACGAAATGTTGTTTGTTGCATTCCATGTCAAGTTATGAAATTGGTAACCCCATGAGATAAGAATACACCATCATGGTAATTCCATGAGATAAGAATAAGCAATCATAGTAATCCAATGAGATAAGAATAAGCAATAATGGTTATCCTATGAGATAATAATAAGCAATCATGGAAAACCCATGAGATAAGAATCAGTAATCATGATAACCCCATGAGATAAGGATACACCATCATGGTAACCCCATGAGATAAGAATAAGCAATCATGGTGACCCTATGAGAGAAGAACAAGTTTCAGATCAAGTCCACGTTAAGTCAAGTTTCAGATCAAGTTCTTGTTATGTTATGTTATGTTCATGTTCATGTTAAGTTTCAAGTTCATGTTCATATCATGTTATGTTCACGTTTATGTTATGTTCAAGCTCACGTTCATGTTATGTTATGTTTCAAGTTCACGTTCATGTCATGTTATGTTTACGTATATGTTATGTTCAAGTTCATGCTCCTATTATGTTATGTTCATATTTACAGTATGTCTCAAGTTCACGTTTATGTCATGTTATGCTCAAGTTTATGCTAAGTTTATGTTATGTATGTTCACGCTCATGCTATGATTCAAGTCCATGTTATGTTTCAAGTTCACGTTCATGTTATGTTGTTAGTCCATGTTATATTTTAACTTCAAGTTCATGTCATGTCAAGTCAAGTTTAGTTCACGTTTCAGTTTAGGTTATGTCAATTATGCCATGCTATATATCAAGTTATGCTATGTTTACTTACGACTTTAATTACACATTCATGCTTTTACTGCCATGCATGCATTATTAACTTGTGTGAGAGTTTCCTGTTAACTTATTGAGATTTGTAATCAAATCTCACCGTGGTAGTCCCAATTACCATTGCCCCCAAATGGTAGGCGATGTGTCAGGATCAGAGCAGGGAGCAGACATTGGTAGATCGGAGGAGGTTGACTAGACGCCGTAGACACGACGAGGAGCTTACAGCTTCCATAGTTAGTTTTTGGATAGTATTCTGGCCTCTTTAGTTGAGTTACACGAGTTATTCAACGAACTTCCTCAATAGTGTATTTTGGTAATGTAAATATGGAATCTAGTCTCCAATGTTTTTGAGATTACAGTCTTCTGAGACTCGTACTGAAATCGTGGACGTTTATTTTATTAAGTATGCTTGAATTACGATTTAACTATATGGTATATTATAAGTTTGGTGCATAGTACTGCTCAAAAACAAAAAAATTATCCGCTACGAATATTGCATAATGCTAGATGCATGATAGAAATATTGCATCTTATATGTCATGAACGGGAGCAGGTAACCTTGTGTTGCATGTCCCGAAGGTTCAGATGTCCATTCGATCCCAAGCGGAATTTGGGGGTGTTGCACGCTGTGTAAGGATGCACAATCGAAATGAAATATGCATATTTACTTAAACGATCCAACATGACCAAAACAACAGTAAAACCATGGGAAGGGGGTAACCCTTTTATAAAATCCATAGAAATGTCAAACCACACCTAATTGGGAATGGGTAAAGGCTGGAGCAGACCTATTGGCTTTATATTTTTGATTTTATTGCACTGACACACTTAACATTCCTTGATAAATTGCTGGGCATTCTTCTTCTACCTCTATCAATAAAAATTTGCTCGAGCGCTATAGAGAGTTTACGATGTCCAGAATGGCCAGCTTGAGGGCTACCATATATGGACTAAATAGAGGAGCTGCTCCTTTAGATTGGGACAATTGGCAATGTATAAACGATTCATGTAAAACAACAAGCCATTTTTCATATGATACTTAGAGTCATCAAACACCTTACTTTCATAATCTGAAACCAGCTTTTGTGAATCTGGATTCTTCGTATAAGTAGCTTGTAAATCCAATAGCCAAGTGGTTGATAGTAAAGATATGGCAGCTAGGTGAGTTGCGGATTCATCAACCCTTTTGGATAGCACATTCGCAACTAGGTTTTCCTTCCATTTTTTGTGTTCTACCACAAAATCAAAGCCCAGTAACTTGGTAAGCCATCTTTGCTGCATAGGGATACCAAATTTCTGCTCAAGAAGATACTTAACACTCTAATGGTCTGATTGTACCTTAAAAGTTTGCCCCAAGACATAAGACCTCCATTTCTTATCTACCACCACCAAAGGCCATCAGTTCCTTTTCATAAGTGGAAAGATGTAAGGCCATTCAATGTTTGGCTTGGCTCATAAAGGCAATGGGCCATCCTTGTTGCATTAATACAGCACCTACACCTCAACCAAAAGCATCACATTGAATAGCGAAGGGTTTAGTAAAGTCAGGAAGAACCAAAATTGGTGGGGTGAGTCACAACCTCCTTTAAAGCAACAAAAGCATCTTTGGCTGGTTGGTTCCACACAAATGAGTTTTTTAGAAGTAAGGCATTTATTTTGAAGCATTCCACCCTTCAAGTGGGTCTTCAAACGGGCACGTTGAACCCATCCCTTGTGTCTATTCGGTCCACACAAAGTATTGTGTGTGTTTGGCCCATGCGTGGTGCCTCTTTGGCCCATGCTAAGCATTGTGGCTCTTGGCCCACACGGAAGACTTGGCTCGCTCAAACAATGTACCTCTTCGAATGGGCCATGTGCCTCTAAGCCTATTCCATGCTTTGTGAAAATTAAATCATCAAAGTGTAGCTATGGAGTTTCAAACATATTCCCTTTCATTTGAAACAACATACCCTTACCACTTAACGAATGTATCTCTTTGAGATGGTAGTTCACAAAAATAAATAATAATCCACATTCAATAAATTCACATATTTAATATCACAATCTATAATAAATATAACAATCCCCCAATTAGATTGCAATATTAAATTTTCAATCAAATATTGATATCCTCATGCATACAAGATGGTATCTTTCAACTTAAACTTTCAATTAGTGTAAGTATCTCAAATTCTTTATAAAGTCAATGGTGGCCTAGGCTTAAACTAAGACCCTCTACGTTAAGAAAGAAAATACCACACACATGGTTCCATCCAATTTTATTAAAATAACTCACCAATTATTTGCACTTATCCACGTGCTCCATCCTAGCATTCATGAACATTTACAAAAATAAAACTTAAACTTTTGCTAGAAGTTCTCCACTTATGTTCATATAGGTAAAGTTCCTTTTGTATCTCTATTACTTCAGACACTTATATAACTATTAAACTTCATTAAGTGTAAAATATTCACCCTCCATTTAGCGTAACAGCTAGGTTGGGTTTAGCACATTAAATTAAATTTCAGTGCTATTCCAGCCACATAACTATAATTTGTTAGTACCCATTAAACCTTAGACTATTTATTAATAGTGTAAGGATTGGTTCTTATTACATGTGACTTTTAAAAGAAAGGTTTCAAACTCATTAGACTAGATGTACTATTCACCAAATCTCTCGAGTGTCCCTTTGAGAAAGAATTTGTCAAGTTTTTACTTGACTGCACATATACAGTAGTGATAATACCATCACTTAATAATTATTTTACATATTCATGTCTCAAGCTAATATGTCTAGATTTTTCATTATAGACATTACTATAAGCCCTAAATATAGTAGCTTCACTATCACAACACAAAGAAATGGCTGACATTGGCTGTGGCCACAACTTTATGTCTAATAACAATTTCCTCAGACATTCTGCCTTTTACCCACCACTGCCAAGGCTACAAATTCATATTCCATTTTTTAATGTGAAATGCTTGTCTGTTTCTTAAAAGCCCATGAAACAACTCCATTACTAAGGGTGAAAACCCAATCGAACATAGCCTCGTTATCACTTGTACTAGTAATCCAACTAGCATCACAATATCCTTCTAGTATAGCAGGAAAATTGGTATAATACAATCCTAACGAACTAGTGCTTTTAAGGTACCCAAGGACTTTACCAATTGCTTTCCAATGCTTCGTACTAGGATTACCCGTATATCTAGATTGTTTACGTACTACAAAGGAAACATATGGCATATTGCAATTCATTACATACATTAAACTACCAATTGCAATAGCATATTCTAACTGAGCAAGTGCTCTACTATTATTCTCAATTTATTTAAAAGAAGAATTGTGACGCCCCTAACTCCCACGTATAGACATGCAAAAATCGAGACGTCAAAATAATGACAACATGGGTCACACACCCCATCGACAAGTGCTTAGTGTGTGCACATGCAACACGTGTAGACAAAAGACGCGGCAGATAAATTATAGTCAATCAACTAAGTATTAGAACTTTAAATACAAATTTATTTAAATACAAGAGTTTCAAAAAGTAATACAGTTATCCAATGAAAATATAAATAAACTAAAATACAATATCCAAAAGCGGGAAACAAATCTCATCCCACGAGAAAGTGATTCCCGATCACTCCTTCGGCAAAGCAGGATCCTCAGGCTCTACTTCATCATCTGCATCAAAATTTATGAGCATTAATGAAAAGCATCATTAATGCAACCAACAAATACGTGTGCATATGATAAAATATGCATGATACCCAAAACATCATTTTTCCCGAAAATGATTATTTTCCAACACATGCCAAAATCCAATTTGACCCAAAAATCAAGTCAATTAAAATAACCTCCGCCATTTTCCTAGAAAATGGCCCATTATCCATTTTTACCATATGCACCATAATCTTCCTTAGGGACCATCCGCACAGCCTAACTCCCTTCATCACACCATAGTTACCGACTGTAAGTATAACTTCGTAATGAGCGATGCCCAATTCTATGCCTAGCACATTCGTGGCCAAGTATCCTCTAGCCCCCGCCAGTAGAGGGGCCATGGAATCAGCACAAAAGCGTTATCATCACGTCCGATCCCGTTGTCACCCAGCAACAACCCAAAGGACGTCACTTAGTATATTTCGGTCCCGAGTGACTAGAGGAGCTTCACTGAGATAATACCTCATCTCGGCTTGGGGTCGTGATACAAGAACACAAAAACCATTTCTCACTTGCAAACCCAGTTTTCAAATAAAAATATGAACATGCATGCAATTATGCGAAAACCCAGTTTTCATTTACAAACACGAACATGCGTGCAATTATGCAATGTATATGACACGACACAAATATTCAATAGCCACCAAATCCCAGCATAATCCAATCACACAAACAACTCCATCCTCCAATCCAACCGACCCTAAACTCCTCGAACTCAGTTCGGCACAAGCAACAAAATCACAATAAATATAGTTAGCTCAAAAATATGTTTAAATCTAGCAACGTGATAGTGCAATTTGGGCTAAGTGCGTCTCAAAATATCCAATTTTGAACAAGGACAAATGAAGACTTGGGATGACTAGGGAAGAGCTTAGAGGTGTTGGTGAAGCTACTGGTAGTGGTGAACATCCCCATCAAGTTTCACCTCCATCCGAGCCACCGTTAGTCACCACGAGCTCCTCCAAGCCGCACGGTTTTTCACCGTTTCCGACGCCGTCGCACCACCGCCGACCACCATCTCTTCACAGCTTCTTCCCCTACCTCTTGCCGTCCTAACCCACCTAATTTTGGCCCCGATCCATTGCCAGAGCAGCTCCCACGTGCTCAACTCCGTTCAGCCCCTTTTTGGCCTTCGACCGCCATTTCCACCGCCACCCACGGCCAAAGCTCACTTCCTTTAGCTTCATAAATATCTCAAGGCCATTCCCTATCAATTTCATGCCTTGGTTTGTCCCCATTCGAAAGTGGGTAATTTATTACCCACGACCACAGTATAAAATACACTGTTACGTTGCTGTTCCTCCGCTGTTTGCAATGCCGCGAGCTTTCGAAAAATACCGTATAGTGCTGTAAGTATTTTTCAAACTCTACTTTTAGATTTAAATATATTTTTCTCTTATAATTAATTATTGGACTGGTTGGTTGATTCCGGACTGAGTCCGAGGAGTTCGGGGGTCGGATGGATTGAGGACGGAGTTGTTAGGTTGATGTTAATATTTGTTTGAGATATTTGTGCATTGACGTTTGCATTGTATAGTGCTCACATTTTCATGTTTAAAAAGGGAAAACCGGGTTTCGTGTAATTATATGCATGTACATGTGTTTGTGAATAAAAACTGGGCTTGTAAGCGAGAACTGATTTATGGTATATGTGAATGATTGGATTGACTGTTTTGAGTCAAAGGCACGCGTAGGGATGGTGGTAAGCAGGGATGGTGGTAGAGTCCCGCCTGCGATTCCAGCCTGCGACGGTGCACGACGTGTAGGGATGGTGGTAAGCAGAGATGGTGGTAGAGTCCCGCCTGCGATTCCTGCCTACGGTGCACGACGTGTAGGGATGGTGGTAAGCAGGGATAGTGGTAGAGTCCCGCCTGCGATTCCCGCCTATAGTGCTCTGATGTTTTGGTTAGATTGCACGACGCGTAGGGATGGTGGTAAGCAGGGATGGAGGTAGAGTCCCGCCTGCGATTCCTGCCTATGGTGCATGACGTGTAGGGATGGTGGTAAGCAGGGATGGTGGTAGAATCCTGCCTGTGATTCCCACCTACAGTGCTCTGATGTTTTGGTTAGATTGCACCACGCGTAGGGATGGTGGTAAGCAGGGATGGTGGTAAAGTCCCGCCTGCGACTCCCGCCTACGGTGCACGACGTGTAGGGATGGTGGTAGAGTCCCGCCTACGATTCCCACTTACAATGCTCTGATGTTTTGGTTAGATTGCACGACGCGTAGGGATGGTGGTAAGCAGGGATGGTGGTAGAGTCCCGCCTGCGATTCCCGCCTACGGTGCACGACGTGTAGGGATGGTGGTAAGCAAGGATGGTGGTAGAGTCCCGCCTGCGATTCCGCCCTACAGTGCTCTGATGTTGGTTAATGGGCCATTTTCTAGAAAAATGGCGAGACTGGTTTTTGGGCCATTATCTGGAATAATGGCAAGGATTTGATTAAAGGAAATGCTTTTGGGCCAAATGGGATTTTGGCATGCGTGAAAAATGTTGTTTTATGGGACATGTGCGTTGTTTTCTTTCATGCATATTGTTTGAGTTATAATATATTTTTATCTAGTGGTATTTGGATTTTACTTACTTGCGGCACCATTTTTGGTACCGTAGATTTTGGTACAGAGATCGAGGAGGAGGAGGCTGAGCTCGAGGATGCGGCTCCGCCAGAGTTTTGAGTTGGAGTCTATGCTTTGGAGTTGGCTTTGAAACAATATTTGTATTTGTAATATTTTATTATGTATGTTTTGAACCGCTTTGTATTAAATTAAGAAAAATTCTGGTACCTAGTTATATGTTTTTGCTATCTGCTGCGTATTTCTTCGTGCACATTTTTCGCTTACACACACTTGGCACTCGTCAATAGGGTGGTGACCCAGGTTGTCACCATCCGGACGTCTCGATTTTCCCGTGTCCGTACGTGGGGATTTGGGGGCCTTACAACTCTGATACCACATACGATGCCCCAAACTCCCAAGTACGGACACACGAAAATCAAGGCATCGGGATAATGACAAAACGAGTCACACACCTCAATGACAGTACATGCAACATGTGTAAGACAAAGACGCAGCAGATAAGTTATAGTCAATCAACCAAGTACCAGAGTTTTAAATATAGATTCACTTAAATACAAGTGTTTCAAAAAGTAATACAACTATCTAGTGAAAATATAAATAAACTAAATTACAATATCCAAAAGCCAGAAACAAATCTCATCCCATGAGAAAGTGATCCTCGATCACTCATTTGGCAGAGCTGCATCCTCAAGCTCTACTTCAACATCTGCATCAAAATCTACGGTACCATGAAACGGTACCACAAGGTGTTGAATACCATCAGATTGTGAATCTCAGTAAGTAACAATCCAAACAACTCAAAGAGATAAAAATGCATTAATGCAATCAATAAATATGAGTGCATATGACGAAATATGCATGATACCCAAAACATCATTTTCCTCAAAAATGATTATTTTCCAACACATGCCAAAATTCAATTTGACCCAAAAATTAGGTCCATAAAATAACCTCCGCCATTTTCCCATAAAATGGCCTAGTTTAAAATTCACCATTTTCTCAAAAAATGGTCCACATATATCCATTTATCAAAATTTCCATTTTCCCATAAAATGACCTATTATCCATTTTTATCTTATACATCATGATCTCCCCAAAGGACCATCCTCACACCCTGGCTCCCTTTGTCAAACCAAAGGTAACGACTGTGCATGTAACTTCATAATGAGCGTTGCCCAGTTCCGCTCCCAATGTGTTCATGGCCAAGTATCCTCTAGCACCTGCAAGCAGAGGGGCTACGGAGTCGACACGAGAGCGTTACCATCCCGTCCGATCCCATTGTCACCTTGCTACAACCCAAGGGATGTCACTCAGTATATTCCGCTCCCGAGTGACCAGAGAAGCTCCATCGAGATAATACCCCATCTCGGCTTGGGGTCGTGATACACATGCACCCCAAAACTATTTCTCACATGCAAACCTAGTTTTCAAATCTACACACGAATATGCATGCAATTACGCAAAACTCCAGTTTTCATTTACAAACATGAACATGCGTGCAATTATGCAATGTATATGACACGACACAAATATTCAACAACCACCAAATCCCAGCATAATCCAATCACACAAACAACTCCATCCTCCAACCCAACTGATCCCCAAACTCCTCGGACTCAGTCTGGCACAGCCAACCAAATCACAATAACTATGAGTTAGCACAAAAATATATTTAAATCTCAAAAAGTTATTTGAAAAGTTACTTATAGTGCTAAAATATAATTTTTGGAGGATCAAGGAGGTGCAAAAGGCAGCAACACAACATCGTAACAGTGCAATTTGGGCTAAGGTCGTGGGTCTCAAAATTCTCAATTTTGAACAGGGACAAAAGAAGACTTAGGATGGCTAGGGAAGAGCTTAGAGGTGTTGGTGAAGCTACTCGTGGTGGTGGTTCGCCATGGGAGGCGATTGAAGGCCAAAACACTCAAATCAGAAAATGCAATGGATGGGCTTCACCAATGGCAGATCGAAGCTGGGAAAGGGTGGTTTGGGTGGCTGGAAGGCCGATGGTGGTGTTGTGAAAAACGGGTGGCCAATGGTGGCAGCACGGCGGCGCTGGAGTGAAAACGGCCCACGGCTTGCAACCGTGCGAGGGGGCAAACGGCAGCACGGGGTGGGCTTAAAATGGGTGGGGATGTTTGTCAACTGAAGGCAAAGAGATTGGGAGGGGCAGTGTTGGCCACGTTAGCATGCAGCGACGCACTAGAGGGCTGACAAAAAATGGACAGGGAGAGGGAGGGGGAGGAGGGGAGTGCAGGAAGGAAAGGAGAAAGTGAGAAGGAGAAAGAAAAAGAGGAGGAAAAGAAAAAGGGAAAAAGAAAAACTGAAGGAAAGAAATGAGATTCAATCCTTACAACTTTGGTCACAAAATTGTTCCAATGAAAAGAATTTCAAAACACCCGAGGAAAACACGAAGATCTTTTTGGCAACCTCCATCTCTGGGTGTTTTGAAGCTTAATGTGGATGGGGCAATTTTTGAAGATCAGGATAAAGCAGGTGTAGGTATGTTGTTAAGGAATGATAGAGGAGTGGTTTTGTTCTCTGCAAGCAAAAAGGAAAATGGTGTGACTAATCCTATGGAGGTCGAGTTGCTAGCAATACTGAGAGGACTACAATTCTGCATTCCAATGGGCATTTTAGACTTGGTTATTGATAGTGATTCTCTAATGTTAGTAGAGGAATTAAGCAATATTTCAAAGTCAAGGTCGGCTTGGGGCAATCTAGTTTATGAAGTGAAAGAGTTGATGAAGAGAATACCACGATGTTCAGTTCAACATAAGGGGCGCATGGCAAATAAAGCAGCTCACAACTTAGCAAGATATGCTAAGCATCTAGAGGATCTGATAGTTTGGTGGGATTCTTATCCTGAATGTATCTCTCAAATTATTTGGTCTGAAACTATGATGTAATTTTGTTGTTATTTTTATGAATATAAAGTGCTATGTTTGCTATAAAAAAAATTAAAGTAATAATAAAAAGCTCACAACACAATAATTTTAAAGCCAAAAAATAAGCTTATTTATATTAAAGAGCAATTTAAATACAAAATAATAATTAATATTAAGAAAGTACATCAAAATAAATTTTACAACTTAAAAATCATAAAAATAAACTAAAGAGAAACATGCTAAATTTAAAACAAGAGAACCAATCTTTAAATTAAATAAAATAATCCTTCAATTAAAATATACTAAAATACGGGGTATCACAAGAATCATATGGGGTGTTTGCTTCTTTAATTCCTAAATGTTGAAATTTAAGAAGCATTTTCTCAATATAATGAGATTGACATAAAGCATATCCCCCATTATGTTTCTTTACTTTGACACCCAAAATAGTGTCAATTTCATTAAGATCCTTCATTTTGAACTTTGAAGATAAGTACTTCTTAGTTTCATATATTCCTTCCATATTTGTTTCAAATTTAAGCAAGTCATCCACATAAATACATATTATAACACCATAACAGTCAATGAATTTAGAATAAATACATTTATCGACATTATTATACCTTGAGGTAAAATTGTAACAGCCTGCTAGGAATTCAATGGTGGAATTTCTATAGACTTTAGGAACCTTTTGAAAACTCCGTAAGTTTTCATGAATCAACTAATCGCAAAGATTTTACTCTGTCAACATAGTCAGTGTCATCACTCGCTATGGTACCAGAAATGTGATTTTAATTGTTTAAGGTAGTTAGAAGTGTCAGAATACGTTATGGTCTACACCACTAGACTCAGTTGATTATTTAGGATTTTATGATGCAATAACTTATTTTCATAATTTCAGACGGAATGCCTGTTCGAAACTGTGAACTTTTTTTAGGGGCACTTCGGTATGAGTTTTGGTAAATGATTTTCACTGTAGGTTAATATGAATATTTAGGATTTTTCAATACTAAGTTTATTATGCTTTTTTTTTCAATACTAAGTGCATAGTAACCTTGATTAGCGTACTAAGTGCAGTGTTTTCAAAATTACAGTGTGGAATGTCTAAATTAGGTTAAAGAAGTTTTATTTGGACACTTGGCAAAATCTTAGCCACACATAGTGAATAGTATTAGAAACTTGGCACAAAGAGAAACCATTACATGGATTTGTGAAGGAAATCAAGGTGTGAGATGATGCCACCTAAGCAAAACTTTTTTTTTCATTTGATCAACCAAATTGAGCTAGATCAAAGAGGGTTTCAACCCTAGTAAAACCCTAAATGGTTGGAATCCAATTGAAACCCCAAAAGCTTGGTTGAAACCGAAACCCTAAACGGTTTCCCCAAACCCTAAAGTTGGCCTTCAAACCCTTTTTGATCCAATTTCTAGCATTGTGTTTAATCACTTGATTAAATCACTTCCACATGGTATTAATTTCTCAAATCCTTGTTATGACATCATTATCCAACCTTTTAAACCTTGAAAATTTGATTGGGCCAAGAAAAATTGTATTTGGGCTTGATAGCATCTCAAAACCTAACCAAACCCCATTTAAACCCCAAATTGAAGTCCACTTGGTTAAGGCCCACCAAGACCCACGAATTTGGTTCAAGATCACATTCATGTTATGTTATGTTCATGTTTACGTTATGTTTCAAGTTCACGTTTATGTCATGTTATGGTCACGTATATGTTATGTTCAAGTTTATGTTCCTATTATGTTATGTTCATATTTACAGTATGTCTCAAGTTCATGTTTATGTCATGTTATGCTCTGGTTTATGTTAAATTCAAGTTCATGTTCATGATATGTATGTTCACGTTCATGCTATGATCCAAGTTCGTGTTATGTTTCAAGTTCACGTTCATGTTATGTTGCTAGCCTATGTTATATTATAAGTTCAAGTTCATGTCATGTCAAGTCAAGTTCAGTTCACGTTTCAGTTCAGGTTATGTCAGTTATGCAATGATATATGTCAAGTTATGCTATGTTTACTTACGCCTTTAATTATGCATTCATGCTTTTACTGCCATGCATGCATCATTAACCTGTGTGTGAGTTTCCTGTTAACTTACTGAAATTTTTAATTAAATCTCACCGTGGTAGTCCCAACTACCATTTCCCCTGAGTGGTAGGCGATGTGTCAGAATTAGAGTAGAGATTGGACATTGGTAGACTGAATGAGGTTGATTAGACGCCGCAGACACAACGCGGAATACATCTTCTATAGTTAGTTTTTAGACAGTATTCTGGCCTCGTTAGTTGAGTTACACGAGTTACTCGACGAACTTCCTCAATAGTGTATTTTGATAATGTAAATATGGAGTCTGGCCTCCCATGTTTTTGAGATTATAGACTTCTAAGACTCGTACTGAAATCGTGGATGTTTATTTTTGTTAAGTATGCTTGGATTACGATTTAACTATTTGGGATATTATAAATTTCGCCCATAGTATTGCTAAAAAAAAATTATCTGCTATGAATATTGCATAATGCTAGATGCATGTTAGGAACATTGCATCTTATATGTCATGAACGGGGGCAGGTAACCTTGTGTTACATGTCCTGACGCTTCGGATGTCCGTCCGATCCCAAATGGAATCTTGGGGCATTACAAAAATTATCAAATAAAATTTCTCATGCCATTGTTTTGGTCTTTGCTTTGATTCATGCAATGACTTAATTAATCTGTAAACTTTCGTTCCTTACCCATGCATAACAAATCTTCTGGTTGTTCCATGTACACTTCTTCATCCAATTCACCATTTTGGAAAGCAGTTTTAACTTTCATCTGGTGTACAAATAAGCTATATATTGAAGTCAGTGCCATAAGCACTCTAATGGATGTAAATCTAGCCAATATGGCGTACGTATCAAAATAGTCTATGCCCTCTTTTTGTTTAAAACTTTGGATGCTAATCTGGCCTTAAAAGTTTGAAGAGACCTATCTGTATTGTATTTTATTCTAAATACCCTTTTTCAACCAATAGGCTTTGATCTAGAAGGCAAGTCAACTAAAACCCCAGTAATGTTTGACAATATTGAGTCCATTTTATCATTTATCACCATGCAACATCTCTAGAAGTCATAGCTTCTTTAAATGTTTTTGGATCTTCTTCTATATTTAATATTACTATAGTCATAGCTATACTATAATATATCACTATATTATATATTATAAAATTTCATTATAGTCTATAATACAATTATAATATATATTATAATATACTATAATATATTATCACTATATTATTATATACCATAATATGCTATAATATATCAAACAAATTGGAAAAACTGAACCAAACCGGACCGGAACAGGTAAAATTGGAAGTACCGGTTTAGAGGTGTAACCAAAGCGATATCGGTTCTTCAAATCTTAAAATAGGTACATACCGGTTTGGTTCTAAAACATGTCCAAAACCTAACCGAACGAGACCAATTACACCCCTACTTACACAATCTCCACATGAAGACAACTAGGCTTGTGCAAAAAATCTCATGGGCCCGACCCGATCGATAAATCCACTCCAACTCACTCGTTAATTGCAGGCTCAATAAAAAATGGATTAGAACCACTTTTTAATGGGTGAAAGAGCAGCCCATCCGCATAAGTAATCTCCACTGCAAACCCTAAACGACTAGACAATTCATCTCTCTCTCTCTCTCTCTGATCACGCCCGCAGGAAACCAAGTCTCTCTCTATTTCTTTTTCTTTCTTCTTCTTTCTATAATGGTTTTTAGTATGGCTATGAGTTTGGCTGACGTTTATTTTTGGCTCCCACTTGAGTTCCTCACCAACGACAATTTTGCCATGCACAAGAATGAAAGAAATGGGTTCAGCTCCGACTCTAAGACAACAAAGGCTTTGTTCCCTCTAGAGTTTCCCTACCTCACTTGCTTGGCTTACTGATGTAAATTAGGAGGATGCTCTATAATTAGTGGATATATTTTAATTGATAGTTATCTTTTCTGAATTTATTGCTTTCCTAGTTAGATTAGTATTTTCTAGTCTTATTCTATTTGCAATTGTTATTTCTTAGTTAGATTAGTATTCTATTTCGTTGGCTATTTAGGATCAAGAATGTACAATTAAAGGCACTTCTTGAATGATTAATGAATTTGCATGTTTGATCCTGAGATCGGACTAGTCTGGCGAGACACTAGAAACTTGTTAATTTATTTCCTTGGAAAGATTTCACCTTTATAGAGAGAGATTCTGTGCTTTTCTCTTCTTGGCATTGACGTGAGGTTGAACCAAGAAGTTGGCACCAATTTTGGCATCAGAGCAAGGTTCCTTCCTTAAGGAGCTTAGCACCTCATGCTTGTAACATGTCGTGGTACTTTGTATGCCATGACAAACAACCAAAATCTAAACAACCAAGACATTGAACAACCCAATTTGCAGCAACAAATCAATCAAATCGCCACAGTTTTAGAGCAACTCACTCATCGAATAGATGCCATGGATGAACGTCAAGCTCGAAGGGAGTTTAGGCCTTTCATTCGAAGAAAGCGTGGCCGTGGGGAGGTGTTGGAATAAAGTGATAGAGATGTTGATGAAGATTAGGAAGATGAAGACTAGGAGTTCAAGGATTGGTGGCCTCAAATCCAACATCATAGACAAAATTTTCACCGAGATCGTGGTGGACATGGTGCAGATTATCAACCTCTTGATGAACTGACTAAGAGGATGAAGGTTGATGTGCCAGATATTTATGGAAAATTAGAGCCCAATGCTTTAGAAGACTGGTTAACGACTATTGAGGATTATTTCGATTGGTTTGCTGTATCAGAGTATCGAAAGGTTTGTTATGTTTGGATGAAATTGAATGGGCATGCATGAGCATGATGGGGAAGTGTTGAAGAACAATTACGTTGTACCTGATGCCCAACAGTTTCTTACTGAGAGGAAATGAAGGAGCGATCGAAAGAAAAATATTTTCCCATTGATTATGAGCAAATGATGTTTGAAGAGATGTTACAACTCAGGCAAGGGTCATTGAGTGTTGATCAATTTACAGACCGCTTCTACAAGTTGACTGTCCATAGCAATATTGTGGAGACTTAACATCAGACTTTAGCTCGATACCACACCGAATTACATATAGCTCTATGCAAGGAGATGTTGACTGCATGTTTAACCAATGTAGAGGAGGCGTATCAATTGGCACTACGTATTGAGAAACAAATGGGGGCCTTGGTTGGGATGAAAACGATATCAACATATCCAAGACCAGAACGTGTCACAACACCTTCATTCCAAAGGTCACCATTGCTGAAAGATCAACCCAGGGGCACGGTGATTGGAGACCATAAAGGAAAAGCAAAAGCTACCAGTGAAGGGCCACAATGTTATAAATGTAAAGGTTTTGGACACTATGCTATTGTGTGTCCTACAAGAGATAATAAGTTAGCCTTCATATGTGAAAAAGAATTATTGGTAATGGATGTTGATGAAGAAATGGATGAAGAGGAGACCAATGAGGGTAGTCACGTTGAAGAAGAACACTTGGGTGTATCAGATTTACCTAGTTGCCTGATTCATCGAGTATTGACCGAAACTAAGAAAGAGCTCTAGGCTAATCCTGAGTGGTTGCGTACCAATCTTTTTCACACACGCATGGAACATAATGGTCAAGCTTTGAACATCATTATTGATAATGGTAGTGGCATGAATGTGATTTCTAAAACTACAATAGAATGTTTGGGGCTAAAAATTGAGAAACATTCTACTCCTTATCAGATCAATTGGGGTAATGAAGAAAACTCAATCCTAGTGAAACAATGATGTTTGGTTAAATTTTCATTGGGAAACAAATATGTGGACGAGGCCTGGTTTGATGTGATCCCTATGACCATTTGTCACATGCTATTGGGGCGTCCATGGCTCTATGATCGGAGGGTTTCCTATGATGGGTATGCTAACACTTACTCCTTTAATTTTAAAGGTAAGAAATTTGTTTTGGATCCTTTGTAGATCTCGAAATTTGAGACAAAAAAGGAAGCTATTCCAGTTTTGACCATGCGTAAATTTTCTTGAGTCATACATGATGAAGCTATGGTGCTAATGGTAGTAAGGCATGAAATGAAACAAGATGATGGTTATGTTCCAGGGGAACTTGCCACAATGTTGGAGGAATTTCAAGACATTATGCTAGATGAGATGCCGAAGCAACTTCCTCCAATGCGGGATGTGCAACAAGCTATAGACTTGATCCCCAGATCAACCTTGCCTAATTTACCGCACTATCACATGAGCCCAATAGAGAATGAAGAGCTCAGCTGGAAAATTCAGCAATTGTTAGACAAAGGCTTTATTCAAGAGAGTCTTAGCCCCTGCACTGTTCCAGTTTTACTTATGCCCAAGAAGGATGGTAGTTAGAGGATGTGCGTAGATAGTGAGCAATTAACAAGATAACAATGAAATACCGTTTTCCCATTCCCCGTTTTGATGATGTGCTGGATTGGCTAAGTGGTTCCTCTATTTTTACTAAGATCGGCCTTCAAAGTGGATACCACCAAATCCGTATTCGGTCGGGCGACAAGTGGAAGACAGCCTTCAAAATGAAAGATGGTTTGTTCAAATGGTTAGCAATGCCCTTTGGATTAACCAATGCACCAAGCACCTTCATGCATGTTATGACATAAGCTCTCAAGCCATTCTTGGGTAAATTTGTTGTTGTTTATTTTGATGATATCCTAATATTTAGCCAAAGTTTGTAGGACCATTTAGGCCATGTTGAGCAAGTATTGAAGACTTTGAGAGCTGAACAGATCTATATTAATCAGGGCAAGTGTTCGTTTATGAAGAAAAGTGCCAAATTTCTCGGTTTTATGATTTTCGATCAAGGTGTCAAGGCCGACTCCGCAAAGGTGCAAGCTGTTCAGAATTGGCCAACGCCCCAAAATTTTTCCAAAGTCAGGAGCTTCCCTAGTTTGGTCACATTCTATCATCGATTTATTCACGGGTCTAGCACTATAATGGCCCCAATCACTAAGTGCTTGAAAGCAAATAATCTTTAATGGAGTGCCGCAGCTGCCAAGGCTTTCACCAAAATTAAAGAAAAGATGGGGCAAGTACCAGTTCTTAAGTTGTATGATTTCTCTAATGTTTTTGAAGTGGTTTGTGATGCCTCACATGTAGGAATTAGGGGTGTATTGAGTCAAGAAGGTCACCCTTCACTTTTTATAGTGAGAAGCTTAATGACACTCGCCGGCGATACTCGGTATATGACATGGAATTCTATGCTTTAATTCAAACTCTCAAGCATTGGCAACCATATTTGATTCATAGAGAGTTTATTCTTTACACTAATTCTGATTCCTTGAAGCATCTAAATTCTCAAGTAGCCTAAATGCCCGACATGCTCGCTAGATGGACTATTTGCAACAGTTCGAGTTTGTCATTAGGCATAATTCAGGGACTAAAAATAAGGTAGCTGACTCCTTAAGCAGGAGACCTCACTTGTTGCATATGTTTTCAGCTAATTTTACAAGATTTGAAAGTCTCAAAATGCAGTATGCTAATGATGTGGACTTCGGCAACATGTTGAGTAATCTGTCAACTCATGTGCGCATATCTGGTGGTGAATATTCTTTAAGAGATGGATATCTATTTTACGCAACAAGGTTGTGCATTCCTTGTGGGTCTTTCCACGAGTTCCTAATTATCAAACTCCATGGTGGGGGTTTAGCTAGGCATTTCGGATATGATAAAACTTTTACTAATATTCCTGATCAATTCTATTGGCCTTGGATGCGTAGGGATGTGCATACCATGGTTGATCATTGTCAGATTTGCCAAATAAATAAAGGAACCAAGCAACAAGCAGAGCTCTATACACCACTCCCCATTCCGGACAAGCCATGGCAGCATATTAGCATGGAATTTGTTGCCTAAAACTCTTCGGCAACCTGACTCAATTATGGTTAGGGCTGTAAATGAATCAGTCTATTTGGTAGCCCACTTGATACTCGCTTAGTTAAACTCGAATCGAACTTGACTGGAGAAAAAAAAAAGCTCATTTGTGAAAGTAGATACCCGCTTGATTTGTAAATGACACATACCTGACAAAACTCGACTCGACTCTGCTAAGTCTAGTTGAGGCCCGCTCGTTTATGCTCGAGTTGACTCGATTAAAACTCATTTATATATTGATAAATATATACATACACCTATGTCTATATACACACATATATATATGTATTAGCTAATAATATAAGCATACCACTTTTATAATTAAATATATAATATGTAATCTAATTACTTATGTCTATATAGTGAATATACTTCATAGGTATATTTTATAATTTGTATAATAATTAGTCGGTAAAATTTAACAATTTCATATACTAGCATATGGGAACCATATATGAAATAGATATATGCTATCATATTAATTGTATGTATTAATAATATATATAGGCATATAATATATTGTTATTTTGGATAAATATCAACTAGTTATATATTAATTATTTATAAATTTTTTAAAATTTTATAACTAAATAGAGGTTCTATTTGTTAGTTGTATAAATTTAATGTTAGATATTTTATTTATTTATTTATTTATTTTACTAATTATTAAATCTTATTCAAAAAATAAATAAATAAATAATTCGAGCTCGAGCTCAAGTTTGACTCTACTCGAACTCGTTTGTGGGACGAACTAGAGCTCAAGCTCGAGAGTTTAGCTTATCGAGTTGAGCTCGAATAAAGAATAAAAAAAAAATCTCGAACTCAAGCTCAAGTATTTTGAGTAGAGTCGAGCTCGGCAAGCCAAAGACCGGCTCAGCTCGGCTCGATTACAACCCTAGTTATGGTGGTCGTGGATCATTTTTCAAAAAAGTCACATTTCATTCTATGTCACAAGACTTATGATGCCTCAAAGATTGCTGCATTATTCTTGCAAGAAGTAATCCAATTACATGGTGTTCCAGCTTCTATCATGTCTGATAGGGACGTAAAATTTGTGAGATATTTTTGGAAGACATTGTGGACAAAAATGGGGATGTAGCTAATGTTTTCTAGTGCATTCCATCCCCAAATAGACGGTCAAACTGAAGGTTGGAAAATTTATTACGTTGCCTCATCGACGATCATGTCACCAGTTGGGATATAGTACATCCACAAGCAGAATTTACTTTCAATAATTCTGTTAACAGATCAACAGGGTGCACCCCATTCGAAGTGCTTTATGGTTTTCAACCCAACACTCCAATCGATAACAACTCCTTATCATTGCTCCCAGACCAAGCAAAGCTGCACTAGATTTTTCTAGCTATATCAGGGACGTTCATGAAGAATGCAAACGACGCCTTACCTTTCATACAAATTCTTATGCAGCTTCTACAAATTCAAGGCGCAAAGATAGGCAATTCAGTGTGGGTGATATAGTTCTTATTCATTTAAGATCAGAGCGATTTCCTCTAGGGAGTTTTACCAAGCTTCATGCATGACGAGTGGGTCCTTTTAAAGTCACCAAGAAATTGGGCACCAATGCGTATATCATTGATTTGCCCTCTGATTTTGGTATTAGCCCAATTTTTAACATAGAAGATCTCACTGAGTTTAAGGGTGATGAAAATGATTTTTCCATATTACCAGCTCCAGAGGCATCACAGACACCAACTCTTCATGTCCTAGCAAATACAGCTACTCGAGATGAGATTGCCTCCATTCTTGATCACCAATTTATTACAACCCGTCAAGGAGTATTACAAGTTTTTAGTGCAGTGGAAAAATCGTAAAAATTCAGAATCAATTTGGTTGCAAGCATCGGAAGTCCATGATTTACATCCACAGCTATTTGCTGCTTACACTCGTAAAAACTTGCTAGAGTCAAGTTCTTCAGGGGAGTTGGCAATTGATACAAATTAGGAGGATGCTCCATAATTAGTGGAGATATTTTAATTGATAGTTATCTTTTCCTAATTTATTGCTTTCCTAGTTAGATTAGTATTTTCTAGTTTTATCTTATCTGCAATTGTTATTTCCTAATTAGATTAGTATTTTCTAGTTTTGTTCTATATGCAATTGTTATTTCCTAGTTAGATTAGTATTCTATTTTGTTTGCTATTTAAGCATCAAGGATGTACAGTTAAAGGGACTTCTTGAATGATTAATGAAATTGCATGATTGCTCCTAAGATGGGACTAGTCTGGTGAGATACCAGAAGCCTGTTAATTTATTTTCTTGGAGATTCCAACTTTATAGAGAGAGATTATGTGCTTTTATCTTCTTGGCATTGACGTAAGGTTGAACCAGGAAGTTAGCACCACTTAGGTGCTCAACTATGGTGTCCATGACCAAACCCATCACCATATCCATCTTTCTCCAGAGTCAGATTGAAATATTGAGGCCGGCATTCTTCGCCCAATTTGGTTGGATGGTGCCAAGTACTTGGGTCAACGACACGTGATGATGGAGGATTCGACCCAACTGCACAATCTGTCACCAACCAATGCTTCTCGAGAGTGTTTACTAGATGGAGCACTTGACCTTACTTCGTAATAGTTGTCGAAAATGAAGAAAATTGGAGTGTGGGCCAAAGACAGTTATTTTGTCCTGGAAGAGCCTTGCTGAAAAAGAGTAACATTCTGGTACTGGACGAAGCAATAGCCTCCATTGATTCTGCAACAAATGGAGTGATACAGAAAAACATTGGTTTTCCCAACCAATTCTCTAATATTCCTAATTTGCAAACCGAAAAACAAACAATTCTCTTTTCCCTTCCTTAATCTATTTTTCATATCAAACCCTTCTACATGCTTAGATTCAAAAAGGAAATGCATGTTGTTGTTCTTAATGCAAAACACAGTAGTTCAAACTAGTTTAAAAAATCAAGAGCTTAATTTGGTTCTTAGCGAAGGCAAATATATATATATAATTCTCAGATAATGGGTCAGTTTGACCCAACCCAAATGTGTCAGGTCAGGTCAGTTTAGAACTGGGTTGGACGGGCCAGGTTGCTGGCCTAAAGACAACATCCACCAGTACATGCCAAAGACATCCACCAACAGTAATTGACGAACACAGCTAGCTAGCATTCATGTAGGCCTTTTTTATCAATATCAAGAGGTGGATATCAAGTTATCAACTACCTTTGGGAAATCATCATCATTGGAATCTCCTTATTGTAAAAGCCCGCTACAAATTCAATAGTAGAATTTCTATAGACTTGAGGAACCTCGTGAAAAATCTATAAGTTTTCACAAATCTGCTAATCGCAAAGGTTTTAGTCTGTCAACATAATCAGTGTTATCACTCACTATGGTTCTAGAAATGTAATTTTAATTGTTTGAGGTAGTTAGAAGTGTCAGATTACGTTATAGTTTACGCCACTAGACTCAATTGAATATTTAGGACTTTATGGCACAATAACTCATTTTCATAATTTCAGACGAAACACTTGTTTGAAACTGTGAATTTATTTTTAGGGGCATTTTGGGGTTGAATTTTGGTAAGCGATTTTCACTGTAGGTTAATATTAATATTTAGGATTTTTCAGTACTAAGTTTATTATGCATTTTTTTGGAGTAAATAGTAACCTTGATAAGCGTACTAAGTGCAGTGTTTTCAAAATCACAGTGTGGAATGTCCAAATTAGGTTAGAGAAGTTTTATTTGGACACTTGGCAAGATCTTAGCCACACATAGGGAATAGTATTACATACTTGGCACAAAGAGGAACCTTTAGATGAATTTGTAAAGGAAATCAAGGTGTGAGATCATGCCACCTAAGCAAAACGTTTTTCATCTGATCAACCAAATTGAGTCAGATCAAAGAGGGTTTCAACCCTAGTGAAACCCTAAATGGTTGGAATCCAATTGAAATCCCAAAACCTTGGTTGAAAGAGAAACCTTAAACAGTTTCCCCAAACCCTAAAGTTGGCCTTCAAACCATTTTTTATCCAATTTCTAGCATTGTGTTTAATCACTTGATTAAATCAATTCCACATGCTATTAATTTCTCAAATCCTTGTTATGAAATCTTTATCCAACCTTTTAAACTTTGGAAATTTGATTGGTCCAAGAAAAATTGGATTTGGGCTTCATAGCATCTCAAACCCTAACTAAACCACCTTTAAACCCCAAATTAAAGCCCAATTGGTTGAGGCCCAAGAATTTGGCCACCTTGGCAAAGCTTCTTGAAGAAGTTTTCTTCCCCACATGGCAGACCATTCACTACCCTTGGCTGCACCCAATAGTGCCTTGATGAGATGGAGAAACCCACCCCATCAACCTCCATACCTCACTGCTTCTATAGGCAATCATTTCCCCTCTCTATTCTCCAGTTTATATCACATAGCTACCTCCAATCAATGGTCATTCAAGTCCATATCTTCCCCCTCCAGAGGTATAGAGTTGTGCAAGAGACACTTCTTTCCCTTTAATCACTTCTTCACCCCGTTCTTAGAGAGAAACCCAAAAGAGTTCTCTCGGGCAGATTTCTGGGTCTTTTTGCGTGGAATTTTTCGACCCTTTGTAAGTATTTTCACACGATGACTCCTTCATAAAAGTTGTTCCTCATTGAGTATAGTTTCCGTATATATATTATTCATATCATTCCATAGTCATTGGTCGGTCAAAAGTATTTTTAACCATGGGAAGGTCATTCTGGGCATGAAACTGGAGAGTATGTTATGTTTTGGAGTTTTTCACCAAGATAATGGACATATCTTGGTCCGAAAATTTTATGGAATGTTGTTAGCATGTGTTTAAGAGTTTTAATTGTGGCTTTTTTGCATGAATAAAGCTTTTGATGATAGAGTTTCCTAGATCTAGAAACTTGAAAATTGGAAGTGGCAAAATAGTTTTTATTTGGAGAAAGTTTGAATATTTCGAGGTTTGATCTTACTATAAAGGTTTTGATAATTTTATGATGATCCTAAGTCTCTTATTTTCATGTTAGGATGTTATTTCAAAGATATTTAGTATTACTTTTAAAGATATGATTTTTCTATGCAAGAGAATTTCGGTTAGGCCTAAGATTTGATGTTTTTGGATTAGATCCATGTTTTATTGAGTTTTAGCCATGTGATTTTAAGTTTGATGGTTGGATATTCTTTAAGAAACATTTTTTAAACCATGTGATGTTTTAGTTTGAAGATCTCATCTTTGTAATTCATGGATCTAGAGATTGATCAAAACTAGTTGAGAAAAGAAGTTTATGTTTTTAGACTAAGTGTAAAACCAAAAATTCCAAGTGTTATTTTGTGATTTTGGTGACTTTATTTTGATGATTTAAATTATGGTTGATCTTAGGATGATGTTATGAATATGTTAGAAGTAAAATTTGATTTTTTAGAATTCTTGGAGATGTTTTGATCTAGGGTCAAAGCTTGTGATTCAAGGGTTTGGATCTTTTTACAAAACGTTTGGTGTTGATTATTAGCTTTTTCTAAATGGATGTTTTAAGTATGGTTTTAAACTTAGGATAGGAAGATGTTTGTTGCAAAATTTTGGTTTAAGCATGAGTTTTGAAGTTAGAAGGAATTACAACAAAAATCAAGAGAAATTGGCTATGGATGTTTCGGCCCTAGTGTGTTTTCCATAGTTTTGATTTGTTTTAAATATTTTTGAGTTAATATTTGAGTTTAGGATAAAATTTATATGAGGAATGTAAATTTTGGAAATTTTTGGAATTAGGATGTGAAATTCTTAAGTTAGGGATAAAATGGTCATTTTCTCACATGTAGTGGGTAAATGGTGATTTTACTCAAAGTTGTCTCTTTTACACATTTCTAATTGTTAGTAATTAAATGTCTAACTTTTAGAATACCTTTTTACAATTCCTCGTGTTTCGCCTTTATTTTCATTAAACATGACAAACGAGATAAGTTAACTTCTAATGTACTATCAGTTTACTGTGTATGTATGATGGGTAAGGGAACTACAATTTATGTATGTATGTTATCATATATGCCATGTCATGCCACGTCATTACATGTTTATCTGTTATGCATGATTTATTTTGTCATGAATATTTATCTGTTACACAATCTATTCTGTCACGTATTGCTATATGTTATAAGTATGCCATGTTAAGTATGCCATATGTTACATGTATGTCATATCCTGTAATATTCACCATTGCAAGTATGTCATGTTAAGAAAAGAAGTCAGATCAAGTTTATGTTAAGTCAATTTTACGATCACATTCATGTTAAGTTATTCATGTCAATCATGACCCTAAGTGCTAGGATGGGGTAATATCCTAGTGGAACTCCTTTGTTCACGCTGGAGTGTCTAAATAGGTGTGAAATTTCCTAGGTTGACGAAGTACAGTCAATAGGTTGCGAATGTGGCCTAACTAGCTGTCACCGAAGCACGCTAAGCACTAATGCCGATGGAGCCATATTTTATTTTACGTGTGTTCACAACAAGTGTGGCACAAACAATTCATGGGGCCACAACAACTGTGGAGTATACACTATATGAGACACAACAATTGTGGCACGTAGAGTACGTGGGGCCACAACAACTGTGGAGTACGTATTAACGCATTCACAGCTAGTATAGATACCTGTGTTGTGATACGGTAATCGGCAAGGACACACGGCTCAAGGGGACCCATGTAGCACCCACATGGATACATTATTAATTAAGTCTATTGAACAAGATTCCAAGTTGATGTCAAGAAGTTAAGAATAAGCAGTCATGGTAACCCCATGAGATAAGAATAAGCAATCATGGAGACCCCATGAGATAAGAATCAGTTTCAGATCAAGTTTATATTATGTTATGTTATGTTCATGTTTATGTTAAGTTTCAAGTTCATGTTCATATCATGTTATATTCACGTACATGTTATGTTCAAATTCACATTCATGTTATGTTATGTTCATGTTTACATTATGCCTCAAGTTCATGTTTATGTCATGTTATGCTCAGGTTTATGTTAAATTCAAGTTCATGTTTATGTTCTGTATGTTCACGTTCATGCTATGATTCAAATCCATGTTATGTTTCAAGTTCACGTTCATGTTATGTTGCTAGCCCATGTTATATTTTAAGTTCAAGTTCATGTCATGTCAAGTGAAGTTTAGTTCACGTTTCAATTCAGGTTATGTCAGTTATGTCATATTATATGTCAAGTTATGTTATGCTTACTTACCACTTTAATTATGCATTTATGCTTTTACTGCTATGCATCTATCTTTAACCTGTGTGGGAGTTTCCTGTTAACTTACTGAGATTTGTAATCAAATCTCACCGTGGTAGTCTCAACTACCATTCCTCCTGAATGGTAGGCGATGTGTCAGGATCAGAGTAAGGAGCGAACTTTGGTAGATTGAAGGAGGTTGACTAGACGCTGGAGACACAATGCGGAACTTACAGCTTCCCTAGTTAGTTTTTGAACAGTATTCTAGCCTCGTTAGTCGAGTTACTCGATGAACTTCCTCAATTGTGTATTTTGGTAATGTAAATATGGAGTCTGGCCTCCCATGTTTTTGAGATTACAATCTTCTGAGACTTGTACTGAAATCGTGGATGTTTATTTTGTTAAGTATGCTTGGATTATGATTTAACTATTTGGGATATTATAAGTTTGGTGCATACTATTGCTCAAAAAAAAAAATTATCTGCTGTGAATATTGCATAATGCTAGATGCATGTTAGGAATATTGCATCTTGTATGTCATGAACGGGGGCAGATAACCTTGTGTTGCATGTCCTGACGCTTCAAATGTGTGATGACCCGCTTTTATGTGTATTTTCACTGAAGGAATATTTTAATTTAATTAAATATTTTATAGTGCTTTTATTTTAAATTATCGAGTTTTAAATGGATTTTATTGGCTGTTGAATTTAAATTGTGATTTAATTTATTTTGACTTGTTTTTGGTTTTAAAAATTTAAATAGTTGGTTTTTACTAGTTATTTATTTTATTTTAGCTTATTGATGTGTTTAAAATATTTTATTGGTGTTTATTTATTTATTTGATGTAATGTTAATTTATTTTAATCGTTTTATGTTTTTTTACCGTTTTCGGCTGATCAATCTTTGGACTTCCGACGTGAGGACTGGACCTCATTAATTTCCTTCATCTTTTTCTTTTTCTTTTCTTTTCCTCTTCTTTTTCTTTTTTCTCTTTTTTCTTTTTTTCCCTTTTTTCTTCCTCTCCCGTTCGGCTCTCTCTCTCTCCCCGCGTCTCTCTTTCTCTCTCTCTCCTCTACACTTTTCCTATTCCGTGCAGCCACCTTTGGCCAGCCGTATCTCCGCCGTCCGGTGGAGGTGTCGTACACCACCCCCACCATTCTCTTCCCCTCATGGCAGACTACAACCCCTCCAATTTTCAGAGCCATCGGACCCACCGTTAGCCGCCACGAGCCGCTCAAAGTAGCGGCACCAACCCAGAATTTTACACTGTAGCCGAAAATGCGAAAGCAACGTAACAGTGCAAATGCACTGTTCCCGTGGGTCGCAAAATACCCACTTTTGACCGGGGACAAACCAAGACACCAAATTGATAGGGAATGGTCTAGGGATGTTTATGAAGCTAGTGGAAGTGAGTTTTGGCCGTGGGTGGCGGCGAAAACGCCGGTAGGGGCGGAAAAAGGGCAAATCGGAGTTGAGCTCGTGGGAGCCGCTCCGGTGACCGTTTGAGGCCGGGGATGGGTGGGTTAGGTCGGTAAGGAGTAGGGGAAGAAGTGGTGAAGAGGTGGTGGCCGGAGGTGGAGCGACGGCGGCGGATCGGGCTTTGCGGCTTGTTGGGCTTTTTCCGGCCAAACGGCCGGCCGGTTGGGGCTGGGAGTCGGAGGGAATGATCACCGGCCGGAGGGGAGTCGACCGGCAGGGGTGGCGTCGGGCACGACGCCGGCGAACGGCGGGCCTGGGTGGTGAAGGCTTTCCGGCGTGGGTGAGGAGAGAGAGAGAAAGAGAGACGCGGGGAGAGAGAGAGAGCCGAACGGGAGAGGAAGAAAAAAGGGAAAAAAGAAAAAAGAGAAAAAAGAAAAAGAAGAGGAAAAGAAAAGAAAAAAGAAAAAGATGAAGGAAATTAATGAGGTCCAGTCCTCACGTCGGAAGTCCAAAGACTGATCAGCCGAAAACGGTAAAAAAACATAAAACGATTAAAATAAATTAACACTACATCAAATAAATAAATAAACACCAATAAAATATTTTAAACACATCAATAAGCTAAAATAAAATAAATAACTAGTAAAAACCAACTATTTAAATTTTTAAAACCAAAAACAAGCCAAAATAAATTAAATCACAATTTAAATCAACAGCCAATAAAATCCATTTAAAACTCGATAATTTAAAATAAAAGCACTATAAAATATTTAATTAAATTAAAATATTCCTTCAGTGAAAATACACATAAAAGCGGGTCATCACACATTTGAAGCGTCAGGACATGCAACACAAGGTTATCTGCCCCCGTTCATGACATACAAGATGCAATATTCCTAACATGCATCTAGCATTATGCAATATTCACAGCAGATAATTTTTTTTTTTGAGCAATAGTATGCACCAAACTTATAATATCCCAAATAGTTAAATCATAATCCAAGCATACTTAACAAAATAAACATCCACGATTTCAGTACAAGTCTCAGAAGATTGTAATCTCAAAAACATGGGAGGCCAGACTCCATATTTACATTACCAAAATACACAATTGAGGAAGTTCATCGAGTAACTCGACTAACGAGGCTAGAATACTGTTCAAAAACTAACTAGGGAAGCTGTAAGTTCCGCATTGTGTCTCCAGCGTCTAGTCAACCTCCTTCAATCTACCAAAGTTCGCTCCTTACTCTGATCCTGACACATCGCCTACCATTCAGGAGGAATGGTAGTTGAGACTACCACGGTGAGATTTGATTACAAATCTCAGTAAGTTAACAGGAAACTCCCACACAGGTTAAAGATAGATGCATAGCAGTAAAAGCATAAATGCATAATTAAAGTGGTAAGTAAGCATAACATAACTTGACATATAATATGACATAACTGACATAACCTGAATTGAAACGTGAACTAAACTTCACTTGACATGACATGAACTTGAACTTAAAATATAACATGGGCTAGCAACATAACATGAACGTGAACTTGAAACATAACATGGATTGAATCATAGCATGAACGTGAACATACATAACATAAACATGAACTTGAATTTAACATAAACCTGAGCATAACATGACATAAACATGAACTTGAGGCATAATGTAAACATGAACATAACATAACATGAATGTGAATTTGAACATAACATGTACGTGAATATAACATGATATGAACATGAACTTGAAACTTAACATAAACATGAACATAACATAACATAATATAAACTTGATCTGAAACTGATTCTTATCTCATGGGGTCTCCATGATTGCTTATTCTTATCTCATGGGGTTACCATGACTGCTTATTCTTAACTTCTTGACATCAACTTGGAATCTTGTTCAATAGACTTAATTAATAATGTATCCATGTGGGTGCTACATGGGTCCCCTTGAGCCGTGTGTCCTTGCCGATTACCGTATCACAACACAGGTATCTATACTAGCTGTGAATGCGTTAATACGTACTCCACAGTTGTTGTGGCCCCACGTACTCTACGTGCCACAATTGTTGTGTCTCATATAGTGTATACTCCACAGTTGTTGTGGCCCCATGAATTGTTTGTGCCACACTTGTTGTGAACACACGTAAAATAAAATATGGCTCCATCGGCATTAGTGCTTAGCGTGCTTCGGTGACAGCTAGTTAGGCCACATTCGCAACCTATTGACTGTACTTCGTCAACCTAGGAAATTTCACACCTATTTAGACACTCCAGCGTGAACAAAGGAGTTCCACTAGGATATTACCCCATCCTAGCACTTAGGGTCATGATTGACATGAATAACTTAACATGAATGTGATCGTAAAATTGACTTAACATAAACTTGATCTGACTTCTTTTCTTAACATGACATACTTGCAATGGTGAATATTACAGGATATGACATACATGTAACATATGGCATACTTAACATGGCATACTTATAACATATAGCAATACGTGACAGAATAGATTGTGTAACAGATAAATATTCATGACAAAATAAATCATGCATAACAGATAAACATGTAATGACGTGGCATGACATGGCATATATGATAACATACATACATAAATTGTAGTTCCCTTACCCATCATACATACACAGTAAACTGATAGTACATTAGAAGTTAACTTATCTCGTTTGTCATGTTTAATGAAAATAAAGGCGAAACACGAGGAATTGTAAAAAGGTATTCTAAAAGTTAGACATTTAATTACTAACAATTAGAAATGTGTAAAAGAGACAACTTTGAGTAAAATCACCATTTACCCACTACATGTGAGAAAATGACCATTTTATCCCTAACTTAAGAATTTCACATCCTAATTCCAAAAATTTCCAAAATTTACATTCCTCATATAAATTTTATCCTAAACTCAAATATTAACTCAAAAATATTTAAAACAAATCAAAACTATGGAAAACACACTAGGGCCGAAACATCCATAGCCAATTTCTCTTGATTTTTGTTGTAATTCCTTCTAACTTCAAAACTCATGCTTAAACCAAAATTTTGCAACAAACATCTTCCTATCCTAAGTTTAAAACCATACTTAAAACATCCATTTAGAAAAAGCTAATAATCAACACCAAACGTTTTGTAAAAAGATCCAAACCCTTGAATCACAAGCTTTGACCCTAGATCAAAACATCTCCAAGAATTCCAAAAAATCAAATCTTACTTCTAACATATTCATAACATCATCCTAAGATCAACCTATTTAAATCATCAAACTAAAGTCACCAAAATCACAAAATAACACTTGGAGTTTTTGGTTTTACACTTAGTCCAAAAACAGAAACTTTTTTCTCAACTAGTTTTGATCAATCTCTTGATCCATGGCTTACAAAGATGAGATCTTCAAACTAAAACATCACATGGTTTAAAAATGTTTCTTAAAGAATATCCAACCATCAAACTTAAAATCACATGGCTAAAACTCAATAAAACATGGATCTAATCCAAAAACATCAAATCTTAGGCCTAACCGAAATTCTCTTGCATAGAAAAATCATATCTTTAAAATAATACTAAATATCTTTGAAATAACATCCTAACATGAAAATAAGAGACTTAGGATCATCATAAAATTATCAAAACCTTTATAGTAAGATCAAACCTCGAAATATTCAAACTTTCTCCAAATAAAAACTATTTTGCCACTTCCAATTTTCAAGTTTCTAGATCTAGGAAACTCTATCATCAAAAGCTTTATTCATGCAAAAAAGCCACAATTAAAACTCTTAAACACATGCTAACAACATTCCATAAAATTTTCGGACCAAGATATGTCCATTATCTTGGTGAAAAACTCCAAAACATAACATACTCTCCAGTTTCATGCCCAGAATGACCTTCCCATGGTTAAAAATACTTTTGACCGACCAATGACTATGGAATGATATGAATAATATATATACGGAAACTATACTCAATGAGGAACAACTTTTATGAAGGAGTCATCGTGTGAAAATACTTACAAAGGGTCGAAAAATTCCACGCAAAAAGACCCAGAAATCTGCCCGAGAGAACTCTTTTGGGTTTCTCTCTAAGAACGGGGTGAAGAAGTGATTAAAGGGAAAGAAGTGTCTCTTGCACAACTCTATACCTCTGGAGGGGGAAGATATGGACTTGAATGACCATTGATTGGAGGTAGCTATGTGATATAAACTGGAGAATAGAGAGGGGAAATGATTGCCTATAGAAGCAGTGAGGTATGGAGGTTGATGGGGTGGGTTTCTCCATCTCATCAAGGCACTATTGGGTGCAGCCAAGGGTAGTGAATGGTCTGCCATGTGGGGAAGAAAACTTCTTCAAGAAGCTTTGCCAAGGTGGCCAAATTCTTGGGCCTCAACCAATTGGGCTTTAATTTGGGGTTTAAAGGTGGTTTAGTTAGGGTTTGAGATGCTATGAAGCCCAAATCCAATTTTTCTTGGACCAATCAAATTTCCAAAGTTTAAAAGGTTGGATAAAGATTTCATAACAAGGATTTGAGAAATTAATAGCATGTGGAATTGATTTAATCAAGTGATTAAACACAATGCTAGAAATTGGATAAAAAATGGTTTGAAGGCCAACTTTAGGGTTTGGGGAAACTGTTTAAGGTTTCTCTTTCAACCAAGGTTTTGGGATTTCAATTGGATTCCAACCATTTAGGGTTTCACTAGGGTTGAAACCCTCTTTGATCTGGCTCAATTTGGTTGATCAGATGAAAAACGTTTTGCTTAGGTGGCATGATCTCACACCTTGATTTCCTTACAAATCATCTAAGGTTCCTCTTTGTGCCAAGTGTTAATACTATTCCTATGTGTGGCTAAGATCTTGCCAAGTGTCCAAATAAAACTTCTCTAACCTAATTTGGACATTCCACACTGTGATTTTGAAAACACTGCACTTAGTACGCTTATCAAGGTTACTATTTACTCCAAAAAAATGCATAATAAACTTAGTACTGAAAAATCCTAAATATTAATATTAACCTACAGTGAAAATCGCTTACCAAAATTCAACCCCAAAATGCCCCTAAAAATAAATTCACAGTTTCAAACAAGTGTTTCGTCTGAAATTATGAAAATGAGTTATTGTGCCATAAAGTCCTAAATATTCAATTGAGTCTAGTGGCGTAAACTATAACGTAATCTGACACTTCTAACTACCTCAAACAATTAAAATTACATTTCTAGAACCATAGTGAGTGATAACACTGATTATGTTGACAGACTAAAACCTTTGCGATTAGCAGATTTGTGAAAACTTATAGATTTTTCACGAGGTTCCTCAAGTCTATAGAAATTCTACTATTGAATTTGTAGCGGGCTTTTACAATAAGGAGATTCCAATGATGATGATTTCCCAAAGGTAGTTGATAACTTGATATCCACCTCTTGATATTGATAAAAAAGGCCTACATGAATGCTAGCTAGCTGTGTTCGTCAATTACTGTTGGTGGATGTCTTTGGCATGTACTGGTGGATGTTGTCTTTAGGCCAGCAACCTGGCCCGTCCAACCCAGTTCTAAACTGACCTGACCTGACACATTTGGGTTGGGTCAAACTGACCCATTATCTGAGAATTATATATATATATTTGCCTTCGCTAAGAACCAAATTAAGCTCTTGATTTTTTAAACTAGTTTGAACTACTGTGTTTTGCATTAAGAACAACAACATGCATTTCCTTTTTGAATCTAAGCATGTAGAAGGGTTTGATATGAAAAATAGATTAAGGAAGGGAAAAGAGAATTGTTTGTTTTTCGGTTTGCAAATTAGGAATATTAGAGAATTGGTTGGGAAAACCAATGTTTTTCTGTATCACTCCATTTGTTGCAGAATCAATGGAGGCTATTGCTTCGTCCAGTACCAGAATGTTACTCTTTTTCAGCAAGGCTCTTCCAGGACAAAATAACTGTCTTTGGCCCACACTCCAATTTTCTTCATTTTCGACAACTATTACGAAGTAAGGTCAAGTGCTCCATCTAGTAAACACTCTCGAGAAGCATTGGTTGGTGACAGATTGTGCAGTTGGGTCGAATCCTCCATCATCACGTGTCGTTGACCCAAGTACTTGGCACCATCCAACCAAATTGGGCGAAGAATGCCGGCCTCAATATTTCAATCTGACTCTGGAGAAAGATGGATATGGTGATGGGTTTGGTCATGGACACCATAGTTGAGCACCTAAGTGGTGCTAACTTCCTGGTTCAACCTTACGTCAATGCCAAGAAGATAAAAGCACATAATCTCTCTCTATAAAGTTGGAATCTCCAAGAAAATAAATTAACAGGCTTCTGGTATCTCACCAGACTAGTCCCATCTTAGGAGCAATCATGCAATTTCATTAATCATTCAAGAAGTCCCTTTAACTGTACATCCTTGATGCTTAAATAGCAAACAAAATAGAATACTAATCTAACTAGGAAATAACAATTGCATATAGAACAAAACTAGAAAATACTAATCTAATTAGGAAATAACAATTGCAGATAAGATAAAACTAGAAAATACTAATCTAACTAGGAAAGCAATAAATTAGGAAAAGATAACTATCAATTAAAATATCTCCACTAATTATGGAGCATCCTCCTAATTTGTATCAATTGCCAACTCCCCTGAAGAACTTGACTCTAGCAAGTTTTTACGAGTGTAAGCAGCAAATAGCTGTGGATGTAAATCATGGACTTCCGATGCTTGCAACCAAATTGATTCTGAATTTTTACGATTTTTCCACTGCACTAAAAACTTGTAATACTCCTTGACGGGTTGTAATAAATTGGTGATCAAGAATGGAGGCAATCTCATCTCGAGTAGCTGTATTTGCTAGGACATGAAGAGTTGGTGTCTGTGATGCCTCTGGAGCTGGTAATATGGAAAAATCATTTTCATCACCCTTAAACTCAGTGAGATCTTCTATGTTAAAAATTGGGCTAATACCAAAATCAGAGGGCAAATCAATGATATACGCATTGGTGCCCAATTTCTTGGTGACTTTAAAAGGACCCACTCGTCATGCATGAAGCTTGGTAAAACTCCCTAGAGGAAATCGCTCTGATCTTAAATGAATAAGAACTATATCACCCACACTGAATTGCCTATCTTTGCGCCTTGAATTTGTAGAAGCTGCATAAGAATTTGTATGAAAGGTAAGGCGTCGTTTGCATTCTTCATGAACGTCCCTGATATAGCTAGAAAAATCTAGTGCAGCTTTGCTTGGTCTGGGAGCAATGATAAGGAGTTGTTATCGATTGGAGTGTTGGGTTGAAAACCATAAAGCACTTCGAATGGGGTGCACCCTGTTGATCTGTTAACAGAATTATTGAAAGTAAATTCTGCTTGTGGATGTACTATATCCCAACTGGTGACATGATCGTCGATGAGGCAACGTAATAAATTTTCCAACCTTCAGTTTGACCGTCTATTTGGGGATGGAATGCACTAGAAAACATTAGCTACATCCCCATTTTTGTCCACAATGTCTTCCAAAAATATCTCACAAATTTTACGTCCCTATCAGACATGATAGAAGCTGGAACACCATGTAATTGGATTACTTCTTGCAAGAATAATGCAGCAATCTTTGAGGCATCATAAGTCTTGTGACATAGAATGAAATGTGACTTTTTTGAAAAATGATCCACGACCACCATAACTAGGGTTGTAATCGAGCCGAGCTGAGCCGGTCTTTGGCTTGCCGAGCTCGACTCTACTCAAAATACTTGAGCTTGAGTTCGAGATTTTTTTTTTATTCTTTATTCGAGCTCAACTCGATAAGCTAAACTCTCGAGCTTGAGCTCTAGTTCGTCCCACAAACGAGTTCGAGTAGAGTCAAACTTGAGCTCGAGCTCGAATTATTTATTTATTTATTTTTTGAATAAGATTTAATAATTAGTAAAATAAATAAATAAATAAATAAAATATCTAACATTAAATTTATACAACTAACAAATAGAACCTCTATTTAGTTATAAAATTTTAAAAAATTTATAAATAATTAATATATAACTAGTTGATATTTATCCAAAATAACAATATATTATATGCCTATATATATTATTAATACATACATTAATATGATAGCATATATCTATTTCATATATGGTTCCCATATACTAGTATATTAAATTATTAAATTTTACCGACTAATTATTATACAAATTATAAAATATACATATGAAGTATATTCACTATATAGACATAAGTAATTAGATTACACATTATATATTTAATTATAAAAGTGGTATGCTTATATTATTAGCTAATACATATATATATGTGTGTATATAGACATAGGTGTATGTATATATTTATCAATATATAAATGAGTTTTAATCGAGTCAACTCGAGCATAAACGAGCGGGCCTCAACTAGACTTAGCAGAGTCGAGTCGAGTTTTGTCAGGTATGTGTCATTTACAAATCAAGCGGGTATCTACTTTCACAAATGAGCTTTTTTTTTTCTCCAGTCAAGTTCGATTCGAGTTTAACTAAGCGAGTATCAAGTGGGCTACCAAATAGACTGATTCATTTACAGCCCTAACCATAATTGAGTCAGGTTGCCGAAGAGTTTTAGGCAACAAATTCCATGCTAATATGCTGCCATGGCTTGTCCGGAATGGGGAGTGGTGTATAGAGCTCTGCTTGTTGCTTGGTTCCTTTATTTATTTGGCAAATCTGACAATGATCAACCATGGTATGCACATCCCTACGCATCCAAGGCCAATAGAATTGATCAGGAATATTAGTAAAAGTTTTATCATATCCGAAATGCCTAGCTAAACCCCCACCATGGAGTTTGATAATTAGGAACTCGTGGAAAGACCCACAAGGAATGCACAACCTTGTTGCGTAAAATAGATATCCATCTCTTAAAGAATATTCACCACCAGATATGCGCACATGAGTTGACAGATTACTCAACATGTTGCCGAAGTCCACATCATTAGCATACTGCATTTTGAGACTTTCAAATCTTGTAAAATTAGCTGAAAACATATGCAACAAGTGAGGTCTCCTGCTTAAGGAGTCAGCTACCTTATTTTTAGTCCCTGAATTATGCCTAATGACAAACTCGAACTGTTGCAAATAGTCCATCTAGCGAGCATGTCGGGCATTTAGGCTACTTGAGAATTTAGATGCTTCAAGGAATCAGAATTAGTGTAAAGAATAAACTCTCTATGAATCAAATATGGTTGCCAATGCTTGAGAGTTTGAATTAAAGCATAGAATTCCATGTCATATACCGAGTATCGCCGGCGAGTGTCATTAAGCTTCTCACTATAAAAAGTGAAGGGTGACCTTCTTGACTCAATACACCCCTAATTCCTACATGTGAGGCATCACAAACCACTTCAAAAACATTAGAGAAATCATACAACTTAAGAACTGGTACTTGCCCCATCTTTTCTTTAATTTTGGTGAAAGCCTTGGCAGCTGCGGCACTCCATTAAAGATTATTTGCTTTCAAGCACTTAGTGATTGGGGCCATTATAGTGCTAGACCCGTGAATAAATCGATGATAGAATGTGACCAAACTAGGGAAGCTCCTGACTTTGGAAAAATTTTGGGGCGTTGGCCAATTCTGAACAGCTTGCACCTTTGCGGAGTCGGCCTTGACACCTTGATCGAAAATCATAAAACCGAGAAATTTGGCACTTTTCTTCATAAACGAACACTTGCCCTGATTAATATAGATCTGTTCAGCTCTCAAAGTCTTCAATACTTGCTCAACATGGCCTAAATGGTCCTACAAACTTTGGCTAAATATTAGGATATCATCAAAATAAACAACAACAAATTTACCCAAGAATGGCTTGAGAGCTTATGTCATAACATGCATGAAGGTGCTTGGTGCATTGGTTAATCCAAAGGGCATTGCTAACCATTTGAACAAACCATCTTTCATTTTGAAGGCTGTCTTCCACTTGTCGCCCGACCGAATACGGATTTGGTGGTATCCACTTTGAAGGCCGATCTTAGTAAAAATAGAGGAACCACTTAGCCAATCCAGCACATCATCAAAACGGGGAATGGGAAAACGGTATTTCATTGTTATCTTGTTAATTGCTCACTATCTACGCACATCCTCTAACTACCATCCTTCTTGGGCATAAGTAAAACTGGAACAGTGCAGGGGCTAAGACTCTCTTGAATAAAGCCTTTGTNCGCCGTTCGCTTCGCGCCGAACCTTCTAAAAATCCTATATAGCGCTGTAAGTATTTTCCAAACTCTACTTTTAGATTTAAATGTATTTTACTCTTTCAATAATTTATTTGGTTGGTTTGCTGATTCCGGACTGAGTCCGAGGAGTTCGGGGGTCGGATGGATGGAGGACGGAGTTGCTTGATTTGTTGTGCTATGGTTGATTTTATTTGTCGAGCATTGAAATTGGCATTTACATGATGCATGCACGTGTATTTTATTTTAATTGATAAAATCCTGTTTTATTGGCGTAAATGGTTTTTGGGAGTGTGCGTATCACGAGCCCAAGCCGGGATGGGTTATTATCTCGGTGGAGCTCCTCTGGTCACTCGGGAGTGGTTAATACTGAGTGACATCCCCTGGGTTGTCGCTGGGCGACGACCGGATCGCACGATACGGTAACGCTGTCGTGTCAACTCCGTGGTCCATTTAGTGGCGGGGACTAGAGGATGGCCTGGCCAGGTACGCGCAAGGTGGAGGCGCGAGTCTGGGCATCACTCGTGTAGGTGTCATACGTGTAAACGTTACCTGCGGTGTGGCACAGAGCCAGAGTGTGCGGATGATCCCTAGGGGAGATCATGGTGCATGCATAATTGGTTGGTTTTCATGGTTTTCGGATATGGGCCATTTTCTGGGAAAATGGCGATGGTCTTGTGATCCATTTTCTGGGAAAATGGTGGTTTGGGCCATTATCTGGGATATACTAACAGTAAACAATCAGTTTTCATCACAATTTTGGATATACCCCATTGTAAACCAAACTGTAATCCCCTCAAAATTGCTGTCGCTTCAATGAACTCCAGATTAGAGGCATCATTCTCTATCTTACTGCAAGCCACAAGAACTTTTCCTTCATGATCTCTTAGCACCATTCCAATTCCAGCTTTATCAATGTCTTCAAAAATAGCACCATCTACATTCATTTTCAAAACTCCCTCAGGAGGCGGTTTCCAACTTAGTATACTAGGAACTGTCAGTCTGCAATACTCCAGAATCTGCACTTTTTTGTATTCAGTTTGCAAAGATAAGGCTGAAGAAATAACATAAGAGAATTGAAGAGCAACATTATCATAGATAAAATTATTTCTTTTATACCAAAGCCCCCAAGTCATTGCAATAAAACCCATGAACTCTTCCTCAGTGCCTTTATTCTTTACTTCTAGACTTAATTCCCAAAAGGATCTGCCAACACCCATGTCGCCCAACAAAGGTAGAAATTGGACACATAAAGGATAGATGGCTGAACATTAGAATAGGGCATGAGTGGCATCCTCTCGACCTTGATGACAGAACACACAAAGATCTGGCTCCAGAATTTTCTTCTTCATTAAGTTTAGATAAGTAGGAAGAATTTCCAGAAATGCTTTCCATACAAACAGCTTCATCTTCAATAGAATTTTCAGATTCCATAGGCATTTCCAAAAAGAATTAAATTGTTGAACCTGAGACCCTTCCCCTTCTCTATCTGCAAATACATTCTAAATCTTCTTATAACCACTATGAACTGAGTAGATTCCACTTTTTTCATCAACCCAATACCAGAAATCTTCATAACTGGGAGACATATTAATCTTTAAAATCTGAGACACAACTCTTGGATTGAAGAGAACTCTCAAAGCATTGACATTCCACCATCCTGTACCACTATCCATTAAATCACTAACCTTCAGATTTTCTTGACTAGAACCAATATGGACTTCATGAAGTTCATTTGGTTTAATTCCAGGGATCCAATAGTCCTTAAAAACCTTAGTCTCCTTCCCATTACCCACTCTTCTAGCACAACCAGATCCTAGCAAAGACAAGGAACTATGAATCCCTCTCCATACATATGAGGAATTAAAGCCGATTTTTGCATCAAACAGAGAGCACTTTGGGAAATATCGAGCTTTGAAAATTTTGTATAAGAGAGAATCACCATTTGAAATTAAACGCCATCCCTGTTTTGCCAAAAGAGCCATATTGAAATCATACAAATTTTTGAAGCCCAAACCACCTCTAAATTTAGAATCACACAATTTTTGCCGCCTCATCCAGTGTATTTTCCTCTCCTAAGAGTGATTTCCTCACCAAAACTTGGCCATCATCATCTCCATTTCATGATATAATGCTTTAGGAAATAAAAAATAGCTTATAGCATATGTTGGGATTGACAAAGCTACTGCTTTTAAAAGAATTTCCTTTCCCCCTTGAGATAGCATTTTACCTTTCCACATCTGGATTTTATGCCATAATCGTTGTTTTATACCAGCAAAAGCTTTCTATCTGGATCTCCCAACCATGGGCGATAATCCCAAATATTTTTCATACTGCTGAGTACTACTACCACCCCACATAGACATTACATTAGCTTTCACATCCTCAAGCACATTTCTACTAAACACCATAGAGGTCTTCTCTTTATTAATACACTGCCCTGAAGCTTTTTCATAAGTATCCAAGAGAGATAATATTTTTCCATTAGTAGAAACATCAGCTTGGCAAAAGATCACACTATCATCCACAAATAGAAGATGGTTCACACAAGGAGCCCCTCTACAAATTCTCACCCCTTCCACCAATCCTGGGCCAGCATTTTTCTTCAAAAGACTAATCAAACCTTCAGTGCACAAGAGAAAAAGGTAAGGAGATAATGGATCCCCTTGCCTTAACCCTCTCGCTGGACAAATAGGGCCTTTTGGACTACCATTTACAAGAACAGAAAAAGAAACAGTTGAAACACATTGCATCACCAACTCAATCCACAATTGAGCAAAACCAAGGGCTTTCATCATCCCTCTCAAGAAACCCCACTCTACTCTATCATAAGCTTTACTCATGTCTAGTTTGAGTGACATATACCCCTTTTTCCCCACTCTTCTGTTTCTAAGATAATGTAATATTCCATAGGCAACTAGAACATTATCATTAATTTGCCTCTCGGGAACAAAGGCACATTGAGTATCAGAAATAACCATAGGCGGAATTTTTTTAAGCCTATTTGCAATTACTTTAGATAAAATCTTATAAAGTACATCGCAAAGGCTAATAGGCCTAAAGTCAGCCACTCTTGAAGGATTATTTTTCTTAGGGATTAGAGTAATAAACGTATGATTAAGATCCTTGGGAAAGATCCCTTGATTGAGGGCATTCAACACAGAAGCAGTAACTGAATTGCCTATCAATCCCCAATATTTTTGAAAAAATACAGGAGACATACCATCCGGTCTAGGCGCCGTAGAGGGATGCATTTGCGGAATAGCTTCCTCAACTTCTTCTACCACATAGGGAAGCAATAAAGCTTCATTCATATGAGGAGATACCCTCCTTTCCACTACTGAAAAAACCTCAGGACACTCAGACTGTGAATCAGATGAGAATAAATTCTGGAAAAATTCCACTATCAACTCACCCATTTGATCACCTCTTCTCCAAATCCCAGAATCATCTTTCAGCTAATAAATATAGTTCTTCCTCCTCCTTGCATTGGCTTTTTGATGGAAGAACCTCGAATTCCTGTCACCTTCCTTTAACCATAATACCTTTGACCGTTGTTTCCACATAATCTCATCCCTTTCCAACCACTTCTGAACTTCCTCCCTGGCCTCCTTGTGAAGGGAAGCTTGATGAAAATCTAGATCCATATCCTCAATTGCTTTCAATTTCTCTTGAGCCGATACTAGTTCTTTTTGAACATTCCCAAAAGACCTTTTATTCCACCTTGTCAACTCATCACCACACTTTGCAATCCTCCCCATAAATTGATGGACATGAGCTAGCCCCTTACCCTTACTCCAAATTCTCTCCACTATTTTTGAGCAATCCATTTCCCCTACCCACATTGCTTCAAATCTGAAAATTCTCTTACCCCTTTGCCTCAATGATCCCCCATTTGTATCCAACCATAATGGAGAGTGGTCAGAATAAGCTGCCACTCCATGTTGCATATGAATAAAAGGAAAACCTTCACACCAATCAACATTGCCCAAAAACCGATCCAATCTCTCACATATCACATCTCCCGCCCTCCTATTACACCATGTAAAAGGCCTCCCCGAATAGCCTAGATCCCTAAGACCCCTTTCATCTAAAACAGATTTAAACCCAGCCATTTGACTCTCGCTTCTAAAATTTCCCCCAAGTTTTTCAGATTGGCTGAGGATTTTGATTGAAATCACCACAGACCAACCACGGAGTAGACACCCCCACCCCTAATGATTTGATAAGAGACCACACTTCCTCCATTTTTTCAGTTTGCGGATGTCCATAAACACCCGTAATTAAGCCCACCCCTCCCTCAAACACAGAATTTTAATCTTAGCATGAACATGATTCTTAGAGTAATTAATAACATGCAAATCACATTCATCCTTCCATAGCATAGCTAAACCTCCACTACGACCAATAGAATCAACCACAAAACAGTTTGTAAAGCTGAGAGTATACTTACAAAAAACCCATTGAGCAGCTGTCAAGAGAGTTTCTTGCAAGAATACGACATCAGGATCTTCCTTCGCAAGCAGGTTACGAAGAGTGCGAACTCCCCTTGGGTTCCCAAGCCCACGGGGATTCCAACTAAAGAATTTCATTGGGACCGGCAGTGCTGTTCCACAACCACCGCCGATAAAACAGGATTAGGGGACCCCAACCCATGATGCTTCTTCCTGCTTCCAGCCTCCTCATCCACTACTTCTCCTTCCTTCCTCTTACGGCCACACAAATTCATAGATTGAGAACCAACTCCCGATAGGCTGAGCCCTATATCGGTTGCTTGAGATCCCCGTATGAGAAAACCTAGCTCGAGTGTGGGCCTTCCTAGAAGCAATTCTGGGCTTCAGAGATTTTTTGTCTTTCAAGTCTGGCCCAGTTGAGAAAGAAAGCCCATTCAACTGGGTACCCGATTCTGCCACCTCACAGCCCCGAGTTGGAACCTCTACCAGGATGGAAGAATCCTCTTTCGAGAATTCTGTGAATCCCTTGATAATGGCGGCATACCCTCAACGTCTAAGATTCTATCTACACCTCCCTTCTCTTTAACTACCATTTGATTATGCCCCGAAACTTCTTTTGAGATTTCTCGTTCGCACTGACCCCGCAGGTGAACACTATCTTCGTTTGAATTTGAATCAGGAACCACATTATCAACAAGCTGGATTTGCTCTGAAATAATCTGAACTGGTTCTGAGTGTTTCGATTTCTCTGTTTTTTTTTTTAAATTCCTCCGTCGAGTTGCCGAAATCCCCTCCCGATGACCTCCCTTTTCGTTGTCTAGAGTCCCACTTCCCTTCCCGATGGATACCGACGAAATTTGCTCTCATCCATTCACCATATGGAAGCTTCTCCAAGGAAACATCCACCGGAGCTTCCTCACACCCTCGTACCGAGTGGCCTAGAACACCACAGGAATAACATAGATTCAGCAACCGCTCATAAGAAAATCGAACCCAACAGGAATGGCCATCTCCTATCTTCAAGCGCTTCCTCCGCTGGAGAGGTTGAGTAATGTTTAACAGGACCCTAAATCTCATATACTCGCCCCATTCAATTTCCCCTTCTCTAAATCAACTTCAATAACTTCTCCCAGCATACTTCCCACAAATTTTCCCACGTACGAGTTCCGAGCCATTAATGGGAGATCATGAATTCTCACCCAAAAAGCAACATGTTGAATTTGGATCGAGTTAATTTGCAGAGAGCCTTCAAAAGGTTTCAAGAGTATCAGCTGTTTGTCGAAATGCCAAGGACCATCCCTTTCCACCTTTGATTTATCCCCCTCATCTTCAAATTCAATCAACGTGAAAACAGTATTCAGATCCCTAAATTTAATTCCATGGGCTGGTCTCCACACTTTCTTCATTGTAGATTTGAACCCCTCATGATTATAGTGTTTTCTAGTAAGTAAATACATAATCAAGCAGTGCTTCCCTCTCGCTAGAACCTCTTCCACCATGCTGGATTCCACCAGTACTTCTTCATTCTCCTTTTCCGTTAGTGACAACGACGCATACAACGAGTCTAGTTCTTCAACCATCTTCTCTATTAAAGGGAAAACTCGTACACCGACGAGAGAGAAAACCTCTACTCTAAAAACGAGAGAGGAGCCTTAATGTCCTGTATATAAAAATAATAATAAAAATAAAAAATAAAAAAAAAGGTATAATTTTTATGTTTTTGTTTAAAGGTACTTTTCTAGATAATTCAAAATGTAGTTAAAATTTTAACATCCAAATAAAACTTAAAAAATAATCAAATTTTATTAAATTTTAAACAAAAATAATATTAGAATTTGTATTAAATTAATTTTTTAATATTTAATTTTTTTAATCTAATAAAATTTGTAAACTCAAATTCTTTTTGTACCATTTATAGATATTTACAGAGTCGTTTGAAGCGTAGAAGAAACTTCAAACGCCAAATCCTCTCCATCAAAATGTCTCATTCGACCGTTCTAACCTTTTTCCATCTCTATTCAATTATATGAGAGGACCCTTCACCTTTTCCATCTCTATTCAGCCATACTCATATGGAAAAGAGAACCCAACCCGTACGTAAATCCAGTGACTCCGGTGGTTGGAAATTGTAAGATAGAAAAATTTATAAGTCACTGAGCACTTTAAAATATTTCGGTCAAAACAAAACAAATTTTTTTTTTCTTTTCTCTAAATGTGTTTAAAATTTGAAGGGAATATTGAAAATTTCCCAATTTCTTTTCTTAAGTGCATCAATCACTCAACAATGAGATTTTCTAGTTTCTGATTCCAAGAAATTGTTTTCTGAAACAAGTTAAATACTTTGAAGCACCTTTCCACACTCCACCCCCAGGCGCACCCCCGCCCCCATATGGGGGTGGTTTGGGTCCCAAACTCGGGCACGACCCCTTAGACAAGTGCCACTGTCCAGATGCAGTGGCTGGGGAGGATTTGGCCTTCTGCCACCCCGTCCAATATTGCATTTATTTTATAAAAAAATTCAGCAAAATCGTACAAAGGATACAAACCTTAAAAATCCAAACAAAAACTAAAATAAACTTATAGATCCAAACCAAACAAGCTTAGAGATAAAATAAAATCTCACAAATCCAATAAAAAAATAAAAACTTACAAAATTATAGATCATACCAAAGAAATATTAAATAAAACCTAGTAATCTCATAGATGGTTTGTGCACATAACATTTATGCATAGATTCATGGGCTACGACCGCGACCATGGGTCATATAGATTTGTGCACAGATATGGAAAGATTTATGGGTAGATCTATATGGGCATATTCGCCATTGTCATGGTCTTGGGTCCATAAAATCATAAACCCATCACGGCATCACCCACGGTCGTAGTCGCCTGCCACAAAAGTTTGAACTCCCAGTCGAGGGTTTCTAATGCCAATCGTGACCCATGACAGTAGAGAGAAGTTCTCTATTCAACTTAGAAGAGGAGAAGATAAAGAAGATAGAAGAGAGGCTAGGATCGTGGTCATTAGAGCATCCCCATCCGGATTCCCATAAAATTTCCTATAATTTAACTCAAAATCACATTCCCTTAAATTTATCCCTAAATTTTATTCATCTTCTAAAAAGCTCCTACATCACATTCCTCATCCCTATCTCTATTCTATTAAATAATATTTCTCTATTTTTTTATTACTTTTTTCTTTAACTTCCATTTACAATCTTAACTACTAACTCTTTTATCTTATTATCTTCTTTCCAAATATCACTTTCTACTAAATATTTATATGATTTTGACTATCCAATACGATATTATTTTCAAACCAAAATTCGTATTATAAAAATAGTAATTTTTTTTAATATGTACATTTTCTAACGTGATGGCCAATTTTTTATTTTTTATTTTTAGTAATATTTATCAGTTTCTCTAATGGTAATACCTAGCCACATATTGATGATAAAATTTTTTGTCAATTCTATAATGGTAATAATTTTTGTCATTTCTTCAACGGTAATATTTTTTATCTTTTCTCCAACGGTAACTTTTTTTGTCTTCTCTTAAACTGTACATTTTTTGTCCTATCTGTAACGGTAACTTTTTCCTCTATAAATACGAATATTACTAGCATTCACATTCTCACAAACTCAAGTCTCATTTGATCTATAGAACTGAAATTCAACAATCGCCCCTAATCTCACAGTCCCTTCATCAAATGGCTCGTATATTCTTTCACAAATTGCTCACATACGTATCTTCTGAAGATGATAGCGATGTTGTTCTTAATGATGAGGCCGATGGACAGTCATAGAGGCATCATGGTAACTGCCAACGTTGTAAGTTTATTTGGCGTGATCATATTCAAGGGCACGAGTGCCTATTTCGCGATTATTTCGTTTAAAATCCAGTATATCCCTCAAATCTATTTTGAATGAGATTTTGGATGAGCCGTCCCCTATTTCTCCATATTCTAAATGAGGTAGAGTCTTATGAGCCATACTTCGTCCAGAGAAGAGATAATGCTGGAAGATTCGGTTTATCTTCTATGCAAAAGATAACCGTAGCACTTAGAATGTTGGCGTATGGGATTATTGGAGATTATATGGATGAATACATACGTATTGGTGAAAGCATTGCAATGGAGAGCCTCAAAAAGTTTTTTGAGACAATAGTAAGTATTTTTTTGAATGATTATCTGTGGTCTTCAAATTCCAATGATGCCCGATTGCTTGCTATTGCTGAACAACGGGGATTCCTAGGAATGCTGGGAAGCATTGACTGCATGCATTGGAAGTGGAGAAATTGTGCCGCAGCCTAGAAAGGTATGAACTCTGGCCACATCCGTGAACCAACCATTATTTAGAAGCAGTTGATCATATGATCTCTGGATATGGCATGTATTTTTTGGTATGCTCGGCTCACATAATGACATTAATGTGTTAGATAGATCTTTTATTTTCATGGAATTTGCCCAAGGGCGTACTCCTCAAGTCAATTACACAATCAATAGCAACAACTATTCTATGGGGTATTACCTTGCGGACAGTATTTATCCCAAGTGGTGAACTTTTGTGAAGACGATTCCATCGCCACGAGGGAATAAGAAACATTTTGTGAAAGTACAAGAATCCACAAGAAAAGATGTTGAGCATGCATTCGGGATACTTCAACAACGATTTGGGATCATTCGTGGACCTTCCCGAATGTTCAAAGTGAAAGAACTAACAAATATAATGAAAGCATGTGTTAGTCTACATAATATGATCATTAAAGATTAGCGTAATGATAGTGAGGGTCTGAACGTTGAATATGATCAACTTGATGATGAACTCCCGAAACTATTGCGAAATGATACAACTGAGCTTACGGACTTCATCCAGCGTCATCATCATATTAGAGATAGCTCGGCACATCATCATCTCTAAGCAGATCTAATTGAACATCAATGGCAATTATATTCCCAACATTAGGCATGTTGCATTATAATATGGTATTTCCTTCATGTTAGTAGTGATTATCTTTGAGTTAATCTCCACTACATTTATATTTCCTTCATGTTAGTAGTGACTATATTAATGGTAATCAAATTTGTGTTCGTATTTCCTTCATGTTAATAGTGACTATATTAGAGTTAATTTGTAATTGTTTATGAAATTATAACGGCCAATTTCATTGGTTAAAAATATCAATTTACACCGCAAAATTAAAATACAAAAGTTTAGTATTAATAATATACTGATCTATCATTGTCTGAAACATGATAAACAAATAAATAAACCTTTTACAAAAATACAAATCAATCCAAATCTGCTGGAGCATTGTGTCTCGCCATGATTTCCCTTTACAGTTGCTGGAAATATAACCGCTGCATTTATGGCATGGCACTCACGTCCATCATCATAATGCACTGATCTGCTTCCTTCAATGCGAGCTCTACTTTCTGTGCCTCCAACCTTAGTCTTTCATCTTCTTGATGGATATTATTTAGCTACTTTTCCCAATCAATTACTATCTTCGTAGCCTCCAACCTCAGTCTTTCATCCTCGAAACGCAATTTTTTTTCCTCTTTTTTCTTGTCATATTCCATCTTCTCGGCCTTAAGACGATAAAACTTTTTCTCTTGGGCGCGTGACTCCTCCAAAAGCATATACTTAATCTTCCTGAGTTGGGAATTTTCTTCTCCTTGCCTGCCTTGGGCCTTTCATTTTCCTTTCTCAGCTTTCCTTCCCATTGGTCGGTCTAATTCGATCACTCATTCTCCATCACATTATCCGCCTCGAGATCAAAAACTGAATCAACCGTAGTGCCAAAACATGGAATTGGGGTTGAGAACGGGGACATCGTCTTCCTTCGCTTTGGAGCCTCTTTTGTGGAACGCCAATCCACTTAGGTTGGTCCTTCAACAGGTGCCAACAATGCTCGAACTAGAATGAGCATTTCTCTAACGATTGGTACATAACCTTGGCTTTGTCAAACTTGCATATAAACAAAAAAAATCAATGTTAAACCAATGTAGGAAAAAATAAATTATTCATAAAACTAGAAAAATTGAAATTCTACCTTGCTCGGTCATGCCACTTTGATTTAACTCTTCAACCTGGGCAACCTGGGCTAGTTTCGCATAAAATTTGTTTGTCGCCTTTTGAATAACCGACCACTGATGTATTAAAGACTTTATTGTCCACTCATTTATGGTTTCTTTAAATTGCTGGAATTACTCAAATATTTTTTCTCAAAGTTGGGAGTGTTTTTGGTCTGTTCCCTGGACGGCATCAAGGCTACAATTCAGTCATGCGGAGACAAGTAACTTGTCTTTTTCGAGGGTGAAGTTCGCACCCTTGACTGATTTCCTAATGCCAATAGGATCGTTAGGGGGTAGGGGTGGAGAGTCCTCAACAATCATAGGAGAGTTTCCACTTTGCCCAACGTAAGTTTGATCGAGTTGAGGATCTTGACTCAGGAGGTTGGTGAAGTACATATGTCCAGCGTCCTTTGAATCCATCTCTAAAAAAGCATTGACATGTTAGACACGTTATGGATAAAGTTTGGGGTTTATCCATTGCCGGCTTAGGAACCGAGTGGTGACATCTTGGAAATTTGGCCACTCACTCATGGCTGCAACAACTGGTTGCCACTACTTGTTGGCTGTTTGGGTTACCTAGCCATTGAGGAAATGACGATAAATTTCCTGTATCCCCAACAAACTTTGTCATCATCATAGTCGAGGGGGTTTAATTTACAAATTACTTCTCAGCAATGATACAACACTCGGCAATGTAACAGAACTAACCAATTCACATATTCACACAGATAAACAACCAAACAGCATACAAATCACAATAATATTAATAAGAGCATTCACATTCGGTGTATTTATATTGAATGTATAAATAAATGGGACTCAGAATGGTGTAAATATTGACAACATGCATCAGCAAGGAGCCTAACATCAAATGGCTGTAAAACCATCATCTGAACCCCGATTGCCTTTTGTGGAAAGTACCACAAATTGCAATATGGCCATCCGGATGAATATTACCCCACCATATTAATGGGTCCCCATTAACACTTGTGAATTAACCCGCACTATAATACCATCATCACAGCCTACTAACAACTCCCCTCTCCCGAGATATACGAAACACTGCGAAGGACCCAACAAAATTGAACAAATATTAATTAACTGCAAATATTATTTTTATTTTTATTTTTTATCAAATTTTGCAATTTGATAGTTCATCTATTAACTTATAATTAAATTATTTCATCTAATTACACCAATTCAAGCAAAACATACTACTTCATTTAATTCCAGGCCACTAAATTATATTAACCCTACACAAACAATAACTAAATAATCTTTCATCAAATGATTTTATACTAAAGATACGAAAACAAAGATCCAAGTTTTTTGCGTATTTTTTACTCATACAAACTAATATAGTCCCAACCACAATACTATAAAAAACTCAAGGGAACTTAGTCACTACTAAAATTAACATTGTCTGAAACAACAAAGCACTTTCTTACATTTTCAAGATGGTGGTGTTTAAACCAGGAAATTCATAAAGTTAAATGCTCTAAAAATAATCTAAAAATACTCAGAAGATAACAAATGAATGAAAAGTTAATGGAAAGTCACAAAACAATTCTATAATCAAATCTGATGCACTCTAACAAATATACATTGCTCACATTGATTTAAGTAGTAGTTCTACATGAAACATGCAAACCAAACCAAACCCAGTCAAAATCCAAACATGAACTTGGGATAGGAAAAAACTGCAGCAAAACAATTATTTTTCAGCAACATTCCCTCAAGTTTACAATTCACGATAGCACAAGAAGGGGATAAAGATACAAACAAAATCATGAAAGTTAAGCCCATTAAAGTCTATTGAAGCTGTCCAATGGAAAAAAGTATTGATGAATTAGCATTTCCAGATAGAAGTTGATAATCTAATACTACAGAAATTGCATTTTGGTCTCATGGCATGCAAGAAAAAAATTAAAAAAAAACCATAATCAATTGTGTGAGCAGATCATCTTTAGCATAACCAATGGGCTGGTGAGGCATGAGGACCAACACGATACACAGATAAAAAGATTAAGGTCCCAAAACTCTCCTTGTCATCAAGGTGTTGACAGAGTTTAACCATAGATCCCAATTCCCAAACATTCAAACATTTTTAAAAATATTATGGAGTAGAGATAAGAAACAGCAATTTAGTGAAATCCAAAATGCATTAAGCATGATCAAGAGACAATTTTTGCAAACAGCAAGTTCATCTTTCAAAAGGTTATCAAATGAAATGCAAATAGCAATTTACACAAACTTGCATGGGGACAATGTTTTTGTCAAACAATTAAATTCTCCCTAGAACCAAACTGAAGGGCACAAAAAATTGCTTCATTTTTCAAGAGGTTCTCAAATGAATATGTGAATATTTACACAAGTTCATCAGTTGATTTGTGCTTTCAAAAACTCAATAAGCAAAAGCAAATAAAGAAGATGAACCAACTGTAATTAAAAGATCACTAAATCCCACAAGAAGCTACAAGATGTAACATGAAACATGCACAAAAAAATACCAGCAACTGGCCAATATCAGAGCAAGGATTGAGATGCAAAAATAAGCAAAAAATTGATTCCACAATTTCTCATCCAACTGAATATCAGAGCAAGGATTGAGCAAAAACAACAAATCGAAAAAATGCCCAAAATCATCAACGTAATCAAGAGAAATATCCATGTGAAGGCCAAAAACCCAACGCATCAAATCCACCAAATTCTCCACAAAACCAAAAACCCAACGCACCAAATCCACCAAATTCTCCTCAAAACCAAAAACACAAATCCTAAAAAATGTGAAATCGCAACCCTCTGTTTTTTATTTGCTCAAAGATCGATCTTATTGGCCATGGGAAGAAATCTCTCATGGCGTCAGGAGGAAGAAAAATGGGAAGAAAGAAATAAAGAAAGAGAGATAAAGGAAAAGAAAAATAGAAAAAATGAGGGAAGAGAGAAACGGTAACGATTTCACATTTTCACTTACAAAAATGCTGCAATCGAAACGGTGATGATCAGGAATCGAGGGAGGGGCCAACCATTCAACGCGAGAGAGAAGAAGACACGGGAGGAAGGGGAAACCAAATGTGGTTAGGCACCAATGGGTAGATCCCCAAAAAGGGGAATCACTGTACAGATCCTAAACCCTAACCGCAAAATGGGGATCTGGATGGGGAGGAGTTTTTGTGAAAAACCCTATAATTTTCTCTAAATTATGGAGTTAGAGGAAGGATGCAGAATCGGATGGGGATGCTCTTAGCAGTTTGGCACTGAGGCATGAAAGCCTAAAATGAAGGGAGAGTCGAGAACATGGGAGACGAAAGGACGGTGGCTGGAAAGAAAGAAGGAGATTAAAAAAAAAAAAAGGTCATATTTATAGTTAAGGTTTTGTTTTGAAATTACATATACCCAAAACGTGGTCACTTCATTTTATATATATAAATATATATATATATATTCTATGGATGTGGGCCGAATGGGGATATCCTAGCTGGGCTTGGACCTATCCTGAGCCTTGTCCCTGCTACCTTTAGAACATGCGGGCGAATGTCTGCACGCCACCCCCTAACAGATGGGTTGCCCAAGGTGGGGTTGGACCCGAGGCCAGGGACTACTTTTTTTCATTCATCTTCTCTTGATTTTATACTAAAGGTCCAACTTCAAAATTAAGAAAAAGAAAAAAATACAACATTATCATTTAACATGCTTTTAGACCTTATGGCTCTTCCACACTATTTCTAATTTATAGTACAATCTTTTAGAGACAATCAGAACCAAAAAACATTAAAAAAATGTAACTAATTATTTAAAATTTCCAAGTTGCTATATATATACACTAGGTTGGAGAAACATTCTTTGCACGTTTGCCTAGTTGGGTGAGACAAGATTTTTAATTAAAAAAAATGTTTTTTTACAAAAAAAAAAAAGATTAATTAATGCATTAAAAAAGTAAACTTTAAGAAATAGTTTTGGATAATGATAAGTTAGTGAAGTATAATAATTACATGTTTTGATAGATTAGAAAACAAAAAGATTTGTCCAAAAGAAAATAGAAGATTTGGTCATTCTGTGTCTTCTTCTATGGGATTAATTGAGAGCACATTCAATTTTTTGTGATGTTGTTGCTTGAGTTGATCAAAGTCTACACCAAGTTAAATCACCTATTCTCTTTGTGAAATCTATGTTGCAATGCTTTTCAAATATGGCAACTGATTCTACATGATTAGAACTTAATGTTTCTGTATGATCAATGGAAAAGTAAAAAATATAAATGCAAAAAATTCAAAACATGGTAAATCAATACAAATTATGGACGGTGATATGGTTAAAAATCAAAAGCATATCAACTTCTTTTAATTTTTACATTTACAAATTAAGACCCAGGAAGCCAATTTCTACAAATAAAAAGTGTTGTGAGAGACATATAATATATATATATATATATATATATATATATATATATATTAGTACGAATAAATTGTATTCAAAATTGTACCCATCATGGAATTAAATAATACGACAGAAATTAGACAGATTGTGAGAATTAGTTATGGATTTAAGATTGATTAAAATGATAGTAAATAATAAATAAAAGGGTAATTTTGTATTGAGATAATAAAAAAACAAATGCACATATATGACTAGTAATAATAAATATATATATATTTATATAGAAAGAACAAAAATCACAAATAATCAAATCTATAAACAAAATAATACACAAATAGACATCTTATATGATCTACTAATATTAAATAGTAAATACTCACTATACAAAAGTACTTGTATTAGGACGCTGCTAGCTAAATCTTCAAATGATTGAGTACACTCTATTTTTAGAATTTTGTGAAATTTGAGCTGGAGTAGTTGAGTGGAATTATTTTAGTGAAAATTTATTTTCAAGTTTAAGCATAGAGCACGTATGTCCAATTGAATGTTTTCTATATTTTTATCTTACTAACAACCTACTTCTATAGTTTATAAAATTCTCACAAGCAGTATATTATCTTTTATTAAAATTATTTGATCTGAGGCTGATTTTAGGCAAATTTTTGTTTATGGTAATTTCAAAAAGATATGTAAATCAAATCATGCCAGCCAGTGTATAAAAATATATATGTTAATTTTATATAAGCTTATTGCTGGCCACTTTCGTGCATTATGCAATGCAGCACATTAACTTCGAAAGAAGAGATAACTAAGTAATCATGTAATCACAATAACTTTTGTTAAATAATCGTCACTTAAAACAAACAGAAAGTGTATTCAATAATGAGTTAAATTTTGAAATGCTATTTATTGATCAATGATATATTAAATATAGTAATCAAACGCAATACTTTCAATTATACAGTGAATTTAGGAGTGTTGTTTGTTATTTTACCAAATTTTCAGCAAAATAGATCAAATAAGAATAAAAAACATAAAATTTGTTATTTATCATATTTTCATTTGCTTTAATAATTCACAAAATTATAATACACTCTCAGTATAATAAAAGTAAAGGCTGATGTGTATAAATATTTTCTCCTAATAGCGGTGCTACATATAGTCCGCTCTTTGCGACTCCTTTGCAGTCCTACACGTGCGCATGTGTATGTTAATGAATTGACAAAATTAGCCCCAATCTTTCATTTCTCTGCCACACTTCATAAATCAAAATTGCAAATTTTCTCTCTCAGCGACCTCCTCCACCATTGATGGGATGACCTCTTCCACCATCGCAGTGCTTTTCTCTTCCACCATCGCCAACCTCCTCAACAGCTAAGGAATTTACAACTTAAAATCAGAAAAATCGGATTGTTCTTAAACTCGAATTGCTATTCTCTGAGCGTTTATGCTTTGTGGTTGTTCTGGGTTGGTTGTTTTTTTTCTTAATCAATCTGGTTGCTTTTGAGACTTTGATTCACAATCATTCTGGGTGGTTGTTCTGGGTACTCTTTTTTTTTTTTAATTATTCTGGGTGCATAAATAATTTCTATGGAATAGAGGGTTCAAAGAATAGAATTTTGTCCAAAATAAGATATGGAATAAGGTGGTGATATTTGATCACATGGTAGTTGGATCACTATTATGAACTAGAAGAAATCAAGCATCCATTGTGAATTTCTCCAACAACTTCACTTGGTCTGGAATGGAAGAACTTCCAACAATATTTTTGAGTATACTGCCAAAAGAACCACATCACCAACAACTTCTACAAACTCAAGTGATTCATGCCTTCAAATCAAAGATTTAAGCTAGAGGAATTTCGAGTGACTTCACTTGGTCTGGAATGGAAGCAAGTTTGGATTCAGTCTAATGATACAAGAGTCTTAGGCCGAAGTAGAAGGGGTGGCAACAAAGGCGAGATGATGAAGGAAGTGCTCTTCACAGTCGTTTGAAGGGGCGACGGCGTTTGAAGGGGCGACGATGAAAGAGAGGGGGCAATGTTGAAGGGAGTCCCTGCTATTCAAAGGGATGACGGCAAATGACGAGTAGCGAACTGGCTTGGGGAATCAAAGGGGGGCTGCGAAGGGGTTTAGGACTTAGAGACCTGCGAAGGGGCTTATTCAATCAAAGGGGCCAACGTTATTTCTTCACTTAAACGAAACGAATCGTTTTTTTTTAAGTGAGGTCTGCGTAGTAGTCCTCATTTGGGGACTGCAAATAGAATTTTTCTTCTCGAATCTATTATGTAACGCCCCGTTTCTAGAAAACTGGAGAGTTAGCTCTTATTACTTAATATCAACTTCAATATGATAACTATAAAATTCAGAAAACTCCATAAAATAATAATTTATTCACTCAATCCAAATATCCATATTCCTTCATAGGGATAACAAAGAAATTCTCAATAACATAAATTAAAAACTTCCCAAAGACTCGAAAATATCCTTAACTCATCAAATCAAAGTTTCTAAAAATAAATCAGTTTACTAACTATGACTCTCAAATAAGCACTTGTAGCCTCTGATACTTATTCCATTACGATCATCACACCTTGCTAACATTTCCTACTCTTGATCTCCAGTTGAACCATTAAAATTATCTGAAAATAATTTGGAGATAAGGGGTGAGTTATGAACAACTCAGTAAATAGAGAACATATACTAGTGTGCAAACATGAGTATTTATAGAGTTCAGAATGCAAAATAAAAATATTTTTACTTTCAAAATGCAGAATCATAACATATTATCAAAAATATCAGAGCGAAAGTTTCAAAAAGTATTCTTATTCAAAGTTCATTTGGTACAACATAACTGAAACATCACATCATAATAGAATTCAATGTTTAACCCCCGTGATAGATTTGTGCAAATCCCGGCAGCCAACCGAGCAGAAACAGAATGTGAATCTTCTCCTTTTTATTCTCAAAATGTATGCACACCCGAGCAGAATGTGTGCCCTGAGTGTGCACACAGGAAAGACCACGCAGAAAATCACTTTGCTTCCAAAGTGGGTGCACCGAAAACAAAAAAGTTGGTACCAACCCGAACAGAGGCCACAGTTTTACACCCGTGGTAAGGTCAAAATGGAACAGAAACAGAAATAGAATGTTATGTCAAAGCTTTTCAGAAATCACATTATATCATATCAGAGTACAAAACATCTTCAGAACAGATCAAAATCATATCACAAAAACATAATTTATGCACAGAATTTCATATTCGCTCTCGTTTGCACAATTCAAAAATAAAATAGCAAAATAGCTCATGTCTACACCAGTTATGCCAAAAAATATCTTATTCTTATACAAAATTTCATAATACAAAACAAATAACTGAGGTGTTTCAAAATTATTTTCATAACAAAACATGTATACTTTTTCAAAATCAATCTCAGTTTATTTCTTTTGTGCAAAGTCTAGCATAGGAACCCCGCTTACCTAAACTTCTTAACTTATTAGAATTCCTCCACAATAGTATTGAACGAAAATCAAACGTCACCGGCCTATAAAATAATCATGTAGTTTTCATAAATTTCCACCTAAACTTCTTAACTTATTAGAATTCCTCCACAATAGTATTGAACGAAAATCAAACGTCACCAGCCTATAAAATAATCATGTAGTTTTCATAAATTTCCGATCTAACATGTATCTCAATATTAAAACCTGGAATACTAAGGACCACCTTATTTTTATTTATCCAAATTCAAAGCACTCAAAATCCTAAATTATCATCATTTTTCAATACCATCAATATTCATTTAATATATCTAACTCAAAAATCAACTCAGACACCAATTTCCTTCATAACTAGAAAAAACTAAACTTGTCTAATAATGCAACCCCCAAGCTCCACCCCATAATAAATTAAAAACACGAGTCCAAGATAATCTAAAATCTGAGCCCGACCCAAAAACATTTTAACAAGAGCAAAAAGAGAACCAAGTACGTAACCGATCCAAAACCGAACCATATAAACACAAGTAGGAAACATTTGATTTTCAAAAAAATATCTTAACGTAAAGAAAAATTTAGAAATTAAAAGTAACCGAAAAGAACACAAGCCCAAAGCCCAAACTGAAAAATATCACTACAAGACTCCATGTTTTCATACCGAGGGGCTTGCGAAAAGGAAAACTTAACCAACGCTTTGCTATACAGGGACGAAAACGCTAGACTTAGATCAAACAACGGAGACTCACCGTGAGAGAAGGTGTAACGACGGATTTGGGTGGCTGAGGTGGTAGTGCCAGCAAGATGAGAGGCTGAGCACTGATGAGAGAGTGAGAGAGAAAACAGAGGACGTGGTGGTGACTGGCTTACGGTTGCTGACCAGACTGGGCGGTTTGCGACGTGCATGAGAGGATGAGTTGCAACCGCGGTGGTGGGTAGAGCTGGGTAGCGTCAGAGTCGTGGTGGGTCTTTGGTGGCTCACGGTGGGCAAAACAATCACTCTGTTTCTGCGTATAAAAACAGAGCAGTTCACGTCTAAGCTTATTGTTAAGACTAAAGAGAAGAGAATGACTTGAGTTGAATATCTTGTATTCCTCGGTAGTGATCTACAAATAAATAGACGTTTACAATGAACTAAAATGGAAATAATCACATATGGTAAAGGAGCTAATTGGTGCTGATTTTCTGGAGACTTAATATATGGTAATATACATATGGAAATATACCTCGCTGTCAATACTTATCGGTGGCTGGACAAGGGGGTGCAGAGCAGTGTGGTGGCGGTGTTCGACGTTTCACGGTGGCTTATGGCTGAGGAAAGCTGCGACCCCAGTGCTACACCTGTGCTTGTTGGAGAGGACCTGGAGGCACTGGTTGTGAAACCGTGCCTCTCCCTGGCATGGCTTCGGCTTGGCTGTACCAGTAGTGGGACTGTCCCACGGTGGTGCAGGGTGGTGGAGTGAGGCAGAAGAGGTGATTGTGGTTTGCGGGAAGGCCGTGAGGGTGCAACCTCGGGGATGGCTGGCTACTGTTTCGCATGGCTGGACAAAGGCTACCTAAAGGGGGCCCACTACAAGAAAACAAGGTATTTCCATCGATTTTATATTGGACGCAAAACAAATGGTTGCAAATGGACATTATTTGCAACGTTTTTCACTTCATTGCTAAATTCCAACCAAAAGTTTCGAAATAATAGTTGTATAATTTACTGTACACTTTGTTACAGCGACTTTATATCTATTGTGACGGTTTTTATCGTCGCAAAAAAAAAATATCACTATAGCGGCATTTTCTTTCGACTTTTTCTCGCTGCAAGTAAACTTTTACAAAATAAAAACCAATTCGTGCATATCCCGAGCCCTCAAACACGCCTCACTCCTGCAACCCTCCCTCTTGCCCTTTACTTAGAACCCCTCCTCCTTCAAAGCTCTCTACCCTAACCTCACACCCTCCATCTCAGTCCTGCACGCCTCCTTCTCCATCTCAGGAAATACATTCCTCCCCCTTCATCTCTACCCTGATCCCTCTTCCTCCATCTTAGTGGGAAGTGATGAAACCCTCTTCTTTAGCATCAGACCCCTGCCCCTCCTCCTCCATCTCAGTCTCGCCCGAATGAAACTTTTTACCCGAAGGAAGCACAAAATCCTCCCTTTCATCTCCTATCTCACAACTGTGATTTCCCCCTCCCCTTCTATGTGATTTCCCATCATCTTCGAAACTTGATGGATTTCCCCCAAATTTGAAACTTGAATCATGCCCTAACTAGCCTCCTCTTTATCTCTCTCTCTCTCTCTCTCTCTCTCTCTCTCTCTCTCTCTCTCTCTCTCTCTCTCTCTCTCTCTCTCTCTCTCTCTCTCTCTCTCTCTCTCTCTCTCTCTCTCTCTCTCTCTCTCGTTGCTCTGTGATTGATTCCATATTTACGTAATCTCTATGTTTTTTATCATTTTAGGGCACGGGCGGCGTCTAGAGATCTGCGGAAGAGAACCCACCCACGTCCAGAGATCTAGCCACTGTGTATGGCATTTTTTGTTTCCTTACTCAGGTTTGTGACTAAAAATACCTTACCCACAAACTAATATTGTGATTGTTCTGTAATGTTTCGCAAACACTCGCCCCCAAATAGTCTTTCATTTTTACCTTTTCCCCTGTTTGATCTAGAATGTTCACAAGATAGTAATGTCCATAGTGACTTGTATTCCTTTTCTTTGTTTAATTTTCTAATTGCTGCTAATGGATGGTTTGAAAATTGCAAACTAACACCCTAGTTTTGCATTTACAGAGTAATGAGGCTTATAGGGATTCCAATTTTTCCGATTGGTACATGATTGGGTGTTTGACTCTGTATCTTCTTTCTATTGTTTTGTGGGACCAGCATGAAGGTATGAGTACTTTTTACTTCTTTTTGTAGTCTGTTGCATTGAAATGTGACAAAAATGATGGAATTTTTTTTTTTTTTTGTGCTTCAATAAGGTTTAAGGATTTCGGATTCTAAAGCTAATATCTTAACTTTATTGGATGTGATTTGGATGTCTAATGGCAGAAAACTGTTAGGTGAGCTCTGTGTGTGTTAGGCTAACATTTCGGGGGCACCTAGATTACAAGCCTAACCATAGCATAAGTGAAGTAGCTATGTTAAGAGGAGCCTTTATTTATTATTGTTTAGTTATCTTGGTAACCAAATAGGGGTTAATAATGATGTTGTACTTGTAATGAATTCATATATTATGTTTAATGCTTTAGGCATAGCATGATTATTTATCTTAATGTGGCCCTCATAATTTAACTGTTAAGTAGCATAATTCGTGACCTGTTCTTGCATTTCCAATCAAATTATATAATGTCATTTTGATAGTATGTTTTTAGTTTGATAAATTTATATCCTAACAATTGCCTAGTCCTGGCAACTTAGTCCTTTTTTTATAGTTACTGGCGGCTTATTTAGTTTAAAAAAATGTAAAGAAGTGGGCTGTCTATAAATATGAAGCTAAGCACAAGAATTTCTCTTATTACAGGTTCATGATGTGCCAAAACATTTACATGATACATTCCTTGAATATCATGATGGTCACCCTTCCATATTCTCCAAATACGATCCAGATGACTGTGTTTTGAGTGAGCTAAGTTTTATCTGGCCTTATTCTACATTTCTAAAAGAGATTATTCACTAGCCATGAGATGGTACTAACTTTTACTAGTATAGAAAGTTGTGAAATTCCTTGAGTCTTGATATTTTCATAAACATGTCCCATAGAAGTTATAACTGGAAAAAGTAAGACTCTTTCATTAAAGAGTCTTGCTTTTTTCAGTTATAAAGGTAGCTATTTTTCAAACCTTGTCCCATTGGCTTCTAAGTTTGGGAATGTATCAATTGACGCATGAACACTATCAGTTTTTAATTTATCAAATGCTACGTGCATTAAAATTTATGCATACAGGTAATTTTTTGTGTTAATGGCTGTCCTATGTTTATGAAGATTGCTTCTTTTTGTGGTTGTTACTTCTGCAATTAGATTTCTTCTTACAGGTAAGGTATATGGCTTGCATGTATTTACAGCTAGTCGTTATTTTCATCCAATGACAATATTATTTTGAAGGGAGTGGTTCTATGTAATTTCTTAGTAAGTTAATTGTTATTTATAGTTAATTGATGCCTTCCTGGTATGCAATGAGAAGGACATTGCAAAACACGTTAGGGTTACACTTGTTTAGTATCTCATGGTTAAAGCGAAGTTGTGGATGTTCCAAGTATGGTAGGCTATGCTTGTAAGAAAAATCAGTTGCTTCCCGATTATAGTACTTAATTGCCTTCCATTAATGCACGATGCCAGTGTATAGATTACTATAGTACTATGAGACTGCTGATCTTGGATGAATGAATGACTATTATATTAAACCAATTTGTCTCAGTTGCCACTTGGACTTTCTTGATGTGCTTAATTTGTAGAACAAATAGTGAAACTTAGCACGGTCCTTTGGATCATCTCATTAAATTATGTTTTCAGTTTCTAAACATATATATGTACTCCCTTTGTGTTGGATCAGGATCAGTTTCCTGGGCTGTTATGCTGTTGGAAGTGCTGGAAGTAAAGAAAAGGTACCTTACTATTTTTCAACTTTTTCTATTCTATAGTCCTTTATTTGGTGGCTGCCATCTAGATTATTCCAAATCTAGATTTTTAATGGTGAAAGTGATCTTGATTTTACCTTCTTCAGTATGCATGCTGAAGATGTGGCTGCTTATATGTGCATATTGGTTGCTGCCCTGAAAGAAGCATGGGGAAAAGTTGATGGTAAAGATTTCTGAAATGCTCAACTTAGTTTGGTGGAACTAAGGATGATAGAGAGATGCTGAAATTGGTTTCAATTTGCTTGAAGAATTGTGACCCACACTTGCTTCCCCAACATTTCATTGGAAGTTAAAGTTTACCCTCCACTAATTCAGTACGTGGAAAGTGTTTAGATGTTTTGGTTAGCATTTGATGGGATGGAATTTAGTTATTTATGTAATAACACTTGACTGGATAATTGCAACAACATATATATAACGAGTTATTTATTTGAATGTTATTATCATGACTGGTACTTGTAATGGGAAATGGGCAACTAGCTAAGTATCTAGGTGGTTGTTGCCCATCACATGTAACATGTTATAATATATATATAAAAATTAATATACATGTTGAGTTTTAACATGTTATAAAGGTAGCTATTTTTCAAACCTTGATTTTTATGCTCTCATGATTCAATGGAATGCTTGCAGTTTATATTTTTGTCATGACTATACTTAGAAAATGCAGGGAATGCAAGCCACATGGTGATCATGTGGCTGCAGAATGGGGTTAATAAAAAAATTTTCACATTAAATTTAGTTGCTATTCTTATGGTGCTTTGGGTTATTTTGGTTGGAAACCAGGTTAATTTGCACCATGCTATAGTGTATATTTGATTTGGCTGAATGGTATCAGTTGAATTTGCCATGTTAATTGCCAATTGCATCAAAATAAAGTTATTTTTGCATCGAGTTATTGTAGATGCAAATGTCCATTCGCATCCAAAATTTATTATGCATTGAGTTATTATGGATGCGAATGGACAAACATGATAGACTGTTTGCACCAATTGCATCCAAATAAAGTTATTTTGCATCGAGTATTATGGATGCAAATGTCCATTCGCATCCAAACACATCAGTGGTTGGGATGACTAATTCCAACTAATTTTGAGTTTTTAGCAGCAGATAAAAATCGATGCAAAAGATAAGGTATTAGCAACCATTTCATCAAATGGATGCTGAAACTTAAAAATAACCACTTAATTGCATCCAACTGTCGATGATCAAAAATCGATGCAAAAGATTTTTCTTTGTTTTTGCAACTAAAACAAGCGATGCAAATGACCATATTTTTTGTAGTGGGGGCAATGAGGGAGGACTTGGGCAGAGGCTGGCGGCAGTGGCAGTTTCTAATATGCAAGGGAGGGATGTATGAATATTTATAGGCGGTTTGAAAAAATTAAAATTAAAATTAAAAAACCCTAGAGGAGGAAAGGGAAGAAACGTGCATGCAGTGTAAACGGACGTGAAGTCGTGCATGAGGTGGAGTCTATAGGGGTAGTGCGGGGTCTCGGGCAACACGTGAACATAACGTGATAAAATAAATAAATAAATAGTTCTTTCCTAAATTTTGGACCTTCACTTAAACTTTTTTTAAAAAAAAAATCCAATTTGCTCAAAAATAAGTTATCTCGACCTATAAAAGAATTTTTAACCTAAATAACAATGCCAAAGGAAAATTTAATTTATAAAAAAATAAACAAAAGAAATATGTTAAGCCCGTGATCTATTTAAAAAAAATTAATAATAGCTTGACACTCAACTCAGATGTTACATGTTAGGTTTCTATTCTTATAATAGAGAAGCCAAAAAAAAATATTTCAACGTCGCCAACCTCGGATGTTTATACAAAATATGAGCACATGCTTTCGAACATATCTAAAACATATCTCCTTTGTCATTGGTGAAAATCTCAACACCACATAATAGAGCTTGACTGCAACCCGATGGTCCAAAAGTGTACGATCGGTAATTTGTGGAAGATGACGATGACTGTGGATAAATAAAAAGAAAAAGAAGATTGTGGCTAATGGAGAAAGAAATAGAGAGAAGGTTGCATGCTGATGAAGAGAGAGTGAGAAATTAGAGAAATGATATAGAGCAGAGTTTTTGTTCGATTTAAAAGCAAAAACAATCAAGGGGCCAAAACGTAATTATATAACACAAACAAGTATAAATTAACGGGTTTAACAGCAACGTTAACAAAAAAGAAAAAATTACTGTAAAGTTAAATAGCCATTTATATAATAGAAAAGATATCATTTTTGTAAGCATTATTTAAACTACTCTCCAACTTGAACCGGCCGTCACTCATGACGTCTATGTTCTGGTATTTCCTAAAGTTTCTTTATATTTCAAGGAATAAAATTTGGACCAATACCCATGACGTCTTCTCGATCTATAATGATTGTATTACATTATTATTAGGTGATCAAGACACCCGAATATTTTATTCGTTCTTGGATTTGTTGCATTCAATGTACGTTTTTAATTGGTTTTAATTAAAGTACCACATGCATGGTTTTATAAATAGAGAAAAGATTAAAATTCTATTTTTAATTATAGTCAGATACAGACTCTGAAATTTCTTGATGGTCAGAAATCTATAAATAGCATTGAGGAGTTAAAGGGTTCTCCCCTACAACATTAGAGTGCCTTTTGCCATCGTGAGACACTTGTGAGGCAAAGTTGCTAGGGTGATCATTTCCTCATAGTCAGATTTATTTCTTCATCGAACTGATGGAGAAAGGTATGTATTATTTGTCACTGTTTATTATTGTAGATCATATAAAATCGAAGATCCGTTTATTAATATTCATGTTAAATATTTAACATGTGGTATCAGAGCCAGGTTATAGATTTTTATGATATCAATAAAATATAAAGTGAATTTATATTTGTGTATAAGTGTGATTTTATCATGAAGAATAAAAAGACAATTTTTATCTGAAAGAAAAATTATCGATAAAATTCTCTTTTATTTATTTTATTCTTCACGATGATCAAACGCAGTACAATATGTATATATTTTGGGTTTGCATTTTCTATTTTCTTCCTTGACCCGTGCATATGTTTCTGCATGTTATTTCATGTATAAACAATGAACAACCTTATTTCATATTTGCTCTTATATTTATATACTGTGTTACTGATGGAGAAAATTGAGAGCCACTGTACGTGGTGGCCTTAAAGGGGGCATAAGGATTATTTAAAAAAAAAAATAAATAGAGGGAGTTTGGTGCGGCGAGGAGGCTGAGAAACTCCTCGCCGGAGTTCTTGTAACGGTGGCAGAGGGCTGTGTATTTGTTGAGGGAAGGCACTGGTTCAAAAGCCCACTGCCGTAGAGGTTCCATGGATTATTAAAAAAAAATGGAGAGGGTGGACCTCGGCGGTGGGTGGTGGCTGGGGATGCCTTGCCGTTCTCCCGTTCTCCTCCTCGCCGGCGAAGACCACCATGAGTTACCTGAGATGAAGGTGCTGCGTATTTGTTGAGGGAAGGCACTGGTGCGGCGCTGTGAAATCTGGAGGAAGAAGATGTTTTTTTAAACTTTAGGGTTTTATGTTATAAGACTAAAGGCTGTGGGCTGTGGGCTTCGGCCCAGTGCATTACATTAAATTGTCTTATACTAACCCAGTCCAGGAAATGAATGGGCCAATTGGCCACTGATGTGGCCCAGCCCAATGAAAATAATTTAAAAAAAAAAACAAACAAATGAACCGGGCCTGTACAGTACATCGGCCCAAGTCAACAAATCCAGTTGACTTGGTCTCGGTCCGGTTTGTCGAACCGGACCAGACCAGTTATATTAAATTTTATTATTTTAAAAAAAATTTAATATTTATTAATTTTATATATATGCTATTATTGTTATTTACATGTATAAAATTTTTATTAATGCTAAATTTATATGCATGTTATTTTTATTAAATACATGTTATTATGTACATGTATGAAAATTTTATTCAATCATATATACATGTTATTATTGTTATCTACATGTATGTATGGAAATTATTAAATTTATATGCATGTTATTATTGTTAAATACATGTATTAAATGTCATATGCATGCTATTATTTACATGCATTAAATCTTATGTATATGTTATTATTATTAAATACATGTATGAATTGTTTATTTTGGTTCTTATTATCATACTATATATATATATATTATCCAATATGGAGCAAATGATTCACATTAAAATTAAAGAAAAGATTGGTTGCCCAAAGGTACAAGACTTTCTTAAATTTTGGTGAAAAATCATTAAATTCCACAGTAAGGTGGATATGATGGAGTGAATAATTTTGTGTATCAAGATCTACTCCCAAAGGAGGGTCTTTGTGACACTACTAGTTCATCCATCAAATTAAGGTTGGAGTGAACAATTTTTTGTATTAAGATTTACTTCCAAAGTATGGTTTTAATGACACTACTAGTTCATCTATTAAAGAAAGGTTGGAGAGAACACTTTGTATGTCAGAGTTTACTCCCAAAGAAGAATTTTGATGATACAACTAGTTCATCCACAGAATTTAATATTGGAAGGAACACTTTGTATGTTAGAGTTTACTCCCAAAGGAGAATTCTGATGATACAGCTAGTTTATCCACAGAATTTAAAATTGAAGGGAATGCTTTGTGTGTTGGGGCTCATTCCCAAAGGAAAGACCTCAATGACATTATTAGTTCATTCATAATAGTTTAAATTCTTCATAATGCATGATTTAAATTCTGAAATTAAAACTGGAGCGAACATTCCATGCATTGGGATTCACTCCCAAAGGAGGGGAGGGATCTCGATGACACTTTTAGTTCATCCATAACGATTTAAATTCTATCATTGTTTATAAGTGTCAAACTCAAAGCATTAAAGAGATCAAAATGCTTTTCTTGCAGTAATTATATGAATATCATTACAAGTTTCATGTATAGAGTGGACTCTAATATAGAGAAATATGAGCATATCAAATTTACACTAAAAGTTTTTTATGTTTAAACATCAATTATCATTGAGAATAGTGATAAAGGTCATAAAAGTACAGTGTTTAACTACTTACATATTAAAATGTATGATTTTTTTGTACATAATTGTTTATTTTAATAGCATTATTATTTTATTAAAATAATAAGATATGAACAAGTTAGTAGCATGGTTGTTAGTTAGATATAAATTTATTTTGCTAATTTGAATCTTTTGGGAAAGAAATGAAATGATTGTAATGAAAATTAAGAATTGTATCAATTGAAATTTGAAAGAAATAGTGACACATGAAAGTTTAGGTGCCCTAAGCATAAGACATGATTCGAAGGGAAGGATAAACCAAATAAGTTTCGAATAAGATCTTATACATGTTTATGCATTCCTTTAGATTAAACTGGAGTACAAATGTTAAAATTTCAATTTGTTTCAATATGTCACTTATGTTGATTCCTTTTTTTCCTTCCAATAAAGTTTTATTTGTCATGCCTTCGTAATAATGTTTTTGTTAAAAGTTTTTTTCACTCATGAGGTATGTATAGGAGCCAAAGGGAAAAATGATTTATGAAAACTGTTACAATTTCTAACATAAAATTTGAAATATAATTTGTGGTATAAAAGTTTGGAGAATATCTTCAAGAAAAGTTAAAGAGATTAGTAAATAAAATATTTTCCGCATTTAGGTTTTCTAATCTCAGGATATGTGTTGATTTATATAAAAGGAAAATAAATCAAGCATATCAATAAAAGATGCCACAAGAAATGAAGATTTTATTAAAATTATGCATATAGACGCATGTAAATCTTTTTCCCTACAATATTTGATATAAGTATTTCATTACTTTTATAGATATTTTTTATGATATGAATGTATCTATTTGCTACATGAGAAGTCTCAAACCATTAGTAATTCTTGTAGTACTTCTCATGGGGAGGAATTGCAGTTAGATAAAAATGTGAAAATCATTGAATTGGATTGAAATAGTGTCATAAAAAATATTAAGAGTTGGGTTATAATGGTTTAGAACTTATATCATAATGCTTTAGAATTTATATTGTGTTTTAGCCTTAATGATTTATTTTTTAAAAGTATTTTAAGGCATATTCATATATGGGTGGTCAAATTAAAGTAATAATTTATAACCAAAATGAAAGATTGTTGAATCTTATAATAGATATTGGATACATTATTATTATTAATTACTTAAGGAGATTCAAATGATCTAGACTGTATTGTTTCTACTTATGGTTTGAATTTTGAGAAAATTGAGACATCAAATTTCTTATGGTTGGCAAAATTAGTGGGAGTATGAAAACTAGATACGTGATTATTGTGAAGTGTATTCTCGTACTTTTGAAAATTTTTGTTGTTTCCCTTTATGATTATCTTAATGATAATATAGAACAACAAGCAAATAATCATTCACCTCATCAGAGAAACACCACTGAAGAATTGGCCATAGAAACATCAGAACAGGTAACCTTATGCATCTTCTTGATTTGTTATTTGGTTAAGTTATATGATGTAACTTCAAAATTTTGAATGTGATATAGAAATAAATAAAAGTTTACATATGTTTTCACAAATTATAGAAATAAGTGATTCTATAAAAGATTGATGTATAAAAGAATGATTGAAATCCATGGATCGATGTAAAGTCTGCAATTTCGTTCAAATTGTCTGAAATGTATGAAAAGTCGAATGGAAATGGGTTTTGGAGACAAAATCTTGACTTCAAGGGCAATGTTGAACAATATAAAGTTAGACTTATAATTAAGGATTTCACTCAGAAATGAGTATTGATTAAAGATAGTTTCTATTAAATCTGAAAGAACTCATTGAGAATCACTATGACATTAGTAACTCATTATAGTCTAGAGTTACATTAAATGAATGAGAAAACAATTGTAGAGTAAAGTTTGAAGTCTACAGAAACGAATAAAATGATTACCTAGAAGAGGTAACAGTTTTTTTTTTTTTAAATTGGTATTTGAAATTTGATAATACCAATATTGTTTTGAGATTAAGAAAAATATTTATTAATATATATACCCGTAAGTCAATGGGAGTATATTTGCGTTTTGATCATGCATGTATATGACTTTTGGCAAGAATGAGTCCTCGTTAGAAGTATGATATTAAAGTCACGTCTCTAAATGAAATTTATGAATGAGATATCATTCGTAATTGAGATTGATATTTAATACCAAGACAATGACTGTTAAGATTGTTTCAGTATCGTTGCATAAAATTTTGAAAGACTTTGCATGAAGAATAAAATGTGACATGCTCAATATTCTATAGTATTCTCGAATTGATTAGGTTATTAAAGAAATTCTATATATGCATTTCAAGATTGAATATCAGTTTTTCAGTCGGCACCTTTGGTTGTTGCCAAAGTAACATAAGGATGTTTGACTAAAAAGCTATGAAAAGAGTGAAAAGTTATTTACAAGAAATTAAAGACTATAGTATTGTCTTAAGAAGAACTGATACTCTTAAGCTAACTGGATATTCAGACCCTATTTTATGGTATTACTCTAATGATGGAAAATACAGTTATGGTTATGCATTTTGCAATCTAATAGAGTTATCTATGAAAATGTATGAGGTAAATCTTTTACTGCTTTATGTACAATAGGGATTGAGTTTGTGGTATGCTTTGAGACCACAATTTATAGTATCTAACTGAGGAAATTTATCTTAGGACTTGGAATTGTCGACTTATAGCCAAGCTGCTAAGAATGTATAGCAAGAATTCCTCAGAATATTTTTCTCTGAATGATGAGTATTTAATAAAATTTTAAATACCCAAGTATTAAGAAAAAAGTACAGAAACAAATATGTCCATATCAATAGTGTGTTAATGATTATAATTCAAAAACATGTTGAAAAGATGGGTTCAAATGCTTATACCCATAATGTGAACATGTTATATAGATCATTGATATGCTGAGTATTTGGTTACTGGACATTGAAAGATATCTATTATAGTTGTTTCTGTTTTCTTGTCTTTATACTTATTTGTATATTGAATGGTTTGGAAGAATGATGACAAGATAATGTCTGCAACAGACATGAATTAGAACCCAAGGCATCACAGTATTAGCCTTAATTATCCCAATTAAAAATCATGTAAAATTGGTTATTGGTGTTGTGGTACATGCAAGGAAATTTGTTGATTATATAACAGAGGACCACCATGACTCGCATCAGTAGTTGATTTAACATTGATATTACGGAACTCTTGAAATGTATTTTGAGCTATGAAAGTTTCAGGAAATGAATTTGCGCAGTATAGTTAATTTTCTGTGATAAACCCATGAATGAAAAATATTATTTTATGGGTGTATGGGCCAAGTGGGAGAATGTAAGAGTTTTTATTAAAACTCTATATCCCACACACCCATCTTAACAAAGTTTGAAATAACTCAAACTTATTAGATAAAAGATGAGTGATAATGGGATAAGAATACTTCTAAGAGATAAGATTAAAACTCTATCTCTAATTATAGTCAGATACAAACTCTGAGATTTCTTGATGGTCAGAAATCTATAAATAGCACTGAGGAGTTAAAGGGTTCTCACCTACAACATTAGAGCGCCTTTTGCCATCGTGAGACACTTGTGAGGCAAAGTTGATAGGGTGATCCTTTCCTCATAGTCAGATTTATTTCTTCATCGAACTGATGGAGAAAGGTACGTATTATTCGTCACTGTTTATTATTGTAGATCATATAAAATCAAAAATCGTTTATTAATGTTCATGTTAAATATTTAACACTTGATGCTGGTGCAAGTCACAAGGTTTAGTTGCGGTGGTCTCTGTGTTGGAACAGCCATGTCCCACACACTGGTTGATGGATGGTCTGCAGCTAATTTCTTCAACGTATGGACCAAGTTGGCTCGAGGAGATGAATTGGAGGAGAATGAGATGCCTTTTCATGATCGCACCATATTACGATCATCCGAACCACTTCTGCCTCCACGCTTTGAGCATATAGAGTTCACAAAACCACCACTCCTATTAGGACACACGGATGCCAACATGGAGCAGAAGAATGAAACTTGTGCCACCATATTGAAAGTCACCAAAGAGCAAGTCGAGGGAGTAAGTAAGAAAGCCAATGAGATCCCACATCAAGACATGGAAATGGTGGTGACACGACCTTATTCTCGATACGAAGCAGTCGCTAGCCACTTATGGAGGTGTATATGCAAGGCACGAGCGAGTGATAACTCTCAACCAACAAGAGTTTCCTTAGGGGTTGATATTCGTAGCCGCTTGAAGCCGTCTCTCCCCGCAGGATACTTTGGCAACACAATTCTTCAAACAGTGACATCAACATGTGTCCATGGCGACCTATTGTCCAAGCCACTTAGTTATGCTGCTGGAAAACTAAGGGAAGCCATCGAGCGTATGATAGATCGATGAGTATATAAGGTCTGCTCTTGATTTTATAGCTAGCCAGGAGGATGTGAGTGCTTTGAGGAATAACTTCCATATTCGTGCATACACAAAAACACCAAAGTTTTTAGGAAATCCCAACGTTTCTATTGGAAGTTGGATTAATTTTCCAATTTATGGTATGGATTGTGGGTGGGGAAAGTCGATATATGTCGGTCCAGGATTATTAAATGATGATGGCAAGTTGTTCATCATGTCAAGTCCAACTGCTGATGGATCTCTCCTCATAGCACTCCGTTTGCAAAACAGAATACATGGATTCTTTTAAGAAGCTCTTCTATGAGGACATGCCATGGTAATGGGCTGTAAAAATCCAGAAACTTAATTACTAGAACTTCTTGTTTATTTCCTTGAGCGTGTCAGTTGAGAAAGTGATGGATGTAAACTACCTTTGGGATATCATTATTGGAATCTCATTGTATTTTTAGGACTTGGCCATAGTAGTTGATTTGTTTGGAAACTGTTTCAAAATTGAAGTCCACTCGCCAGTCTGCCTCCACCTACCATGACAATAATATCATAAACATCCTGACCACAAAGTATCTTTGCAAAAAACAAATCAAAGAGTTTTTGAAACTTATTTTTCAAAAATAAGGAGTGCTTATAAAGTAGGAAAATGCAATTTAAGCATATTATTTATTGATCGTATATATACATGATTTGATTTGAATTGAATTAATTTCTTTGTATTTTGTTATAAATATGTGCATTTTGTCAAATGAATATGACTTTTTTATGAATCATATGATAAGCTGTGTATAATTCCTTATGTATATAGGTATCACTACAACAAACTTTACCTTTTGGGATGAAAATTTTATGGGACGAAATGAAAATCATCCCAAAATATGGTTTTTTATGAATCATATGATAAAGTTGTGTATAATTCCTTATGTATATAGGCATCACTACAACAAACTTTAGCTTTTGGGATGGAAATTTTATGGGATGAAATGAAAATCATCCCAAAATATGGTCTTTTTGGACGAAAATCTGATTTCATCCCAAAAAGTTGACAGATGTTGTTATTCACTCGAACATAAAAGTTTTCATTCGAATGAAATATCCCTATTCAAATATCGTTCGAACTGGTACTTATGTGTTCGAACCAAGATAATATATGAGTTCACACGGTTTTCTAGTGCTTATGTGTTCGAACAAAGATAATATGAGAGTTCGAATGGTTTTCTAGTACTTATGTGTTCAAACCAAGATAATGTGTTCGAAACAATTTATTGCCTATACGCAGTATAAGAAAATCGCAGAAAAACAAACACCGAACATTTTCATGAAATAATGGTGACCCTCAAGTCTACTTCCACCATCGTTCCGAGTAAGCCTACCCCAAGTGGCGTACTATAGTTATATGAGAGCAACCAAAGAATGCAATGGACTCATGCACCACTTCTCAAGAAACAAAGCATAAAGAAAAGCATTGCAAGCAAGAAAGATATGGAAATACTGAACATCACAACTGCAACACAAAGAAATATATGCAGCAGCAGTAAAGGCATAAATGAAATACTCTACAATGACCAAGAAGTACATGCAGCAGAGAAAACACACTGCAGCAAAAGAGAAGCAGAAAGCACCTGCAGAAATAAGAAAGCACTGACAAAGAAAAGCTAGTGATCACTCGTGAAGTGCATGGTTACATGTCAGGGACTAGATATGTAAGGCCATGCTATCCATAAAGCTGCAGTCCATTACTTGTAATTAGAAAGCAGATTAAAAGTTGGTTTTTAGATCTTTTGCTTTTCAGTTTTTTGTAGTGTATATATAGCAGTAACTATGTATCCCAAAAACGATCAATGAGAACAAGACTTCTCTCCATTATTACTTGTTTATTTTCAAGTTCTGTTCTTATTTTAACATGGTATCAGAGCGGGTCTTCTCTTAGTTTGTGAGCAGACCCTATCTGGAAAATCATGACATCTTCATCTTCTTTTTCTCCTTCTTCCCTTGAAGATCCAAATAGTCTTTTCTTCCTACATCACAGCGACAATGCCAACACTGTGATTGTCTCACCACCATTAACTGGTTCAATGCTTTCCATTTCCATCAAAAACAAATCTGGTTTCCTAGATGGGACCATCACCACTCCTGATTTGCCAGATCCTTCCTGCGTTTCATGGCTAAGATGCAACAACATCCTCTTTGCATGGATCCTAAATTCTGTTTCAAAGGACATTACTTCTAATGTTTTTTTCATGACCTCAGCTAAGTAAGTTTGGGACAAACTTAAAGAAAGATTTGCTCAACCTGATGAAGCTCGAATTTATCATCTTCAACACAAGCTGAGTGGCATTGTTCAAGGACATCTATCGGTAAGTGATTACTTCACACAGCTTAATGCTATTTGGGAAGAGTTGCATAGTTATAGACCCCTTCCATGTTGTTCTTGTGGAAAGTGTACTTGTGATGCCTTGAAAAATGTTGGTGAAGTTCAACAAGGAGATTATGTCTTTAAGTTTTTAATGGGGTTAAATGATAGTTATGATTTTGTGAGAGGACAGATCATTTTGCTAAGTCCTTTGCCCTCATTAGATAAAACCTTCTCATTGATTTTGCAAGAGGAGAGACAAAGACAAGCAAGGAACATAGCCTTACCCATCTCAGAATCCTCTGCCCTTCTTGCCTACCAAATCTTTCCAAAGAAAAAGGAAAAACCAGACCTAGTTTGCCATCATTGTGGCAAGGTAGGACATACAAAGGGTAAGTGCTATAGGTTAGTAGGCTTCCCACCGAATTTTAAGTTTACAAAAACCAAGTTTGGGCATGCCTCTGCTGCTCCATATTCTGCAAACCAAGTTGCTGGACAGATTACCACTTCACCTAAGGAAATGCCTGCCCATAGTGCCTCTCAACTGAACATCTCTCAAGCACAAGCACAACATCTCTTAGCTCTTGTCAGTGCTCAATTTCCTCAGATGAACTTGGAACAAACCAGGCCAATTTTGCCCACCCCTGCTCCTGCCAAGCCAGACACTCCTGAAACTAGCTCCTCAACCACACATTACTCAAACTTAGCAGGTAATTATCACTGCCTTTCCTCTCTTTCGATACCTGCTGATCACTCTCATCTTAATGCTGTAAAACACTCTGATATTTATAACACACCATGGACCATGGACACAGGAGCCACTGATCACATGGTGTGCTCTACATCCTTCTTTGACAGCCCCCCTTCTTGCATACAAGCCTTTGTGCAACTCCCAAATGGCACAAAGGCTCGAGTCACACACATAGGCACTGTTAAGCTATCAAAATCACTATCACTAATTGATGTCTTATGTGTGCCTTCATTCACTTTCAACCTCATCTCAGTTAGCAAGCTTACTCAAAAACCAAATACCTGTCTATTTTTCTTAAGAGATCTTTGCTTCATTCAGGTCCTCTCTTCATGGATGACGATTGGACTTGCTAAAGTCCATGCTGGCCTATATTATCTGCTGCCTCCTTCTCATAACAGCAGCATCAACCCTCCTTTAAATCTTTCCAATCAAGCTCGAGTCAACCAAGCAACCATTCAACAAGATTTTGACTTATGGCATTTTAGATTAGGACATTTATCTTCACAAAGAATGAATTTAATTCATTCTCTTGTTCCCAATGTAAAGTCCAAGGACCTGCCTCATTGTAAAATCTGTCCTTTGGCCAAACAGAAACATGTTCCTTTTTCTTCAAGTGTATCCACTAGTTCATTTCCTTTTGATCTAATTCATTGTGATATATGGGGCCCATATTCTAAAGCATCAATTCAAGGGTTTCATTACTTCTTAACCATTGTGGATGACTATTCAAGAATTACTTGGGTTTTTTTAATGAAACTGAAATCAGACACAAGGCCCATCCTGCAGTCATTCCTTCAGCTCATACACACTCAATTCAATAGCAAAATTAAGAAAATCAGAACTGACAATGGTCTTGAATTTTACATGGGTGATTTTTATAAAGATCATGGCATCATTCACCAAAAATCTTGTGTGTATATTCCTCAGTAGAATGGTGTTGTTGAAAGAAAACACCAACACCTCTTGAATGTTGCTAGATCACTCCTTTTTCAAGCTGGATTACCCACTTCCTTTTGGGGAGATGCCATCTTAACTGCGGTATATATCATAAACAGGATCCCTACACCCCTCCTTTATAACAAATCTCCCTATGAAAGGCTCTTTTCTTCACCACCCTTCTATTCTCATCTTCGAGTGTTTGGATGTTTAAGTTATGCTAGCACTCCTAAGCACCATAGAACCAAGTTTGAGCCTCGAGCTAGACCATGCATTTTTCTGGGATATCCAGCCAACATCAAAGGATACAAACTTTATGATATAGAGACTCATTCCACCTTTGTTTCTAGGAATGTAATCTTCCATGAATTTGTCTTTCCTTTCCACTACACTCCATCCTCTCATTCCTCTTTAGATATTCACTCCTCCTTCTCTCAAAATCTGGTTCTACCTCCTCCACCACCAGATTACCATTTCCCATCTTCCCTTGATGAGCTGCACTCTGATGAACTACCTTCCACCTCCAATTCTACTCCCCAATCTGAACCACCTCCATTTGAGACATCTCTGCCTACAGCCTGTTATGATCCACCTCTTCCTTCACCTCCTCTTGATGAACTCCTTGCCACCTCAATTTCTAATCCACCTCCTCGAAGATCCACCAGAGATAGGCATCAACCTGCCTATCTCCAACAATATCACTACTAGTTAGCAGAATCTCTACCTCTCAATACCTCATCTCCACCCTCCACACTTTATCCCCTCAGCCATCACCTTACATACAAACAACTCTCTCCATTTCATCAATCCTTCTCCCTCCTTCTCTGTTTCCCTCTCTGTTTCCCTCTCCCTCCTCTCTAAACCTCACTCCTATAGTGAAGCTGTGAAATTTAAACATTGGCAAGATGCTATGCAAACTGAACTCTGGAAGAAAACAACACTTGGACTATCACTTGCCTTCCCCCCAACAAAACAGCCATTGGTTGCAAACATGTGTACAAAGTAAAGCTAAAATCAGATGGTTCCTTTGAAAGACACAAAGCCAGACTTGTAGCCAAGGGGTACACTCAAAGAGAAGGTTTTGATTTTCAAGAAACATTCAGTCCAGTGGCTAAACTCACCACAGTTCGTGTCTTCCTTGCCTTAGCATCCATTCATAATTGGTTCTTATCTCAAATGGATGTTCATAATGCATTCTTACATGGGGATCTCAATGAGGAAATTTATATGGAGCTGCCTCCAGGTTATCACATTCACAGAGAGCAAATTGAGGGGGAGAAATTGGTATGCAAACTGAATAAGTCATTTTATGGACTTAAACAAGCATCAAGGCAATGGTTCTCAAAGTTTTCTAACTCACTCACCTCTATTGGATTTCAGCAATCTAAATCTGACTATTCCTTATTCACTAAGGTTAGTCAAAAGAGGTTTACAGCACTCCTAGTGTATGTGGATGATATCATAGTGGGAAGTAATTCTCAAGAAGAAATTAATTCACTCAAAGCTTACCTTCACAGCCAGTTCAAGCTTAAAGACCTTGGACCTCTCAAATACTTCCTAGGCCTAGAGATTGCAAGGTCATCTTCTGGAATCGATATCTGTCAAAGAAAGTATACTCTTGAAATCTTAGAAGATGCAGGCTTACTTGGTACCAAAACAATCTCTACACCTATTGAGTTGAATCATAAGTTGAGTCACACCACAAATGAGATTCTAGAAGACCCCACAGCCTATAGAAGACTCATTGGAAGGTTGATTTACTTGACAATTACTAGACCTGATATCACTTATGCTGTAAATGTTCTAAGCCAATTTATGGACAAGCCCTCACAAACACATATGCACTCAGCTTATAGGATTCTCAGATATCTCAAAGTATCTATAGGCCAAGGCATTTTCTTGTCATCAAAATCATCTTTACACCTAAAAGCATATAGTGACTCTGATTGGGCTGCTTGTCCCAAGACTAGGAGGTCTGTCACAGGTTTTTGTGTGTTCATTGGAGACTCATTGATAAGTTGGAAATCAAAGAAACAAGTAACTGTCTCTAGATCTTCAACTGAGGCAGAGTATAGGGCACTAGATTCCACAAGTTGTGAGATTGTGTGGCTTCTTGGTTTGTTAAGAGAGTTCAACATCTATCATGAACAATCTGCTCTACTGTTCTGTGATAACCAAGTAGCCATCCACATCACAAAGAACCCTATCTTCCATGAAAGGACTAAACACATAGAGCTGGACTGCCATTTTGTTCGAGAAAAAGTCCTAGCTGGAATTATCACTCCTATCCACACTGTTTCAAGGTTCCAATTGGTAGACATTTTCACTAAGGCTCTATCAGCTTCTGTTTTTCAGTTTTTATTGTCCAAGATGGGAATCCTAAATATCTATGCCCATCTTGATGGGGAGTCTCAAGAAACAAAGCATAAAGAAAAGCATTGCAAGCAAGAAAGATATGGAAATACTGAACATCACAACTGCAACACACAAAGAAATACATGCACCAGCAGTAAAGGCATAAATGAAATACTCTACAATGACCAAGAAGTACATGCAGCAGAGAAAACACACTGCAGCAAAAGAGAAGCAGAAAGCACCTGTAGAAATAAGAAAGCACTGACAAATAAAAGCTAGTGATCACTCGTGAAGTGCATGGTTACATGTCAGGGACTAGATATGTAAGGCCATGCTGTCCATAAAGCAGTAGTCCATTACTTGTAATTAGAAAGTAGATTAAAAGTTGGTTTTTAGATCTTTTGCTTTTCAGCTTTTTGTAGTGTATATATAGCAGTAACTATGTATCACAAAAACGATAAATGAGAACAAGACTTCTCTCCATTATTACTTGTTTATTTTCAAGTTCTGTTCTTATTTTAACACCACTCATCGGTATCTAGAAAACCATCGGCAATAACAATGAGGAAACAACAACACTCGAGACTTTGAAGTTCACTAAGCCGCACATTGGTTCCCTATTACCCACTAGCTAGTTGACTACACTAGAATATTCATGGTGGTCGACTGGAACTCCATTGCAATGCCAAGGGAGAGAAGGTACTGGAAGCTTATTCAGAAGCAAAACTTGATGAACTTAGCGACCTTGCACCCAAGGAGGCAATTGAAGATCTAGTCCCTAAGTTTGATTATGGTAGTCCGATTGAGGACTGGCCCTTGCTGCTGGTGCAAGTCACAAGGTTTAACTGCGGTGGTCTCTGTGTTGGAACAGCCACGTGCCACACAATGGGCGATGGATGGTCTGCAGCTAACTTCTTCAACGTGTGGGCGGGGAGATGAACTTGAGGAGAATGAGATACTGTTTCATGATCACACTATATATTACGATCACCTGAGCCATTTATGCCTCCACGATTTGTGTGATATCTCATATTTACGTATATTTTTATTAAATAATTATTTAAATTATTATAATTAGTGTTTCTTTTATTTTAAATTTAACGTGTTTTTCGTGGCATTATTTTGTGAATTTTTAAATTGTGAAATTTATTTTTATGTGCTTTTTTGATATTAATAAGTAATTTACATTTAAATTACTCCCTAGCTTAAAGTATTTTATTATTAGGCTTTAATTATTTTATTTTATTAATGTTTAGTTAATGTTTATATTTAATTTTTATTGTACCTTTTTACCTTGTTAGACTCCTATTTTCTTTTTAAATTTATTTTTAGTGAGTTGTTCTTTGTTTTTGGGCCAAGCCCCTTTCAGTTTTTGGCCCAGCCCATTGCCTTAATGACCCAGCCCCTTTAATTTCCATATATGGCGCCGTTTGGTCTCCCAGCCCTCAGGGCTTTGTTCCTTTCATTTTTCCACTGCTGCGCCGTTTATTTTCTTCTTCATGCTCTAAAATTGTTTCTTGCCGCAAGCTACTTTCTTCTTTCCCTTTTGTGCCCCCATTTCTTCCACCATCTTCTTTGGTTAGCTTGCATTTTATCTCTCGCATTTTTACTTCCTTGTGCTGCAAACTGAGTCCTCTCTCTTCCCTATTTTGCATTTTATTTCATGGATTCTCACCATTTTTGCAGGTCTGGCCGAAGCTCCTTGTGCGCCTCCTTCATCTTCGTCTTTTCTTGTGTATCCTTGTTAATGTGGTGTAAGAACCCTTACTTTTCCACAAATCGTGCCCTGCTTTGGACCAGAAATTGATGCTCTGTTTTTGTTCCATCTGTGAGCCTTGCAGCTCGGTTTTTCCTCTCTTTTTCCTTCAGTATTTTCGGTTCTAGATCGTGGGTTAAACCTGAAATTTTCAGGTGATTTGGCCTCCAAACCATGCCCTGTTTCGTCCAAACCGTGAGTTTTATTTGAGGGTTTTCTTGAAGAATTAATATACTTAGAAGTCACTGTTTCGGTGCATCCATTGCAGATATAATGCGGCCTAGTAAAATAACCATTTTGTCCCTGCATGTTGGGCGTTGAGTGTTAAAAAAAAAAAAAAAAAAATACAGAAGTCTCATTATGTGTGCAATGGATACATCGAAATAATGGCTTCCATATAGCACTACTCTTTCTTGAAATATTATATTTCATTTTATAATAATTTTTTTAAATTTTTAATAAAATATAATAAATAATTTAATTTTTTTTAATTTTAAAATAATAATAATATTAAAAAATAATATTTTAACAATATTTTATTAAAAAACATTATAAAATCAAAATTATAACAGTCGATACTGACTGATTTGTTTTGATTATTTCATTTTATCTTATATCATAATTATAATTTTTTTAAATTTTTATAAAAAATAAAACAAAAAATTTAATTTTTAAAATTTTAAAATAAAATTAATATTAAAAAAATATATTATAATAATATTTTATTCAATTTTTAATTTTAAACTATACTTGTAAACGAAACCAGCTTATAGTGGATAGCCCTGCATGCCCACCTCTGCCCACATTTATTCTATAAATAAAGCGATGTTAATTTAGTAATATTATGTTCTAGTTAGCGCCAAACGTAGCAACATACAAAACTTTTTTTTTTTTTTTTAGCAAGCTTAACATATTATAACATTATTTCCTTCTGGGCACCGGAAGGAATCCGATGACGATAGTAAACAAAGAGGGTCCATACAAGTTACGGATTTATTTAAATGGAAGTATAGGCTTTGTTGGATGTAAAGATTATATCACATCATCTGTAAATAATAATAAAATAATAATTAAAAGTTAGTAAATGAGCTATGACACTTATAAATACAACTCAACTACCACCATGAAACGGTCTCATTTTATCTACAGATGTTTTATTGCTCTTTAACTTTTTGTGGCATCCTAGCTCCCACCTCATCAAGGACTGTGATGCCGGAATGTTGGCTACATGGGTCATACAATCATTACACATTGTGATAATAAGCATGTACACACATACTTAAAATAAATTATGTATAGTTATTTTTGCAGCAGAACTAAAATTAAATAAGTAAATGAATAAAAAGTCATAATCAATTATAATTAACAGTACAAAAAAAAAAAAAAACTAAATTCCAACCACAATATTCATAAGTCACTTGTCACGAACCCATAAGCAAATCATGAATAATACAATCATCCTTTTTTTTTTTTTTAAATGTAAAATTCATATATAGCACTTAATCAAAATGGGGGAAAAGCCTCAATCCTCAATCTTTTGGTGGTGCCAGATTTTCATGCTCATCCACCTCCAGACTCTTTCTCTGCATCAAAATCTACAGACCGTAGTAAGACTACCACAGTAAAATTTCACAATCTTAATAAGGGAGACTAAAACTAGAACTCAAGAATACATGCAGGTCAAAATGAAAAGCATGCAAACCATTTATAAAACCAGGAGAAAATTATAATTTAGCATTTCACATTTAACCAAATTCAATAATAACCAAGTAGCAGTCAATTTCAATCATTTGACACAAGAAAAGAAAATGATAGTTTATACAATACAATGAAGTTAAACATAATCAAATAGACATCAGGGTTATCTCCAACAAGCAACTATCCAAATGTGTTTAGCCCCCACCAGTAAGGGGCACCCACTAGACCTATGACACTTATAATCTCTAAATTTCGATTGCGTTTCATGAGATTCCTCTATAGGGGATTTCACTTCATGAGATTTTATTCTGGGAGAGTTTTGAACAAAAAGTTTGTATGGATCCATAGCTCTTGTTGCCTATTTTTTGAGTATGGCCTCTTCAAGAGCACCAATAAGTCTTCCGATGAGTCTTATCCTTTGCAACAATAAGTCTTCCATGCTTCAGGTGTGTTTTATAACTTATTTGATTGTCCTATAGGGAAATCAATCTTTACTTGAGTATTAGCCATCGAAATATGAGACTTCACTATTTTCTTATTGTCAGTAAACGAATCTGGTAATTAATTTGCAATAGCTTGTAATTGAACGATGCTTTGAATCTCTTGTTCACATTAATTTGTATGAGGATCATGATGAGACGAAGTCAAAATGATCCTTGTTATTTACTTTTTTGTTTTTGGCAACTTTTCTCCCCCTAATGGCTAGAAGATTATATCATCAAAATGATAATTTTCAAAACGAGCATTAAAAACATCTCCATTTAAAGGCTCAAGGTTTTAATGATGGAGGGAGAATCAAAACCGGTATAAGTTCCAAATCTACGTTGATAACTATTTTAGTGTTTTGGAGAGGTGCAATTGAAACATACACAGCACAACCAAAAGTACAAAGATGAAGAATATTTGATGGTTGGCCAAATGCAAGTTTCAATGGAAAATATTTATTATAAGTAGCTGGTCTTATTTGAACCAATGATGCAGCATGCAAGATTGTATGTCCCCAAGCAGAGTAAAAAAAAATGGTCAAGCAATTAATTGCATATATTTAATAAATGAGTTACCTAAACCCTTCTAAGTATGTGTATGGGAAACAGGATATTCGACATTAATCTCAATCGACATGCAATAATCATCATAAGTTTCAGATGTAAATTCTCCTGCATTATCCAACCAAATAGACTGAATTGGATAATCTATGAAATTGAGCTCGCAATCTAATAATTTGTGCAAGAAGTCTAATAAATGCAACATTTTAAATAGAGTATATAAACATATGACCATCTAGTTGATGCATTTATTAAACTCATAAAATATCTAAATGGCCCACATGATAAATGTATAGGTTGACATATATCTCCATGGATTCTTTATAAAAAAATGATGAAGATTCAGTAATTACCTTGGAAGGAGATGGTCTGACAATTATATTTCCTTTGGAACATGCTACACATGGATAATCATTTGGCAAAAGAATCTTCTTGTTCTTTAAGGGATGTCCATATGAATTCTTAATTATTCTACACATTATAATTGATCCAAGATGGCTAAAACGACTATGCCAAAGCATTAAGATCTTTAGATCAGAATACTTCTAGAGCATTATAACACGTGATTCAATTGTTTTCAATATTGTATAATATAATTTAAAAAAGAAAGCTGATAGTTTTTCCAATATGAATTGCTAGCCCAAACTTATTTTTGTAATGTAAAGATATTCATAACTATCTTTATTGGTGGTTTCAACATGATAATCTCAACGTAAGAGATTTGGAGATCTATTTCTGTACGGATCGGGAAGGGCAAAGCAGCTTGTCTAAATTTACTAAGATTTCATTTGCTGATGAGGAAAGGTTGAAGGATTTGAATATGCCTATTATTCTAATTAAAGTGGATCGGGTTAAATTAGTGTATTGGGTGAAGCCACGACATGGAAGATTTAAGTTGAATATTGATGGCTGTTGCCTTGATAATCTGGGGAGTATAGGAGTAGGTGGATTAATTCGTTATATGCATGGGGACATGGTTCTTTCTTTTTTGTGCTATCTTTGGGCTGGTACTAATAATCTTACATAGTCGAAGGCTTTGTTAATTGGGTTGAAATATTGCCATGCTTTGGGTCTACAATAGGTGGATATTGTAACAGCCCGCTAAAATTATCAGTTTTGGATTCTTTCCCGACAGCAATCACATCTCTCTCTTCTTAACCCTCTATCTTTAGTTATTTATGTTTAACATAGTTGATTTGGTTGGCCGTAGACTGTGTAGTTAGTGTTTGTGGAGTTCGCTGCGTAGTTGTGAAACGAAGTGTGGTTGTGAAGTGTTAGGCTTGATTTTGTAGTTTTGTGGACTGTGCTGTGAAGTATAGGCGTGAGATGGATGCCGTAGATGTGATACGGCGGGTTGTGTGAAGAGAATACGCGTGTAGCGTATTCTGTGTAATGCAGCGACGCGCCGCGCGACATGCGCTGTAGTGATGTGGGTCGTAGAAGGAAGGGAGTACGCATGTAGTGTACTCCGTGTGGTATGGCGATGCATCGTGTGATGTGCATCGTGTTGATGAGTGTTGTAGCGAAGGAAGTACGCGTAGCGCGTACTCCGTGTCGCGTAGCGATGCACCGTGAGACGTGTATCGCAGTGATGGGTTTTGTAGTGTGAATGGAAGAGAGTTCACGTGAGTGTACTCTGTACTAAGTCGTGATACACCGGATGGCGTGTCACGAAGGGTTGAATGGCGTAGCAGAGAAGTGTGGAGCGTATGGTGTAATGTTGGGAAACTGTATGACAGTGTCCCGAAGCAGTGATGATATGGATTATAGTCCGGGATGACTGGTGTCATCTTGTGGTTGACTATGGCTAAGAGTATATGGATTGAGAAATGAGTTGTTTGTTTGGTTGTTATTGATAATTTTAATGAACTTGTTTTAGTGCAAAGGCTTTCTGAAGTCAATTTATCTCTTCCGAGTATAGTGAAACCTCAAGTTGGCCGTGGTGTTGCAAGTGCTTACAATATGGCAATTGAGTTCAGAAGTGAAAATCTTAAGGACTTGAGTGTTCCTCTTCCAGCTGTTGTGCAGTTCCTCGTGTCTCGCGCTCTATTCTCATAGAACGCGACGATCGAGGTAAGTTAGCCTCTAACTTACTATCAGTTTATTGTGTATGTGTGATGGGTAAGAGAACTACAATTTATGTATGTATGTTATCGTATATGCCATGTCATGCTATGTCATTACATGTTTATCTGTTACGTATGATTTAATCTCTCATGAATAATTATCTGTTATATAATCTTTTCTGTCATACAATGATGTATGTTATAAGTATGCCATGTTAAGTATGCCATATGATACATGTATGCCATGAAATGTTTATGATTAAATCATATTATGCCATTTACAAGTATACGCCATGTTAGAAAAGTATATGATATTAAATAATATCACATGCATTAAGAAAGATAAGACATGTTATGTTATAATAATGCGTGGGGCCACAACAACTGTGGAGTACGTATTATATTTATGTTATTTATAATGCGTGGGGCCACAACAACTGTGGAGTACGTATTATATTTTATGTTATTTATAATGCGTGGGGCCACAACAACTGTGGAGTACGTATTATATTTTATGTTACTTATAATGCGTGGGGCCACAACAACTGTGGAGTACGTATTATATTTATGTTACTTATAATGCGTGGGGCCACAACAACTGTGGAGTACGTATTATATTTATGTTATGTTATTTATAATGCGTGGGGCCACAACAACTGTGGAGTACGTATTATATTTTATGTTATGTTACTTATAATGCGTGGGGCCACAACAACTGTGGAGTACGTATTATATTTATGTTACTTATAATGCGTGGGGCCACAACAACTGTGGAGTACGTATTATATTTATGTTATGTTACTTATAATGCGTGGGGCCACAACAACTGTGGAGTACGTATTATATTTATGTTATGTTATTTATAATGCGTGGGGCCACAACAACTGTGGAGTACGTATTATATCTTATGTTATGTTACTTATAATGCGTGGGGCCACAACAACTGTGGAGTACGTATTATATTTATGTTACTTATAATGCGTGGGGCCACAACAACTGTGGAGTACGTATTATATTTATGTTATGTTACTTATAATGCGTGGGGCCACAACAACTGTGGAGTACGTATTATATTTATGTTATGTTATTTATAATGCGTGGGGCCACAACAACTGTGGAGTACGTATTATATCTTATGTTATGTTACTTATAATGCGTGGGGCCACAACAACTGTGGAGTACGTATTATATTTATGTTACTTATAATGCGTGGGGCCACAACAACTGTGGAGTACGTATTATATTTATGTTATGTTACTTATAATGCGTGGGGCCACAACAACTGTGGAGTACGTATTATATTTATGTTATGTTATTTATAATGCGTGGGGCCACAACAACTGTGGAGTACGTATTATATCTTATGTTATGTTACTTATAATGCGTGGGGCCACAACAACTGTGGAGTACGTATTATATTTATGTTACTTATAATGCGTGGGGCCACAACAACTGTGGAGTACGTATTATATTTATGTTATGTTACTTATAATGCGTGGGGCCACAACAACTGTGGAGTACGTATTATATTTATGTTACTTATAATGCGTGGGGCCACAACAACTGTGGAGTACGTATTATATTTTATGTTACATGAAGTATGGGGCCACAACAACTGTGGAGCATACACTACATGAGACACAGCAATTGTGACATGTAGAATACGTGGGGCCACAACAACTGTGGAGTACGTATTATATTTTATGTTATGTGAATTCATGGGGCCACAACAACTGTGGAGCATGAAGTATGGGGCCACAACAACTGTGGAGCATACACTACATGAGACACAGCAATTGTGACATGTAGAATACGTGGGGCCACAACAACTGTGGAGTACGTATTATGTTTTATGTTACTTGAATACGTGGGGCCACAACAACTGTGGAGTACGTATTAATGCACGTTATTAATCAAGACAATTAAATAAGATTCCAAGTTTATGTTAAGTCAAGTTTCAGATCAAGTTCATGTTATGTTATGCTCACGTACATGTTATGTTCATGTTCATGTTATGTTCCAAGTTCATGTTCACATCATGTTATGTTCACGTTTATGATACGTTCAAGCTCACGTTCATGTTATGTTATGTTCATGTCCATGTTATGTTTCACGTTCATGTTATGTTGATTGTTCATGTTATGTTTTAAGCTTAAGTTCATGCCATGTTAAGTCAAGTTCAGTTCACGCTTAAGTTCTGGTTAAGTCATGCTATATGTCAAGTTATACTATGTTTATGTATGACTATAATTATGCATTTATGCTTTTACTGCCATGCATGCATTTTTAACCTGTGTATAAGTTTTATGTTAACTTACTGAGATTTGTAATCAAATCTCACTGTGGTAGTCCCAACTACCATTCCCCCCGAATGGTAGATCTTGTTACAGGACCCAAAGGAGAATTGGAATCTGACCAACTGAATACGGTCGACTAGGCCACGGTGCGATGTTGATGATGGTATAGTATTTAACTTAGGTTAATACTTGTACTTTTGGAGTTGTATCTCAAGTATTCTTTTGATCACAACCATTTTGGACTAGTGTGATGATCACGGCTTTTTAGTATGCCTTTATGTATGAATTATATTTCAAGTATTTGGGATATATTTAGTTTGGTGCATAGTATTGCTAAAGAAAAAGATTATCCGCTGCGAATATTGCATAATGCTAGATGCATGTTAAGAACATTGCATCTTATATGTCATGAACGGGGGCAGGTAACCTTGTGTTGCATGTCTCGACGCTTGAAATGTCCGTTCAAACCCAAGCGGAATTTGGGGGCGTCACAGATATTGAGTTTGATTCATTGGTTTGTGTATCCAGCATTCATAAATAGCGCTGTGGTGTTTGCTATTTAAAGGAGTTTTGGGAGGAGATTATGAGATTGTTTAGAGATTGTAATTTTGTTATTAATCATACTTATTGGGAAGGTAATGCTTCGGCGGATTATTTAGCTAAAATGGGAGCTTAGGGCTCAACTGTTGTCTAAAGATATTCATTGAATGTTTCAAAATATCTTAAAGGATTGATTTGCACTCACAAACTATCCTTGCCTTACTTGAGATGTCATTGAGTAGTTGTTTTATGTCGTTTTTATTTGGTTTCTTCAATTGTTGTCTTGTTTGGCTTTTAGGCATGTTTAATGATTTGTTTTTTCTTAATCCAGTCTGTGTTTGTTTTTGGTTAGGTTGGTCTTTTTTTGCATGCTGGGTTTTTTCTTTTATGAAATTCCCAAATGCTTGAATTGTAACCATAGTATTTTTCCGCCACAAGTGAGAGTTTATTAATAAAATTGAGAGGTTACTCTTGAACATGTGATTCTAACTCTTTAAAAAAAAAAAAAAACTCATTATGATGAATATCTTTAAAATTGAATAAATTTCTTCTAAACTTCGAAGAATACAAAGCATCGTGAATATAAAATTTTGTTTCTTTTAGTAACATGATATCAGCTCTTGCAAAGTCTTCAATTAGGTTTGATGACCCAGATATTGTATTGATGTTGGCTCTACATAATGTTAAATATTGAAAATATTTCTTATATTTAAAAATTGTATATATTGTACAACTGTCTACCAGACACATATCTTCACCAATCATCTTGAAATTGGTCAATGTATCAAAATATAATTCATGTCTCCTGATAAACAAAATTATATATAAAACTTTATGAGTGCAAAAGAAAGTTTAACATGATGTATTAAAAGATAACGATGCAAACGTAATATAATTATAATAAAGAAATAAAATTAATTGTTTTGGTCATATGCATCACTAATCAAAATATTATTATTTCTGTTTGGATCTATAAAGAAACCAGAAAATATCGAGATGAGTTATGACCATCATATTTGGATTATTAAAATAAGTTGGATGATCTTCTGGGTCATTGTGGTCGACAAATGTTTGTACCTTCGACAAGTACGTGGCCAATGTCATTTCATACCACACTTGTAACATTTATCTTCATATTTCTTTAGAGGTTTATTCTAAAATTCTTTGTTTTTATCTTACTTTATCTCAGTGTGGTTCCACTTCTAGTGGTATGGAGCATTTTTCTTTGGAAAAATTTGATTACGCTCCCCTTGATTCGCATAGTTTTTTTTACCATGTCTACGTCTGCAACTACAGTTTTCTTTATTATGATGAAATGGGATTCCATTTATTTTAGGGAATGGAGTGAAACTGGTTAGACGAGACTGATAATTTTTCATTAATAATTCATTGTTTTGTTCGGCCACTAGTAAACAAGAGATTATTTCAAAATATTTAGTGAACTTTCATACTTAATATTATTGCAGCATGTGCACATTCGAGGCATAAATTTATTATATGTTTCATTTGAAACATATCATCATTAGTGGCTTTTTTTTCTATACAATTTTAGCTGTGCAACTTCAGGTTCATATAATCATAACGAGTTTTTGGAATGATCACAGTCTTTTGGTAAACGTATTACTCTCTTAAACTATACCATAGAATCAATGTATCTTTTACTGTGAGGTACTCAATTTTCAATAAAATTATTGCTTTAGAGCGATCTTTCAGGGATATTTCATTTCTTTTCTTAATAGTACTTTCAAGATTCATTCAATAAGATGAATCTCAGCATCAATGATCTATGATAAATAATTATTGCCAAAAATATCAAAGACAAAAAATTTGAGTTTGGTAAGATTTGACATGATCTATAATAAACATATTAAGTATGAAAAGAAGTATTTAGAATCAGACTTATATATAGAAAACTTGAATATGCACCGCATTGATATATGATAACATTATACTCTATACAATATCACATATATCATAACCAAATTTTATAAAATTATTTATATTGCCATAAGCATATATCAATATTTATAGAAGAGAAACTTATATACAGTAATTCGAGAAGTGTTATGCAAATATCTTGTCAAAAAAAAAAAAAAAAAAACACACACACACACACACAATGGTTGGTTGGAATCTATTGCTGATACCTTTCTTTTTAGAATCTTTTGCTGATAACGTGTTGTAAAATTAAAGATAAGTAACAAGAGAATTGAAAAACCAGGATATGTGAAACTAGTTTTTCAAGAACTCAATATTATTTCTTTCAACTTTCTTTTTTGTGTCTACCACAAATGCTATTAAGATTCCTTGTTATACATAGGAGGATACATGATATTAATTAGAACATGACCTTAAGAAATAACAATACATGAATCAGTGGGATACATGAACAAGGGAATGATAATACATGGATAAAAGGGATACATGAATATGTAAGAATTTTAATAATCTGCTAAATATATGGAATGTATTTTATTACATTAATGTATTTATAACAAATTTATAATATTAATGAAATATTTAATACTTTTTAATTTGTGGATGTAGTAGGTGCATGCTTCGTGGACGTGGTGCTGCCGTTCATGTCGCTGTTGAAATTTATTAAGTCGTTGTTGGCCTTTTTATAATTATTGTGGGCAGTAGAATGTTGAGAGGTAGATTGCAAGGTTTACCTTTTTTTTAAAAATTTATTTCTTTATTTTTTTATTTTATTTTTATATTTTAGAAGAGTTGGGGCCACATATTCAAGAGTGACCCATCTCTAATTTTTTTAAGATACCATCATTTATAGCAGAAGAATACTGTGGTAAATACAAACACTTGGGGGTTTACAAGATTGAGAAGGAAAAAAAAAATTCCAAAACCCTAGTGTCCAAAAACAACCTTACTAACAAAAAAATCCAACCAAAAAAAAAAAAAAAACAAGTGAAGACAAAAGCCATCGAAACATAAAACAGGACACTAAAACTTGAATGCCTGAAGACCCAGTTTGTCAACTTTCAGAATCCCATTAAGATTGTGAGGAACATTATTGAAATTTGCCCACACTCCAAAGTTCTAATCCAAAGCCCAACGAGCTAGATAATTTGCCCCTGCATTACCTTCTCTAAAGACATGTATAATCTTAAATTCCAATGTAGAGAGAATCTCTTGTATCCTTTCCCAATAATATTCAAGATACCATATGCTACATCTTTCTTTTGCCAACCAATTAACAACTAACAAAGAATCTAATTCAATCTCAAATTTTTGAAGAGCTAACTCTTCGCAATGTTGTAAGCCATAAGACAAAGCTCGTAATTCAGCTTTATTATTAGCCCCAACAACCAACTCTTTAGCAAAGGCCCATATCAGACTACCCTTATTATCTTTAATTAATCCACCTGCGGCCTATACGACCAAGATTGCCCAAAGAACTCTCATCCACGTTAAGTTTAACCCACCCCATAATTAGCTTATTTCATTTCACAAGACAAGCTCTCGGTCTATCAACAATTTTTAGTGGAATACAGAGACTTTGTAAAATTTTTTACATCCCCCTCCTTAAACTTTTGACTGGCACACAGTCTTAAACCAACCAAAGCAATGGCTGCTTTTATCACCCAACAACTGAGCCCAATTCTATTTTTACTGTGTAATCAGTATTTACTCATGTCAATGGCCCAACTATTATGCATTGTTTATTACATATTGTTTTTGCAAATAAAACTTATTTAATCAAGTGTAATAAGAGTACTTAAAATAGCATTATAAGAGTACAATTAGCCATTCAGTCCAAATTTAAAATTAGACTTTTCAGTCCAAAATTTACATTGGACTTTTCAGTCCAAATTTTACATTGGACTTATAGATGGGCAATTACAATTAGCCATGGATAGTCTCTTGATTTTTTTTTTTTTTTTAAATTTTAAGGTTAGTTGACATGTCAATTCCATCTGAGCCACCACCCATCAAAATGTAATAAGAGCTTTTTTTCTTTTTTTTTTTTTCTTTTTGTGTTTTTGATATTGGAGATTTGAAGAGGGGAATCAAATCCTAGAGGCTGAGTATCATGCCATCTGTAGAAATTTTCATCTATACAATAGAATAGGAATACCTGGTGTGGGTGAGGTGCCGGTTTTTATTTTTATCACGTTCTTTGTTTGTTTCCACTTTCCACAAACTCGTCGGTAGATGAATTGCTACGCAAATTGTTTGTTTGTTTATCACAAATTGTTTGTTTATCACCAATTTATTACTACGCGTAGTATAAGAAAATTGCAGAAAAACTAACACCGAACATTTTCATGAAATAATGGTGACCCTCAAGTCTACTTCCACCATCGTTCCGAGCAAGCCTACACCGGGAGGCATATTACAGTTATCTGAGAGCGACCAAAGAATGCAATGGACTCATGCACCTCTCATCTGTATCTACAAAACCACCAGCGACAACAATGAAAGAATAACAACACTCGAGACTCTGAAAGACTCCCTGAGCCGTGCCTTGGTTCCCTATTACCCACTAGCTGGTCGACTACGCTGGATTCATGGTGGCCGACTGGAACTTCATTGTAATGCCAAGGGAGCGCAGCTATTGGAAGCTTATTCAGAAGCAAAACTTGATGAACTTGGGGACTTTGCACCAACGGAGGCAGTCGAAGATCTGGTCCCTAAGGTTGATTATGGTAGTCCGATTGAGGATTGGCCTTTGATGCGGGTGCAAGTCACACGGTTTAGTTGCGGTGGTCTCTGTGTTGGAACAGCCATGTCCCACACAGTGGTTGATGGATGGTCTGTAGCTAAATTCTTCAACGCATGGGCCAAGTTGGCTCGAGGAGACGAATTGGAGGAGAACGAAATGCCTTTTCATGATCGCACCATATTACGATCATCCGAACCAGTTCTGCCTCCACGCTTTGAGCATATAGAGTTCACAAAACCACCACTCCTATTAGGACACACGGATGCCAAAGAGGAGCAGATGAAAGAAACTTGTGCCACCATATTGAAAGTCACCAAAGAGCAAGTCGAGGGACTAAGGAAGAAAGCCAATGAGATCCCACATCAAGACATGGAAATGGTGGTGACACGACCTTATTCTCGATACGAAGCAGTCGCTAGCCACTTATGGAGGTGTATATGCAAGGCACGAGCGAGTGATAACTCTCAACCAACAAGAGTTTCCTTTGGGGTTGATATTCGTAGCCGCTTGAAGCCGTCTCTCCCCGCAGGATACTTTGGCAACGCAGTTCTTCAAACAGTGACATCAACATGTGTCCATGGCGACCTATTGTCCAAGCCACTTAGTTATGCTGCTGGAAAACTAAGGGAAGCCATCGAGCGTATGACAGATGAGTATATAAGGTCTGCTCTTGATTTTATAGCTGGCCAGGAGGATGTGAGTACTTTGAGGGGTGGCTTCCATATTCGTGCATACACAAAAACACCTAATTTCTTAGGAAATCCCAACGTTTCTATTGGAAGTTGGATTAATTTGCCATTTTATGGTATGGATTATGGGTGGGGAAAGCCGATATACTTCGGTCCAGGATTATTAAATGATGATGGCAAGTCGTTCATCATGTCAAGTCCAGCTGCTGATGGATCCCTCCTCATAGCACTCCGTTTGCAAACAGAATACATGGATTCTTTGAAGAAGCTCTTTTATGAGAGTATTGACATTGGCTTCATCAAAGCCATCTCCAAAATTTGATAAAAAGTAACCTATTATCACTCTTTTTATATAGCTACATATTAATTTGTTGCTAGGGTTGGTACTAGAATTTGATATTATTTCATTGAAATCGTGTTATTTATAGGATCAATGCGGGAAGAGGTGGTCGGGCTATATATGCACTGTCACCAAGGGCAGCTGCTGTTGGCTGTACAATATGTTGATTTTATCGAGTTCCTTGTTTGTTTCCATGAGGTTGTTAGTTGAGCATAAAAGAGACCTAAGTGATTGGATATCAACTACTTTTGCATATATCATGGCTGTAATCTTCGGCTTATTTTTTAGGACGTGAGCAAAGTATTTGATTTCCTTTGAAACTCTTCTAAGATTTGCCATTTGTTGTATGCTAGGAAAAACTTGTTTATCCCAATCACGAAACTGTTTATACTTTGGATCGAGGAATTCCATCCAAACAAACCAAATTAATCAGATCTTAATCAGGTCATGCATTAACAATATAAATATTTTAAATTTTAAAATAAAAATTATATTCAAACAAAATTTTAATTTTATAATATTTTTATTTAACAGTTCTCTTTCTTTTTTTAAAATTTAATAAAATATTTTAATTTCAATTATTTTATTATTATGCTCAAATTATTTTGTTATTATCTCTAGATATTATGAAGTATATTATGCGTTTAAAAAGCTCAAAGTCGTCCACTCTCTTGGATATATATTCCGTACGCGTAGTAAAGCTCTGGATAGTGAATATCTCTGAAAGGATTCTTGTGCAAGTACTCTGTAGCTGTCATGCTGCCATTTCTTTGAAAAATAGAGTGCATAAATATCATATAATATTTTTATAAAATATAAATAAATATGAAATTTATTAAAAAATTAATATTTTAAGGATAAAATTAATTTTTTTAAACAAATTAAACCACATTTATACATACTATTATTTTGTTTTTTTTTTTTAAAATCTAATATTTCTTTTTCTCATCAAAATTATTAACCCAACTGTCGTGGTGCTAGGTGGAGGGTAGGATGATGGAATAAAGGACTTCAATAATTATCTTCTTTGTGGACGTCTGATAAAAGGGGCCCTCGTGACTCATCTTGATGCGTTTTACTTTGTCGGCTGTGCCACGCGGTTTTCTCAATTATTGCAGAGGATGGCATATGAAAAACTGAGGTACGTGATACAATGTAGAAATGATATTTGATATTTGTAGTCGTGGTTATGCAAGTGGCGTGCAGTCGTTTTAAAAAAAATGAATTAATATAGGACTCACATGAATAAAAAATTATTTTTATAACTTTTTTTTATTCATTTCGTATCACCGTTTGCATTTCGCTTGCATGTGCCGACTGCATGTAGCATTTCTGATGTTTTTAATTAGAGTTTTGCTACACAATCTCTAACACTCCACTTTTTTTCAAATTTTTAATAATTTTTTAATATTTATTTTTGAATTTATTCTTTTTAAATTAATTTAATTCTTTTATTCACTATTTATGTATTAAATATTTGATAAAAGATAAAATAATAAAAATTAAAAAAAAATAGAATGTGGAGTGTGTGTGAATAATAGGAGGTTGTGAAGATTTTTTGTTTTAATTATTCAAAATATTTATATTTTTAATGACTTGTTTTGTAGAACTTCAATAATTATTTTCTTTGTCGACGTCTGATGAAAGGGACCTTAGGATGGGTTTGATTCACTAGGGAGGTGGGGAGAGCTCATCTTGGGGGTGGGACTACTCACAAATTAAAAAATTCAGTTAGTTGGAATCGGTATAACGGACTAGTGAAATAGTGTAGTTGGATTGACAAATCGGTGATCTGGACCATTTTTTCGAGTCCAACCAACAAACATGACTTTCAGGCCGTCTCTCATTGTTTCACACATGTAATGAATGGAGGGGGCCATTGCCCATCAAAACAAAGGTCACTAATATATACTTATAGTAGTTGGGGTGTCACACCATGGTAGGGCAGCTTGGGTTTAGTCGAGGGAAAGAAACAAAAGTATGAATTGAAGTGCTTTAGGTAACATGCAGTAAGGCATCTTCCTTTCTTGTTTGTTCTACTGATCTGATCTTCAGCCCTTAATTTATCCAACCCATCGTTGTCATAATAATCGTGTCTGATTAAATTATTTGTTGCATTAGATCATGGGTCGCCGGTAGCTAAAAATAGTATCCCCGGCCGTAACGGTTGGGGCATCTTAATTAACACCATCCGAAAACAAACAATAAATAATATGCGGTTGCTAGCTATATGAGATGATTACTTCTTTCTCTCTAATTTCCTTTTTTTTTCTTAATTACTAAGGACGGAATATAAGAAATGATGCATCCATGGATAAAAACAGATCAATCACATTAACATATATAATAATATTATGTTTTAAGATCATCCAGTACGGTTACCATGGTCTTAATTCATCACAAAACAAATCTTCCATACCTTTACATGCAGCAGATACAAAGGAAAGGAAAAAGTACCATAAGAGATCTAGAGTGAGGGGGAAAAAAAGGGGACAATTCAACACTTCGACACTGAACAAAGATTCAACTGTACATCCATCCATTGTGGCTAATAATAAAAGAACTCCAAATCAGAAATGGAAAGGCCGCATGGATGCGCTTAATTATTTCACACCTCCACCCGTCCAAAAACCAGCACGATTAATATAATTCATAATTAGAGAAAGGTAGTCCACTAATTAGTCATAATTATTAATTTCTTAGGATGAAAAACATATACTACTAATGCAGGTCACCTCGTCGGGGTCAAGCGCTGTCTATAAAATATAAGGCCTTGATCTATTTTTTTGAAATACTTGAGGCCTTCTATTTGGGACCACTATCTCGATCGTCTTGTTTTAGGTACTGTCCTTCAAATGCAGAAAGTATATATTAATCATCCTAGTCACAATCTCTAAGTACAAACGATAAAAGAAATTATATATATATATATATATATATATATATATGTTATATATAATTCAGCACAAATAACGCATTAAATTATATATCTACGTAGGTACGTACGTAACACGATAATTTGTTCTGACAAAATCATGAGTTTATGCATTGAATATCTATGATGATCACTAAGTCAACAGAAGAAAAATAACAAGAAGCTATAAGGAAATTGGAAAGAGAAAATGAAAATCGAACACATCCGAGGCGCAAGATCAGGAGATCAAAGTACGTACTGAGGGAGAGAGATGTATATTAATAATTGGAACCAGGTTTTGCAATCTTCTTCACTCATCACATCCTTAATTATTAACACTAAACATTCACTTTCAACTACGTAATGCTAAAACCAAACGTGTAATCATGTTTCGATCGCCTTTCTTACAGCTAATACTTCAGACGTAAATTAATTAAGGTTGTGTTCAACATATAAATTCTTGGTCTTAACGGCCTGCAGCCATTATCAGACCAACCTTAACTGTTTCTAATTATCAATCCCAGCCCAACTATAAAGTTATGCACTGTTTCTATATCATGGCATGTTTCGTTACGCATGTAATTTTTTTGTCCTTACCATATATGTATCCTAAACATATGCTCATGTGTGTATACTTAAGAAAATTCAAAGGTTGACGTAAAGAAGTTGGTGCTCAACGTGCAAGCGCCTTCTTATTATGAGCGGCGGAGGGACTCTTTTGATGTAATTAATTAATGTAGACATAAAGTTCATGTGATACTTATTTAATCCAATTTTGGCATTTAGAAATTGTGATTTTAGTCCTCCTCCACCACCTGAATATTGGGTCCTTTAATGTATGTTTCTTTTTTATTTTATTTTTACTATTTTTGTGGCGTATGCCATTTATTTAAGTATTCTAGTGGAGTATCTATAAAATTAGCTGCATAGTGAGTCTCTTTTTGATGGGTCCCCTTGATTTGTGTTCTATGATTTAGGATCATTACCTGAGCTTATGCCAATGGGTCAATTCTTCATTCATCTTTAAGCTATTAGGATTAGCTGCAGATTAGCAAAAATATGATCATGAAGAAGTGGATCTTGCAAGTGATATTCTTCATTATAATATTGATTTGACTTTGTTGATTTCTTCCAAGTTGAAAACGTCCCATAACTCGAATTGGCAAGTGAAGAACCAACCTATTTGAGTCTTTTTCAAGAGGTTATGACCTACTTAAACTGTTTATGTTTGACGAACAATAGACAGTTGTCTGGAAAAAATATTATGTGCTCATGTCTCGGCCAATTCTAGTTGTTGTAGCGTCTGAACAAGATTTGGCATGCTGTCAATATGTTGAATAGTTGGGGAAAAGGCTTACTTGAAAACACGTGTTGTCCTATTTTTAGACTTACAAGAGTCATTAAACAAGAAAGATTGTTATGTTACAGGTGTTAATTATACGCAAGTGTGTAATCTTGTAAAAATAACAAAATTATTGAAGTTCTTTATCTTTATATACTTTTTTATGTCATGAACCTTGTCTGCTCTAAAGTCCTCTTTTGGTAATAATAATTAATACACCTCATTTTTCTCTATAGGAAGAGTTACACCTGAGCACCAGTGTGTAATCTATAGCTTTTACGTGATGTTTTCTTGATCTTCTTAGTGGAAAACATATACCTCCATGTCATGTAAGTCTTCAACTACAGTTGTTTGTGTTCAATATTTTGACCTCTATATTTTGGTTATCATCTACAATAGTTTGTCTTCTAGTGTTTGCATGTAATTGGCTGGGTGAAATAAATATTGGATTTGTAGAATGAAATATATCGTCAACTAAAAGTCATTGTATAATATAGTAGTTGTGGATTGGAGTGGTTGTAGTGGGTAGTCTCCATGTTTGTCATTGGCCATGTTTTTTGCATGTTTACTACTAAATGTCAATATATCCTTAACTCCTAGATGATTCAACTTTCAATGAAGTTACTTGTGTATGAATATTAAATTAGGAAATTAAGGAAAGTAGAATGCATTGTCCTGAGGAAAGAAATTAGTTAAGATGGCTTTGTCTATTTATCATGAGTCACTTTTCAATATAGTGTGGTTGAATTGAACTAATAATTCATTCTATGGTCACAAAGGTATTACGATCAACGATGCACATTATATATATTGATATAGTCAAAGTTCTTGCCACATGATGTGCACTTCTAACATTAAATTTGAAATCTAACCTAAGATTTAAGATCAGTTTGACTGAATTACTTTCTGCATTTAGCTAAACTAGTAGGAAAAAGCAACGTCCTCAAATAGTTAAAATGAATTCTAATCAAGTTTCCAGATTAGGTTTTTCATTTGATGCCTTAATTTGGGTACATACTGTGACTACGGTATATATATATAGGCTCATGCCAATAATATCATGTATAATGCATATTTTTTGACAGAGTTGTTAAATATTTTACTAACTACGAATTAATAGGCGAAGCCCATGTACACCATTTGTATGCAAAATCTGCAAGACATATATTCATTGAACTACTAGATCAGTGAACATGGTTTTTGCTCATGGACTGCCCCACCATTAGTAACAATGGCAGAAAACCATATAAACAAGGAAAACATAAGAAAATCTTATGCTAAACAAGAGTACAGTACATCCCCTATTATTAAAACACCTCTCATTCTTTTCCAACCATATTTTGTTGATAATACATAAATGAATCATCTTCCACCCTGATGCCACTTGAGAGCAAGAATGATTTTTTGGCCACCAGCTTCTCACTTTAAGAAAGAAAAGTGGCTCTAAAATAAAGAACCCTTTCTGAATGCAAGTTCAATGTTTTTCACTTTTCAAAGTAAAATAAGAGCTTTTGAGATGCCACCTAAAGCATGCTAATAAATCATGGGCTTCAATATGGCTCCAATGGGATCTTATTGGTTGTTGACTCTGGGTTTGTAGTATGTGACGAGAACTTTCAGTAGATATCACCTTCATTGACATTACAGTTTCTATATTTGACAATGTCCCAATTTTCATTTAAAATTCTTGCCGTGCATATTGAAGAGTACTTTATGAATTACGCTATATTAAAGTAATAGAAATCGCCTATGTGGTTAAATCATAAATAATGTATTGTTTCTTCTACAAATTGTACCAAATTGCAAGCATTCAATTTGGCTACACTTTCTAGTTTTGCTGAGCCCCTGGGTGTTATAGTTGTAGGTATGTCAACTGATTTCTATTGTATACAAGCCAAAGAAGGCCTTTTTTTCTACTTCTGAAAGAATTGAAAACATAAATATGAGTTGAAAGCCCTTTTTGGGCTAATAGATGTGATATTTGTGAAGTAAGGTTATTAGCCATATACAGTGTGCGTTGCTCACTTTACAAATAAGTTTAATATTTTCTTTTTATTTGTCTATTAGGCCTTGAAAACTAAACTTTTGGGTGTTTTTTTTAAGCCTATGTATTCTCAAGCAGCTTGAGTCCTGAAATTCTGATGACCCTCTTTTCCAGACCCACATTAATCACACGAGATATCATGGACTTGATGTATTGAATAATTAAATACTTTTGTTCTCAACTATAAAACTTGGACAAAATATATGCAATGTCTGTGTAAATTAATAGAGTTTTCTATTAAGGTTTTAATTTTCATTAATACAATGAAAACCTCTGCCTAACTGAACTCTCTAGACTTTCAATATGGTTCTCAACCCTTGGGAATCTGCTTGGAAATTGTCTCTCTTGTTGTATTATTAATATGTATAATTTACAAAAATTTAGATTTCATATTTACTACTTGCTGCATGCAGTTTCTTAGAATTCTTAATACTTTGCATATATATATATTTGATAAGTAAACCGTAGTATTAATAAGAGTAGACAAAGCCCAAGTACACAAGATGATATACAAGAGATAAATCTATCTAGTTTGTAATATTAGAAACTAGGAAATCATGAAAATTTAGGCCATTAAAATCTATAGCTATGGCCTATCGGAATAAAGTACGGAAAATTGCATATATATATATATATATATATATATATATATAGGCCATGAGCAATAATATCATGTATAGAGCAAAAGTTATTCTTAATTCTCTTAATTTTTGCGTGTTGTTCATATATATACTCTTAATTTCTTTGTGTTGCTCATACATATACATACATCTATATACATATATATATATATATATATATATATATATATATATATGGTGTATGGTAATTGCTAGGAAAGTAGCTAGGAATGTTGTGTTCATTGACAAAGGGTCTTTTTTTTCCCATGTAGGAATTAATTGACCAAAGTTCAATTCAAAATAATATATAAATAGTGGGAACTAGAGAGTAGGGCATATCATCAAGAATTGGCACCCTACAATCATAACACTACTTACCTGGCTGTAGGACACTGCCCTTCAAACAACCATAGGAAACGTCAAAAGTTTTCAACTATCATGTTGGCGCCTCCCTTCAATATCATTGGCCAAACACATTGAGTCCATACAATGCTGCTGATCAGTCCACTCCATAGAAACAGTTTTTTACCTTCGATACTTTGGTGCTTTCCTTCAACTAGTTTCATGATAAACCATTACAAATTTTCATATAGTCCATATTCTAGCAAGAATTTCCTCATATCTAGACTTGTAAAATTCCCTGTGACTCAACCAGATTGATAAGGCTTGGATGCATATTGAAGATAGATTGCATTCCAACAAATACATTGAAGGCGTTAAACAATTCATAGATGTGGCGACGGCCCATACACCGAGTAGAGACTGCATTAGGTGTCCATGTAAGCGATGCCAAAATTGATCTTTCCGTACTATTGCTGATGTTGAGGATCACTTGTTCATCGTAGGTATTGATACATCTTCAATGGCAAGGATATTCCATGGCTAGGAGGAAACTTTGCTAGATGCCACAATTTCGAACGAAGAAGTTCCTAATGCCTATAACTACAATGACTGCATTGATGATGTAGAGGAGATGTTAGTTGACATCTGTGTGGGATCATGTATAGATAATTCTGGTAGAACAAAATTTAATTCAAACAAAGGGCCTTCACGACACACCTTTGATAGTCCGATACACCATAACTTCAATGAGTTGCTAGACAATGCAAGAAAGCCACTTTATCCAAAATGCACAAACTTCTCAAAGCTATCATTCATAGTCAAGTTGCTTCACATAAAGACAGTTGGTGGTTGGACTGTGAAGTCTTTTGACATGGTTATAAAGCTTTTGCAAGCAGCATTTCCTCATGCTCTATTCCCTGCCTCATTCCACGAGGCTCGTCGCTTACAATAGGGTTTGAGCTTTAGTTACACAAAGATACATGTATGCCTAAATGATTGTGCCTTATTTTGGAAGGATCATGTTGATAAAGATGAGTGCCCTAAATGTAATGCATCTAGGTGGGCCTCAAGTACAACTAACCAACAGAGGATACCCCAAAAAGTCCTATGATATTTCCCTTTGAAGTCACGGTTACAAAGGGTATTTATGTCAAAGAAGAGTGGCCAAGCCATGAGATGGCATGTAGAAGAACGTGTTGATGATCCCAACTTCATGAGACATCTGCTGATTCTAGGGTATGGAAAGACTTCAATAACAAACATGCTTGGTTTGCCCAAGACCCTAGTAATGTCAGACTTGGTCTAACGAGCAGTGATGGATTCAACCCATTCAATAATATGAGCAAACCGTACAACATTTGGCCAGTGCTACTTGTGCCTTACAAATTTCCCCCTTGGTCATGCATGAAAGATTCATACTTGATGATGTCATTGTTAATCCCTAAACCAAAGGGACCGGGAAATGATATTGACGTGTTCCTGTGTCCCCTAATAGATGAGTTGACAAAATTATGGGAAGAGGGAATTCGTACTTATGATGCATACAAACGAGAATCATTTTAGTTGAGGGCAGCGTTGCTTTGGACCATCAATGACTTTCCAGCATACGCAAATATTTCAAGTTGGAGCACAAAGGGTAAGATGGCATGCCCTACATGTAACTTAGAAATAGATTCACTGTGGCTTGTGCATGGCTGAAAAACATTATAATATGGGTCATTGTCGATGGTTGGTGCTAGATCATAGTCGGAGAAGGAAAAATTCAGCTTTTAATGGTAAGGAGGAATACTGTCTCCAACCTAAAATGAAAGCAGGACAAGCTTTAATGGAGCAATTACATGAGGTCTCAAACGTGCAGTTTGGTAAATCAGCAAAGAAGAGGAAACATAGGCCCAATGAACTTAATTGGACAAAAAAAAGTATCTTCTTTGAGCTTCCTTACTGGTTAGACTTGGGATTGCAACATAACTTGGACGTCATGCATATTGAGAAAAACATTTGTGATAACGTTTTGGGAACCTTGATGAATATTGAAGGCAAAAGTAAGGACACCGCGAATGCGCGTAGGGATTTGGAAGATCTTGGACTAAGGAAAGAATTACATTTATAGCATGATGGTAATTATACTTGTATGAGTCTTGCTTGTTACATGTTAAATGTAAATGAGCGAAGGAATTTTTGTGCACACTTGTTAGAAGTTAAATTTCCTGATGGTTTTGCCTCAAATATTGCCCAGTGTGTCAATATTACTGAAGGAAAAATCATGGGAATGAAGAGCTATGATTGTCATATCTTCATGCAATATTTATTTCCGGTTGTTATTGGTGGGTACCTACGACCCGATGTGGGTCAATATTTAATAGAGTTGTGTTCATTTTTCAAAGAATTATGTTCACGAACACTAGATGTAATAGTGTTGAAACGGCTTCAAGCTAATATTCTCATCCTTCTTTGCAAACTGAAAATGATATTCCCACCTGCATTTTTTGATATCATGGTGCACCTGCTATTCATCTATCAAATGAGACTTTGCTAGCAGAACCTGTTCAATATAGGTGGATGTACCTGTCCAAGACGATTATGCCAAAGAGTATAATTGTTTGTAGTAAGATTACAACAAGGAAATGAATCAATTGAAACAGATTTACAAGAAACATAATTGGTGCCTCGTACTTGCAGTAAATGGTTTAATCCTTGTGAGCGCTTGGCTACTCCAATCATCCTCCAATTGGACAGGTCTTGAATATAACAAAAATCATGTAAGAATAAGAGAAAACATGATAATTGTAAAACTAGTTTATTGACTGAAATGAGATTGAAGGTAAAATCTGGAACATATAAGACATTAGTTAGAACAAATGAGTCAGAGAGTCTAACTGTGCCCATATGTGTGACTTGAGTATATGAACCATTAGGTAATTTCACTGAAATATTGACAGAAGACTGTATGGAAGAAAAAAGTGCTAAAGAACCAATCATGTGATCAGTTGCACCAGAATCAAGGATCCAAGATTGATTGTGGAAGACATCTCTATTGTGTTTAGAAGCAATATAAGAAAGATTAATAGAGATACCTGAAAATGGAGGAACGGATGAAGTAGAAGGTACAGATGAATTAGATTGTGCATAAACTATACCTGCTTGATTCACAGATGAAACATTAGTTTGAGTTTGAAGGAATGTAATAAGCTGTTGACATTGCTCTTGAGAGAATGGAAAATTTGGAGTTAAAATTGAATTAGAAACAGATTGGCTAGCAGTGGCCTGGTTAGCATTAGGGTTTCGAGATTTTGGTTTGCATCCTGGTGGATACCCATGACTCTTGTAGCATTTATCAACAGTATGCCTTGATAAACCACAATGTGTACAGTAGGGCCGGTCCTTCTGAGAAACAAAGGGCTTTCCATTTTGAGATCCATGAAATCCAGCAGATCCACGACTAGAATCATCAGTAGAATCACTGTAACAGCCCGCTAAAATTATCAGTTTTGGATTATTTCCCGACAGCAATCACATCTCTCTCATCTTTACCCTCATCTGGAATCACGCGTATAGATTATCTTTTCCGTAAATCACGTAATTTGTTCTTCATCGACAGCTGTAAAATCATGAGTCTTCCAAGACCACGCCTAGCCTTTCTCAAGCCCAAACTACCACTTTATGTGGTGGACAGCCACCGTACGCCGCCACGTACGTTCCTCCGACGCATGTTCGTGACGAACAACGAGCGACGCGCGGGTTATCCCGTCGATGGTATAACCTTCTATCTCTAGTTATTTTACGTTTAAAATAGTTAGTTGGTTGGTTTGTGAATTGTGTAGTTGTATTTGTGGAGTTCGTTGCGTAGTTGTGAAGGGAAGTGTGGTTGTGAAGTGTTGAGTTTGATTGTGTATTTTGTGGACTGTGCTGTGAAGTATAGGCGTGAGATGGATGCCGTAGATGTGATACGGCGGGTTGTGTGAAGAGAATACGCGTGTAGCGTACTCTGTGTAATGCAGCGACGCGCCGCGCGACGTGCGCTGTAATGATGTGTGTCGTAGAAGGAAGGGAGTACGCATGTAGTGTACTCCGTGTTGTATGGCGATGCATCGTGTGATGTGCATCGTGTTGATGAGTGTTGTAGCGAAGGAAGTACGCGTAGTGCGTACTCCGTGTCGCGTAGCGATGCACTGTGAGACGTGTATCGCAGTGATGGGTTTTGTAGTGTGGATGGAAGAGAGTTCACGTGAGTGTACTCTGTATTAAGTCGTGAAACACCGGATGGCGTGTCACGAAGGGTTGGATGGCGTAACAGAGAAGTGTAGAGCATGGTGTAGTGTTGGGAAACTGTATGACAGTGTCCCGAAGCAGTGGTGTTATGGATTATAGTCTGGGGTGACTGGTGTCATCTTGTGGTTGACTATGGCTAAGAGTATATGGATTGAGAAAGGAATTGTTTGTTGGTTATTATTGATAATTTTAATGAACTTGTTTTAGTGCAAAGGCTTTATGAAGTCAAATTATCTCTTCTGAGTATAGTGAAACCTCAAGTTGCCGTGGTGTTGCAAGTGCTCATAATATGACAATTGAGTTCAGAAGTGAAAATCTTAAGGACTTGAGTGTTCCTCTTCCAGCTGTTGTGCAGTTCCTCGTGTTTCGCGCCCTTTTCTCATAGAACGCGACGATCGAGGTAAGTTAGCCTCTAACTTACTATCAGTTTATTGTGTATGTGTGATG
>QGSO01000459.1:912633-977042 GCA_011037825.1 Carya cathayensis | reverse complement strand
TAAGTCGTGATACATCGGATGGCGTGTCACGAAGGGTTGAATGGCGTAGCAGAGAAGTGTGGAGCGTATGGTGTAATGTTGGGAAACTGTATGACAGTGTCCCGAAGCAGTGATGATATGGATTATAGTCCGGGATGACTGGTGTCATCTTGTGGTTGACTATGGCTAAGAGTATATGGATTGAGAAATGAGTTGTTTGTTTGGTTGTTATTGATAATTTTAATGAACTTGTTTTAGTGCAAAGGCTTTCTGAAGTCAATTTATCTCTTCCGAGTATAGTGAAACCTCAAGTTGGCCGTGGTGTTGCAAGTGCTTACAATATGGCAATTGAGTTCAGAAGTGAAAATCTTAAGGACTTGAGTGTTCCTCTTCCAGCTGTTGTGCAGTTCCTCGTGTCTCGCGCTCTATTCTCATAGAACGCGACGATCGAGGTAAGTTAGCCTCTAACTTACTATCAGTTTATTGTGTATGTGTGATGGGTAAGAGAACTATAATTTATGTATGTATGTTCTCGTATATGCCATGTCATGCTATGTCATTACATGTTTATCTGCTATGTATGATTTAATCTCTCATGAATAATTATCTGTTACATAATCTTTTCTGTCATACAATATTGTATGTTATAAGTATGCCATGTTAAGTATGCCATAAGATACATGTATGCCATTAAATGTTTATGATTAAATCATATTGTGCCATTTACAAGCATACGCCATGTTAGAAAAGTATATGATATTAAATAATATCTCATGCATTAAGAAAGATAAGACATGTTATGTTACGTATAATACGTGGGGCCACAACAACTGTGGAGTACGTATTATATTTATGTTAGTTATAATGCGTGGGGCCACAACAACTGTGGAGTACGTATTATATTTATGTTACTTATAATCGTGGGGCCACAACAACTTGTGGAGTACGTATTTTTTTATGTTACTTATAATGACGTGGGGCCACAACAACTGTGGAGTACGTATTATATTTATGTTATTTATAATGCGTGGGGCCACAACAACTGTGGAGTACGTATTATATTTTGTTTATTATTAGTTATTGAACGTGGGGCCACAACAACTGTGGAGTACGTATTTACTTATGTTATGTTACTTATAATACGTGGGGCCACAACAACTGTGGAGTACGTATTATATTTATTTATGTTACTTATAATGCGTGGGGCCACAACAACTGTGGAGTACGTATTATATTTATGTTACTCTATAATGACGTGGGGCCACAACAACTGTGGAGTACGTATTATATTTATGTTATGTTTATAATGCGTGGGGCCACAACAACTGTGGAGTACGTATTATATTTTTATGTTACTTATAATGACGTGGGGCCACAACAACTGTGGAGTACGTATTATATTTATGTTACTTATAATGCGTGGGGCCACAACAACTGTGGAGTACGTATTATATTTATGTTACGTTTATAATGCGTGGGGCCTACAACAACTGTGGAGTACGTATTATATTTATGTTATGTTATTTATAATGCGTGGGGCACAACAACTGTGGAGTACGTATTATATCTTTATGTTATGTTACTTATAATGCGTGGGGCCACAACAACTGTGGAGTACGTATTATATTTATGTTATGTTACTTATAATGCGTGGGGCCACAACAACTGTGGAGTACGTATTATATTTATGTTATGTTACTTATAATGCGTGGGGCCACAACAACTGTGGAGTACGTATTATATTTATGTTACTTATAATGCGTGGGGCCACAACAACTGTGGAGTACGTATTATATTTATGTTATGTTATTTATAATGCGTGGGGCACAACAACTGTGGAGTACGTATTATATCTTTATGTTATGTTATTATAATGCGTGGGGACAACAACTGTGGAGTACGTATTATATTTATGTTATGTTACTTATAATGCGTGGGGCCACAACAACTGTGGAGTACGTATTATATTTATGTTATGTTACTTATAATGCGTGGGGCCACAACAACTGTGGAGTACGTATTATATTTATGTTACTTATAATGCGTGGGGCCACAACAACTGTGGAGTACGTATTATATTTTATGTTACATGAAGTATGGGGCCACAACAACTGTGGAGCATACACTACATGAGACACAGCAATTGTGACATGTAGAATACGTGGGGCCACAACAACTGTGGAGTACGTATTATATTTTATGTTATGTGAATTCATGGGGCCACAACAACTGTGGAGCATGAAGTATGGGGCCACAACAACTGTGGAGCATACACTACATGAGACACAGCAATTGTGACATGTAGAATACGTGGGGCCACAACAACTGTGGAGTACGTATTATGTTTTACGTTACTTGAATACGTGGGGCCACAACAACTGTGGAGTACGTATTAACGCACGTTATTAATCAAGACAATTGAATAAGATTCCAAATTTATGTTAAGTCCAGTTTCAGATCAAATATATGATAAGTCAAGTTTCAGATCAAGTTCATGTTATGTTATGCTCACGTACATGTTATGTTCATGTTCATGTTATGTTCCAAGTTCATGTTCACATCATGTTATGTTCACGTTTATGATACGTTCAAGCTCACGTTCATGTTATGTTATGTTCATGTCCATGTTATGTTTCACGTTCATGTTATGTTGATTGTTCATGTTATGTTTTAAGCTTAAGTTCATGCCATGTTAAGTCAAGTTCAGTTCACGCTTAAGTTCTGGTTAAGTCATGCTATATGTCAAGTTATACTATGTTTATGTATGACTATAATTATGCATTTATGCTTTTACTGCCATGCATGCATTTTTAACCTGTGTATAAGTTTTATGTTAACTTACTGAGATTTGTAATCAAATCTCACTGTGGTAGTCCCAACTACCATTCCCCCCGAATGGTAGATCTTGTTACAGGACCCAAAGGAGAATTGGAATCTGACCAACTGAATACGGTCGACTAGGCCACGGTGCGATGTTGATGATGGTATAGTATTTAACTTAGGTTAATACTTGTACTTTTGGAGTTGTATCTCAAGTATTCTTTTGATCACAACCATTTTAGACTAGTGTGGTGATCACGGCTTTTTAGTATGCCTTTATGTATGAATTATGTTTCAAGTATTTGGGATATATTTAGTTGGTGCATAGTATTGCTAAAGAAAAAGATTATCCGCTGCGAATATTGCATAATGCTAGATGCATGTTAGGAACATTGCATCTTATATGTCATGAACGGGGGCAGGTAACCTTGTGTTGCATGTCTCGACGCTTCAAATGTCCGTTCAATCCCAAGCGGAATTTGGGGGCGTCACAATCACGATTAGAAAGCATAGCAACAGATTCATTGGAAGGTAAAGACTCAGTAATAATTTCTCTTTGTTTTTCCTCTTGCAGAACAAGGGAAAAAACTTTATTAATTGGGGGAAACGGATCAGACAATAAAATATGACTCCATAGGTGTGCATATGTCTCATTGAGACCCATCGAGAATTGCAAAACATAGTCTTCTTGTTGGAAATCAACAATTTTCTTTATAGCTCCACAGGTACATGGAGGCATGGGACGGAAATGAACCATTTCTTCCTAGCAACCTTTCAAATGGGTAAAATAAGAACTTACAGAAGCAGTTTCTTGAGTCAGAGATGCAATATTCTTTCAGATCTGAAAAATACGGGGTCAATTGCTTTGAGCAAATCTTTCCTTCAGATCATTCCACATTTCCTTGGCAGAATCAATGTATATAACAGATGCAGCAATCTCCTTCGACATGGCATTAAGCAGCCATGAGAGAACAACTGTGTTACATCTAATCCATGCATTGTGCATCGGATTAGAGAGTGGAGGTGGTGGCAAAGCACCATTCACAAAGCAGAGCTTATTTTTGGAAATAAGGGCCATGGGCATGGATCGGTTCCATGTTAAGTAATTGTCTCCATTAACAGGTTGAGAGACGAGAATCGCACCTGGATGATCATCATGCTGAAGATAGAAAGGATTGGAGTAATCCTCGAATGGACGATGAGAAGCAGCGGAAGAATCATCAGAATCGGTAGGCATGATGAACGGTACTAAGAAAATGAAACCGTAGGGTTAGGGTTTATTTTCATCTTATACCATGATGAGAGAAAGGCAATACTCGGTATAAAAGAATCAAGAGAGTGAAAACTATGAATGTTATTTCATCAGAAAAGTAAAACAGAGTATTTATATTTACAGTGTGTAATACCTTAACTATGGTGCAGGTGCTTACATGTGATCAAGAAGATTAAAAATAATCTTATGCACTAATAGTACCCTTTCGAGAGGTATATGAGTAAGTTCAAGCAGTACGCAACAGAGCCATTCCAGAAGGGTCAATTGCTGAGGCATATTTGTATGTCGAGTGTATGACATTTTTCTCTATGTACCTTAATGATATCGAGACTAGACATAACCGAGAAGAACGAAATAGTGACACAGTTGGCAGAGCTCCCTAGAGCCAAGTTTATCGGTTTTCTCCCAAAAAGTATGCTTGCTAGGGGCAGCAAGAATGGAAAAATTACCCAATGCACTATTGGTGAAAGCCACATGGTACATCCTTAATAATTGCACAGAGATTGAGGACTATATAGAGTAAGTGCACCCTCCTTATCCAATTCATCATTCTATTTTGTAAGTGGATACATTATTAACGCATTTAATTATTGTAGTGACCGCTGTAACAAGATGAAAGAAGAGGACCCAAGTAACTTTGAGTGTAGGCACCAAAGTCAATTTCCAACGTGGTTTAGAACACGCGTAAGAATTCTCTTTTTCATATATAAACATATTTCTTTATAGTAACTTCAACTTTCTATAATATTATTATCCTATTCAAATATCCATGTTAGATTGCCAAGTTGCATGCAATGACTCCCCCCGAGGTGACCGATGACATATTTGCATTAGCATGTGGTCCAGATCCACTGGTTGCATCATATGCCGATTGTATAATGAATGGAATTCGGTTTGACACGAAGGAGCTCAAAGGGCGTCGGCACACCCAAAATAGTGGTGTTGTTGTTCATGGAGACCATCAAGGATTGCCTGTTGACTTCTATAGTGTGTTGCAAGACATCATAGAATTACGCTATATGGATTGGCTTAAATGTTTCTTGTTTAAATGTGATTGGGGGACATTGGCAACATGAGAAGCGGGATACTTGTTGGGGATCTCTTCAAGAGTGTCTAGGCAATGGTATAAAGATGAGCCAATAGGAATGTTTACAATAGGGATCCCTTGCATGTCAAGCGTTGCAAATGTTTTACATCAAGGACCCGACTTTGGGGGAAAGTTGGCACGCTGTACACAAGATAACAAATAGGAATGTTTACAATATTCGTTACAAGACCTTGAACTTGCATGATGATGATGAGTTCGACACTCTTGAAATAGAAGACGAGAGTGACACTGATGTTAGGGATTATGGTTCTATTAATGAAACTATCCCGGAGATACTCAATCCATTGACCCGAGTAGATGAAGACCACTTGCCGGTTGATCCGTCAACCATCTCACGAGAGCAATTGTCCAAAGAAAGTGACGATGAGGCATTCATTGATAATGAAAAATTAACGACGGTTTTTGGATATAGAACATAGATGCTATGGATTGCAATGGTACTGATTGAAAACCTCAAATTCATTATGATTGTGACGCCCCCAACTCCCTTCTACGGACACGTGGAAATCGATACGTCGGGATGTTGACAACACAGGTCACACATCCCATCGCCAAGTGCCAAGTGTGTGTACATGCAATATGTGTACAAATAAATAACGCAGCGGATAATAAATATCTTACAACTAAGTACCAGAATTTTTATTTAAATACAAACTCGCTTAAAATACACATAATAAAATATTACAAACTCAACACTATTTCAAATCCAAATACATAACATAAAAACAAATACAGATAATATTCAAAGATAGGCAACTCCAAGTCAAAACTATGGCAGAGCCACCTCCTCGGGCTCAGCCTCCTCCTCCTCCTCAACCTCTGCATCAAAATCTACGGTACCAAAAATGGTGTCGCAGGTAAGTAATAATCCAAACGTCATAAGATAAAAATATATTAAACTCTATAATATGCATGAAAGAATGCCCAATGCACATGTCCCATAAAACATATTTTTACCACGCACGCCAAAATCTCATTTCAGCCCAAAATATTTCCTTTTCCCATATCCAAATCCAAACCAATTCCAATTAATGTATGCACCATGATCTCCCCTAGGGATCATCCGCACACTTTGGCTACTATGTCACACCGCAGGTAACGACTACGCATGTGACATCTAAACTAGCGATTCCAGTCTCGCGCCCAGCGTGTACCTGGCCCAGGCATCCTCTAGTCCCCACCAACCAAGGGACCACGGAGTCGGTACGAGAGCGTTACCATCCCGCCCGCTCCTGTTGTCTCCCAGCGACAACCCAGGGGATGTCACTCAGTATTATCTACTCCCGAGTGACCAGAGGAGCTCCACCGAGATAATACCCCATCCCGGCTTGGGGTCATGATACACACGCACCCGGAAATCCATTTACACATGAAAACTCAATTTTCAGTAAATAACACATGCATATGCGTGCACAATGCAATGCAAATAATACGACACCAATTAACCAACAGTTCTCAAACATCCATAACAACCAAACAAGCAACTCCGTCCTCAAATCCATCCGACTCCCGACTCCTTGGACTCAATCCGGAATAACCAACCAGTCACAAATAATTATTGTAAAAGAAATAATATATTTAAATCTAAAATGAAATTTGAAAAATACTTACAGCGCTATATAATAATTTTTGAAGGATCGGCGAGCAGCAAACGGCGAAGAGAAAGCAACGTAACAGTATAAAAACAGTGTGGTCGTGGGTTGTAAAATACCCACTTTTGAACGGGGACAAACCAAGACTCGGGATTGATAGGGAATAGCTTAGAGGTGTTTATGAAGCTAGTGGAAGTGAAGGTTGGCCGTGGGTGGTGGTGAAAACGGCAGTAGGAGGCCGAAATACCCAAATCGGAGAGTTAGCTCGTGGGGGCTGTTCCGGCGACGGATCAAGGCCGGAAATGGGTGGTTTAGGACGGCAAGGAGTCAGTGATGAAGTGGTGAAGAGGTGGTGGCCGGAGGTGGAGCGACGGTGGCAGATCGGCGCAAAAGCCGTTCGGCTTGGAGTGGCTTTTTCGGCTAAATGGCGGGTCGGATGGCGGTGAAACTTGGTGAGGATGATCACCGGCCGGAGGGGAAGAAAACTGGGTTGGTGGTGTGCCGCACGGTGGCCGGCGGCAGTAAGTCTGGGCGGAGAGAGAAAAATGAACAGAAATGGGTAGAGAGAGAGGGTGTCACGCGGGAGGAGGAGAACCAGCGGAAAAAGAAAGAAAAAAGAAAGAAAAAGAGAAGAAAGAGAAAGAAAAAAGAGGAAAAAGAGAAAAAGAAAAGATGAAGGAAAAGAAATGAGGTCCAATCCTTACCTCTGGAGTCCAAAAACTGATCCAACGAAAACAACTTTAAAAGCAATAAAACCAAGAAAATAATTTAAATACAACATAAAGCTAAAATATAATAAAAAACTAATAAAAACTAACTACTAAATTTTAAATAAAAAAACAAGCTAAAATAAATTAAACAGCAATCTAAACTGAAACAACAAATAAAATCCAATTAAAATCTGATAATTTAAAATAAAAGAACCAATATTTTAATTAAATTAAAATACTCATTCAGTGAAAATACATGTAAAAACGGGATATCACAATGATACATTTTCCAAAGATGGTTTATCTTATCCTATTTTCTGGATAATGGTTTCTCTAATTATATATAATGTTCATCACTTCTACATAGCTATTTAGGAAATTAAATGCTTTCAATTTTGATTCCACCATACATGAAAATAGATTCATGAGGATTTTTGACATGTATGCTTTTTCTTATTCTCTTATAGTGCTATCTATGTACCATCATGAGGGTATATATTTAGTGAGGATTTATATTGGTGCTTGACTTGGTTTTAATTTCCTTCATTTGCAGGCAGCTCGTGACTTTACTCATTGCCATAGCTTATCCACACTTCAAGGAAGCCCATGTGAAGGCATAAGACAAATGAAGCAGTGGTATAGTTTGTATGCTTTCTTTACTTTGACTTGCAATGATGAAAATTGGTTCTCCATGGATTAGTTCATTTTCATATTCAGAATGTTTACAATTATTCGAAAGCATGACGTTTTGGAATATAACATGCCTATGAAGTTCCTTGCTATGCTTGAAATTTAGTGACTCTTGTAAGCCAATTGCATAAGAAGACTCTTGATCTTATTTAAATGCTTTAACCATCACCAAAAAATCACTTTCAAGAACAATATGTGATACCAAGGTGGACACTAAGTTGTAATCCCCTTAATAAATCCAAAAGTTCAGTAGATGACAGATCATCTACCTCTTATCTCCATCTACATTCAGCTTTAAGAAGCTCACTAGTGGTGGTGTCTAGCAGCATATTCTCTTTGCCATTACTAATGACACTTTTTGTAGCTCCAAGTATGTTTTGTGTACAACATTTTTTCTAGGCAGAAAATTAATGCATGTAAAACATTTTCTTGCCTTGAATTGAAAAAACAACATTTCTCCTCCACTTCAAATAGTTTCTCTTCTTAAGATTGCTGAGTGCGGATAGCCCCTCCTTACAAGCCCTTGCAGCAAAGATTTCATCTTATTGCCTGGGAAAGTGTATCTTCCAAAGTTACCTCCACAGTTTAAATGATTTATGGGAGCTACAAATGGACCACATCGAGCAGTCCATACAAGTGAGGTCATTCACTCAATTAACAACTTCAAAGCACCAGAAAAATTATTGAAATTAGTCGCACTTAAAATGTTCTATTTATAATATTGTGTTGGGTCTAAAATACACATGGAAGAATTGGCAGACTTCAATGGTCTTTTTGATGGTATTGGTCTAGTACACACATCAAATGGGAGTTGAACTCATGGGTAGTCACTCTCTTCTAAACTGTCCATCATTTCTATCATATTCTTACATGAATCCAATGAGGATAATTCTTAGGTTTGATCTTTACTCTAAAGAATTTGTTGTCACATCTTACTCAATGAAATTGAATATTTTATATAAATATTTACCATAAGCCTACATAGAGTCGTTGTTTGTGCTGGAGCAAAGTTGGAAAAGTTAATTACAAATCCACACAATTCAAGTGGATCGGTGCTTTCAATTTAAAACTCACCTTACCACCATTTTCAAACCCAATGTCATTACAGTTACCAAACCAAATTTATATATGATAAAGGATATAACATGTATGGGAAACATAAGATGTACAGGAAACATTTTCAATGCACAAGAATGGTGTCAGTCATGTAAAACTTATCTTATTGCTACATGAAGCAAAAAGGATGACCTCAATGCATCTGTAAGTAAGAGAGATGCAGCCAATCAATGGGAATTAAGAAATTCTAACTATGGTTATGTAGTATTAAATCTTACAACACATTCATGGATAAGGCTTTTGCTATGGAAAGTTTTGAACATGCTAAGTCCCGGTATTAAAGCGATGGTGGTAAACGTTCCATATATTGTACATAATATATGAAATGTTTAATGCCTATACTATTTAGGAATAAAGTCCAGGTCTATTGTAAGACAATGGTGGAAATTATTTACCACCATTGTCAAAGCAGAAACCAAGTATAAGACAAAGTGGAATATAAATATGGAAATGTACATGCTTGGACCAACTAAAGAATTTAAAGTGTGTAACATTTGGCTAAAAAGATAAGTCCCAGCTTTCTAGTAATTTTAGAATGGTTTTGCACTAATAAATCGAGCTAAAAGGGCATGAAATGGACTTGTTAAAAAATGCATAAACTAAAGCAGGTAATTATAGAACTTAATTGGACTGATAAATCAAGCTAAAAGGACATGAAATGGACATGTTAAAAAAAGGCATAACCCAATACAGGTAATTATAGAATATTTTGAACTGATAAATCGAGTTAATGGGCGACATGAAATGGACATGTTAAAAAAAGGTATGTACCAATAAATGTAATTTTAGAATATTTTGCATTGCTAAATCGAGCTAAAAGGGCATGGAAGGGAAATGTTAAAAAAAGGTATAAACCAATACTCGTAAGAGGACGAAATGGATAAACTATTGACTGTTATGTGAATAAATTATGTCTAACTTATCTTCACTTCCGAAGCAGTGGCAGTGTTGCTAGTATTCTTTCACATATGATGTTGTTTATAACGCCCAACAATAGGTGCCATGATAATAGTTATGGACTTTTCTATCTCATTCATCAATTCCATGGTCCATATAACTCTAGGGTCCAAATTGCTTTCCCCGGGGTTTCTTTTAGCTAGACTAAACCATTATTTATATACTCTGCATAATAAAATCAAAATGTTTTTATGTAGATAGATGTACCTTGTGTTTATTAATTTAATTAAAATTCAGTGAATTTTATACGGTAAAAATAGTAGCATTTCTTTCTTTATCAACAAAATTGACTCTTGTAATGTAAACGATGAAGAATATAATGTACGGAATGAATAAACAAGCATATCATAAATATTCATATAGATGGCATAGTTCTCTCCATTGATAATGTTATATTTTAACATGTTAGAATTGAAGTGTCCAAAACAGGCATGCCAAAATTATAATTAATTGGGTCTAACTTTATTTATTTCTTTTACCAGAACTGTCCAAATTGTTTGGACACAAAACTACATGTTGGCCAAATTCTACGAATTGATCTCAATGTGCAGGTTAAAACAATATATTTAGTTTTTTCATAGCATGTTGCTTTTAGCCCAATACTTACACATGTACCTTACTTTTCCAGCTACTTCATTATTAAAACAAAAGAAATATTAAACTAGATAAATTTTAATATACAAGACTTTTTGTAGAAGCCCTTTTAGTTTTTTCATAGCATGTTGCTTTCAGCCCAATACTTACACATGTACCATATTTTGCCAGCTGCTTCATTATTAAACCAAAAGAAATACTAAACTAGATACATTTTAATATACTAAACTAGAAGACCTTTGATGCCCGAAATATCACACAAAAAAAAATTTATAGCAAGAATTGCGCCAGATAGTCCATATGCCAGAAAGTATTATTTGGGTTGAGGCGGGATTTTAACATTGGAGAGAAGCTGACCGCATGCCAATCTCTGAGCTTGAAGTGACAGAAGCTTTATATCATTCTTTGTGGGTACCAAAGGCCACAATGTAAGGCAGTGCTCTGGTTTTCAGTAGGATAAAGAAGTAAGCAAGGAGAAGAAGGTTTTTTTTTTTTTGAAGAGCCGGTAGCCACCCAGATAACAGTCCCGTCCCAAGTTTATTAATAGCCCTCACTTATGGCGGAGGAAAACCGTGGTTACAAAAAGGGACACCTGGGGGATACAGAAAAGAACAAAAAGACAAAACCCAGGCGTCAAAACTTACAAAAAGAAAAACAAACATCAAACTCCAAACCAAATACAAAGAACCCCACCAAAAACAAAAACCAACAAGCCCTAAAAACAAGACCCCACCAGAGACCAAAAAAGAAAAAACCTGCAAAACAAAGATAGCCAAAACCATGACAAAAAAAAGCATCAAAACTAGATAGAAGCCAAAACAAAACATACTTGGGACAACTTAAGAGATACGCAGATAAGGGAGACCAAGTCTGTCCATACGAAGAAGACCTCGTAAATGGCTAGGCAAATCACCGTCAACATACCAGTCCTTATTGAGACCCCTGGCACCCTGCTTAGCAAGAAAATCAGCCACGCAATTTCCTTCACGATAAACATGACACACGCGGTAATCCATACAGGCAAGATAGCTACATAAATCGTCCCAATAATCTTCCAGGTACCAAACATTAAATGCACCTTTAATAATCCAGTTGATCAAAATTTGAGAGTCTGATTCAATTTCCACCTTATAAAAACCCATCTGGTGACACCTCCGGACCCCCTCCAAAAGACTCCTCATTTCAGCAAAATTATTTGATCCTATACCTAAATGAACAGAATAAGCCATACAGAGTCTACCACAATTATCACGAATGACACCCCCAGCACTAGCCTACCCAGGATTTCCAAAACTACTACCATCTGAGTTGATCTTCACCCAATCCTGCTTAGGTTTCAACCATCTCACCACTTGAACCTTCTTAGTTCTAGGCAATAAAACCGGAATATCCAATCTATTTAAAATGGCCACATCATGATTCGAGATATGAGTAACTTTCATAATCAAATGCAAAATACGACGGATCCAAAATTTAATAGCTTGCCACACCGAATCAACTGTGTCAATCTTATTTTCATACCGAGCTTTGCATCACCAATTCCAAAGCTTCCAAGACACAATCGAAGGAAGAAGACCAAAAATAAGTTGAATATGAGAAGACTTACCCGCACGGTAAACCAAAAGTTGATTTGATCATTCCAAGTATGAAAAACACCCATATGCACACCTAAATGGACTGCTGCCAAGTGCCAAATTTTCTGAGCAAAATCCCCATTACAAAGCACATGGTTCAAATCTTCAGAATGACCCATGAAACAACAATTACATTTTGAGACCATTGGGATACCAGTATTTCTAACCTTTTCATCAACACTCAAGCAATTATGAATAGCCTTCCACATCATAATAGAGATTTTCTTAGGGAGGTTGTTGTGCCAAATCCACTGAGCCCAAGATAAAGGAGAAGCCCTAACCCGAATACAATCCCAAGCACTTTTGGTAGAAAAATTTCCATTATTGTCTTTCAACCAAATAAGAACATCATTCCCCTCTTTACTCCGAGCCAATAACTGCCACAAATGATAAGCTTTCTGATTACCCACAAGCCTTTCCAACAAGGAGAAATCCCAACCATTATCAAGACGGCAATCTTTAATCTTCAACAATGGATGCCCAATCACAGGATAGGTAGCACACAGAGGACCCCTATCATCCCAGTTATCGTACTAGAAAGAAAGGTTACCTTCTCTAACAATCCACTTAGAATTAGACAGAACATCTGGAATACACCTAACAATAGATTTCCAAAACCGAGTACCCTTCGTAGGCTCCAAAATAGATAAGTCATTGCCTCGAACGTACTTATCTCTAAAGAAATCTGCCCAAAGAGATTTGCCCTGAATAAGACGCCAGGCAAGTTTGCAGTGTAAGGCCTTTTGTATATCATCAAAATCCTGAATACCCAAACCACCCTCCTCAATAGGCCTACAAATGTTTTTCCAAGCAACCCATTTCCGTTTTCCTCTCCCGTCAGCGTCTCCCCAAAAGAAAGAACTTAAAATTCTATTAAAAGCCAAAGTCACAGTATGAGGAACCTGTAAAACTGCCAGAAGGTGGGTAGCCATACTCGATAACACATGTCAAAGGAGAATCGTCCGGCCACCAGCAGAAAGCATCTTCATCTTCCAACCCGCAATCTTCTTATTAATTTTCCCAAGCAACTCACCAAAGTCATTAGTTCTGAGCCTCCCATCCACTATTGGAACACCCAAATACTTAAAAGGAAAGGTCCCTTCAACAAAACCAGTAGTTCGAAGTAGGGAAGCCTTCCTATGAAACAGAATCTTACGAGAGAAATAAATAGCACTCTTTTCTTTACTAAGGAGTTGTCCCGACCAAGTTTCGTATAGTTTTAGAACCTGCATCAACTTCCTTATAGACCTTTGTCCACCATTAGCGAACACCACAATATCATCCGCATACATAAGATGAGGTATAAGCAGGGTGCCTCTAGCTTGAGAAAACTGACCAATAGAACCATTATCAAAAGAAGTCTTAATAAGGCGTGAGAGCACCTCTTGCATGATAATGAATAAATAGGGAGAGAGCGGATCTCCCTGCCTCAGACCGCATTTCCTTTTGAAAAAACCTAAAGATGTACCATTCATCATAATAGAATACCAAGGCATAGAGATGCACATATTAATAAGGTTGCAAACACTAGGAGAGAACCCAAAAGCATCCAAAACATGTAATAAAAAATTCCAATCAACTCTGTCATAGGCTTTAGACATGTCAAGCTTGATGACCACATTGCCCCCGTTAGATTTTTTATGAATTGAATGAACCATCTCTTGGGTAAGACTAATATTCTCAAAAATATTTTGGCCGGGAATAAAAGCTCCTTGTTCCTGGGAGATCAGCTTAACAAGCAACTTAGTCATACGATTCACAATAATTTTAGCACAAATCTTATAAGTCACTGAACAAAGGCTTATAGGTCTGAATTTATCAAAACCCGTAGGGTTTTCCACCTTGGGAATCAAGACAATAAAAGAGGCAGTATAAAACCTGGGAAGAGAGCAGTTAATGAAAAAAATCATAAATGGCTTCCAACAGGTCATCTTTTACAATATTCCAACAAAATCTGAAGAAACCAGAACCAAAACCATCCGGGCCCAGACTACTGTCAATAGGGATACTAAAAAGTGCTTCCTTCATTTCCTCAAGAGTAGGTGCTCTACAAATGTCCACATTATCATCTTCTGTGATGACAGGAGAAATCAGATCGCCTAACGTAGGCAATAGACTACTTCTTTCAACACCCAAAAATTGAGTAAAATATTCCACAGCTGCCTGATGGATATTAGAAGGGGATTCTAACATCGTTCCATCAGATAAACACATAGTTTTGACCATTTTATGACTTTTAGCATTCAAATATGCATGATAAAACTTTGAATTCTGATCCCCATCTTTTAACCAGCTTTTTTTAGCCATATGGGAAAGACGGGTGTCCTCTCGGCCCATCCAAGTTAAAAGCTCTAGCTTGGAAGCCATGAGATCATTATCATCTTCAATATTATAATTATTCTGAAGACTAATCTCCAAGTTCTCAATGATTCTCTAGATCATTAATAATGGTGGTAGTCCTACCAAATACTTGCTTATTCCAATCCCTTAGAACCATTTTGAGTCTTTTCAATTTGCAAGCTAATTTAAACATACCAGAACCAGTTCTCTCCTCTTTCCACACCCCCTCAACCAAGCGAAGGAAATCGGCGTGATCAGTCCACATATACTGAAAACGAAAAGGGCAAGGTCCATACCTGAAAGGGTCTAAACCCATTTGAATTACCATAGGCGAATGATCGGAAGTCGTTCGAGCTAAAACCTGGTAAGACACATTAGGAAAATTATTAAGAAAATTAGAGTCAAGGAGACAACGGTCTAACTTGGCCCAACTCTGAGCTAGCCCGCCTTGACCATTACACCAGGTCATTCTCGAGCCTTGATAAGACATATCTAGCAAGCCGCAGTTTTGAATGAAGAAGTTAAAATCCTCCATCGCAGCAAAAGGACGTGGAAGACCACCTCGTCTTTCTGTATCAGCTTTTATGATGTTAAAGTCACCACAAACCACCTAAGGAAAATTCCCATGGCCATTCGCTGCTAGATCTTCCCAAAGAGTCTTTCTCTCAAACTGACTACACTTGGCGTACACGATGGTAAGCACATAAGTAGATATTGTCCTCAACTTTCACAGAAATAAATTGATTGGTTCCGGCTAGCCAATGAACAGAAACATTAGAGTTCCACATCAACCAGATTTTACCACCATGAGCTTCATTAGTTAAAAAGGATTCACAACTGAACCTTCCCAGAAAAAAAGGAATTTTATCTTCTAATAAAAAAGGCTCTTCTAGGGCTATAATATTTGGACAGAACTGCTTAATAAGTTTCCTCAAACGCACCTGAGAAGTGCGAACTCCCCGAATATTCCAAAACATAAAATGACTAATTATAAGTTAAGTTTGGATGGGCGTGTAGTCGCCCTTGTAGAGTACCTTTTATTAAAATTTCCAACTGAGTTGTGAAGTCCTTCAGGCTCAGAACAATAGTCTTTTCTCATGTCATCTTTAAGACTATCTCTCTCAGATTCTTGGTCCGAGTGAGATTCATCTCTAACATCCAAATCAGGAAACGGTTCAACATGAACTTGCAATTCTATATTGATGATCACGGACGGAGACTCAGAAGAATTAGTAACCCCATTCGGCCTCTTTGAGTGGAGCAACTCATCATGTGGCCCATCCTCACCAAAGCCCACGGACGGAAGCATAGCTTCTTGCTCTATGTGCTCATTTTCAACTCTCAGATCTGCAAAACCCATAGACTCCTTTCCAGTTCCATTTGTTTTACCTGCAGGTTGACCCTCACTATCATTTACAGCAGAGTCTAAGCATGCGCCAGATGTGCCAAGAGCTACGTGAATTTCCTTTTGCCCCGATTCAGAAACTGGTTGTATAAACTTCATGCCCTCCAAATCCAGATTCTCATTATTTCCATCTTCTAGACGTTCATTAGCTATAATTCCCGCTCCCATCCCAGCATAATCATTATCTTCTGTAGTTCCACAGGTGGCCTCCGATTCATGGATCTTCACAATAGCCAGTGATTCCTTAACTGTATTCGGGCTAGACAGAGCCTCCCAGTTGCTAGGTTCCCCATGTTCTTCAGCCACTACTCCCTCAAACTGCACCAAGGACTTTTCATTTTTCTATAAAAGGCTTTCCACGTGATCTTTCTCTCCCTCAGTTTTACAGGATTTTTGCACCCACATCTTCCCGGCCTTAGCCTTGTGTTTTTGTTCCCTTCCACTACACTTTAATATGTTGTGACCTTGACATCGGCAAGAAGGACAATACGCCGGCAGAGTCTCATAGATGATCTCTTGCCTTCTACTTCTTTGCATTCCAGGCATACCAATCCAAAAATGAGTGATAGGTTCCTTAGAGGCATCAATTTCTAAACACACCCATGCCCCATCTGTGTGAGTGGCACAAGTCATCGGATTGTCCCTGCGAATATATTTTCCCAGCGGTGCAGTGAACGTTTTTAACAGAGATGAATGGTAATAGTTCGGCGGCAGACCCGGTAGAAAAACCCAAACCGGGACGGTTGGCTGTTCAAACTCCTCATCAAAATCCAGTGTCCATGCAAACGATCTGTAATGAACACCCTCCATATTGCACGACTCCCGCGAAAGAGCTTTAAGAAAATCCGCTTCATTGGACATGCGGATGAAGATGTTCCTGGGATGTTTCATGGCTGAGACAACCTGCACAGTAGACAGGCCCCAGCGGTTATGGATAAACGCACAGATGGCATCAAGAGACGGCCTTTGTCGAAGAAACTTGAGCACCAACGAATATCTAAATGGTTCTGCAGTTTTAGCAATTTCGTCTGACGAAAACGTAAAAAACAATTCTCCAACTGCAAACTTTGGCTGCCGGAAAGGAATCACTGTCTCAAGCAATGGTTGGGTCACTGCCAAAACCAGATCAACAAATGACCGAAGAGGGCCTACCATGGGAGGCTGGCCATCAACGGCCGCCATGCAGGGGTCGTACGTAAAGCAAAGAGAAAAGGATGAAAACCTAGCAGAGTAGATTTTCACGTAAAAGGTTATTTTCGGAAATCACATCTTGAAGAAGAAGGTTTATAGTCTACATACCAATGGATAAGTACTCACAGGGTAGTGACTCTTTCTTGCCTTGCTATCACCACACCATTTACTCACAAGGTAAATCATTTTTTAACCCCGCAATCATATTCTTGCATTCATGAAGCAAAGACATATTTGGTTGATGGTTTTTCTGTGATATATCTTGTTCATAAAAATATGTTCTTTTTCAGGAGGCATATATTTGGAATTAAATATGAATGTTAACGCTAAAGACTAATTTTTCATATATGGTAGGAACTTTGATAGATATTGAGCTAAAAGAATTCATACTAGGGTTTGCATATAAGGATTAATTAGAAGAACATACTGAAAAACATTTCCTTAAAGTTGTCGTTGTTGGCCTATTGGTTAAATCAATAGTTTTTCAGGCATGTTGCTAAGTATAATAAAGACATTACAGTAGCAGCATACCCGTTGGGGTGGTGTTTAGAAATCACCTCATTTAAAGCCTTATATTTTTTTGTCAAAGTAGAGGGCTTCAGTCCATATATGTATGTTTTCACAATAATTAAATGGAAAGAGTCCTCTAATTTTAGAAATAGACCAGAAATAATTCACTCCTATTGAAACAGTTTTGACTTCCTATTTATGAAGAGGCAAGTTTAGTGATAACACATGTGATTTTAAAACATTGTCTCTGGTTTGATCTTCCTTTGACCTTATGTGTTCAATCTGTTTAATGTGATAAGGTTGTGTCTTATACTGGATAAAGATTTGAAAGGAAGAGGGCAATGTTAAACATGTGTGGATTGCAGCTCTCTTTATCACCAAATGATACAGAAAAAGACATTATAGCAGCTGATGTTTCTTTGTTTAGCATGCTTTAATCCCTTCTAATACCAGTCATGTAAGGCATGCTATGTCCTGGTTTAGTTTTACTTGACTCCAAATTTTGCGTCTTTGAAGGGTTCTTTTCTCTACTTAAGATAGTTGGTGCTGAACTTGGATCAAAATCTTTCAATATTCCTTTCCAAAATTGAAAACAAATTGCTTGAACCCATTTGAGCTTGTTTGTGATCTCCCCTTACAGCCAAAATTCCCCTGTTTTTGTACTTCAGTCTTTTGTTTTAGCAAAAGGGCTAATTTCATGTGTGTATTAAACTGAAAATTCATGAGTAGAACTTTCTGTAGTCATAATAATTACTCAAATTATTAATTAACATGTCAAAGATAGAGTAACATTAATTTTTGTAAAATTGAAGCTCATATTTTGTGAATGAAGTAGAGAGCATCAGCATATGATTGATGGTCATAGCCCAAGTCTTGTAACGCTAATAATCATCCGCCATGTCTAGCTTGAATGTCCCCCTGCTCATTGTTAACACAATGAGATAACATGTACTGATCTTATCGATTTCTGAATCTTCATACAGCTCAGCATACAGGTCCAACACAAACATTTCTTCTGGGCAAGGCTTATATTATGTCATTAAAAATTATTCAGAATACATGACATGATTTGTGTTAGGGCATTGGTGGGAAAACATTGAACTATATGTTGCTGTTTTTGTGAAGAGGTGACTTGATTTATACCAAAAAAAAGTGTATTTTATTGTGATTTGTATTTTGTAAATTGAGGAAGTCATGTATATTTTCAGACACATTCAAACATCCTTATTTACTTACACACAATTATAAATGGGGAATTAGGACTATACCAAGTTAGAAAAAAGTAAGACAACTAGGTATAGTGGTGATAACAATTGTAGGCATGTTCAAAGAAAACATGTTGATTGCTGTATTGTAATTACAGGAATATACATAGTAGGTATTAATGGTGATATCTGGAAGAAGAGGACAAAGAGGTTTACCTCGACCTCAACATCCACTCATAGTATCAAGCCCTATTGACAAAGTTCCAAATTTGGTGCCTCCGACAATGAGCCTAAGAGATTAGGAGGATCCCATAGTTAATGCCCCACCTGAAGCAGCACCAACAGTGGGTGTCGTAGAGTCCATCCACGATGTACAACATGATGAAAATGAGGGGGATAACAGCACAGGTTTGTCAGTTAAAGGTTATGATGTTCATAACATGTATCATTACTCATTGTTGTTAATTTGGTTAGCCACGCTTCTGCGTTAATAACAAGTTTATTAACTTCGTTGATACAGTTCCATCCATAAAAAAATGAGGCCGAGGGCCTGCTAAGGGTACTGCATTTGAAAGCTTAAGAAATTTGGGTAAGATCCCTTTAAATATTAAGGATGGGTATAGGGGTCCATCATGTGAAAATGCCGCAATATTCAGTAGTTGAGTGAGCTGGATTATAAGAGTACATGAGGATATGCGACATGCAAGTTGGAGTGTGGTAGACGATAAGGAGAAGCAAGAGCTCATCAATCGAGCTAGAGTAGGGTTTAATATACGTGCCTATTGCTTGTTATTTATGATTCAAAGTGCCGATTTTTTAAGTGACGAGAAGTATGTGATATGAAACAATGTCTTTGCAGGCTAACTTCATGTTGGATTGTGTAAATGTTGTTTATGTTTGGCTAAGTTGGATGAGTCTATATTTAAATTTGAATCATGGATGAATGTAAGTTTTAATAGGACATTAGGATTGCATCCGATAAGGATGAGGGTTGAATAAGAGGGTATTCGATAAGGATAAGTACTTAGAGTGTAACTCTTATCAAACCTTGTTTAAATTATAAGATAAAATTTTACAAGAGTCCTATGTTGGTTCAAGTCTAAAAGTTAGTTGAACAGATAAAGACACAAGCTTTGTTGAAGAAACTGAAGTTGATCTGAATTTAATGCGATCCAGAAGAATTGATCCAGTCCAAGATGTTTGCAAATCGTTAGCAACGTATCTGACTGAGATTCTAGATAAACATGTCAGTAGAGTCCTACTCCAAATCAATCACAACATTGTCTATTTGTAGAGGAGTTGGCTGAGGGTTTGGGTTGAACACAAAAATAGCACATATTCACAAGTATTGAGAGCTTGAAGGTCGAGATAAAACTTCAAGAGATCGTGTAAGAGAAAAGTCTTGAGAGAAGGATTTTCCTAAAAGCTCAATCCTTGAGATTGAGTGAGAGCATACTCCAAGGGGGAGTTTTTGTATTCGACTTCAACCACTAGAGGTTTCAGTAGGAAAGACAAAGATTGGAGAGTGTCAGAGGTTCTGACTACCTACTGTGGTAGAAAACAAGCGGGTCGCATATCTTGGGTAAACGCATTTGATTACTAAGGTTTTGTAAACGTTTTACTTGTAATATTTCCAATCAATAAAATTAGCTTTCGTGGGTTTGGTTGCCTCGTAGGGTTTCCCTTTGTAACCAAATTATTGTGTCAATACTTTCATTATTTATAATCCTGCACTAATAGCCTTTTTGGTTCAGTATTAGTATGCATAATCAAGGGTACATTGGAAATTTCAGGTTGGAATAGAGACAACCATTGTGAAGCTGTCGTAAACGCCCTAGCTGATATGTACAATGCTTACCATTATGAACTACACAAGCACTACAAGAAATATGCTTCGCATGAGGCATTGGTTGGTCGAAAGTCATCAGTGAAGCCACATGTTTGGGAGTGGCTATGTCAAATGTGGGCTAGCGGGAAATTCAAGGTATATATGACTAGTGTTATAATCATGAAGGGAAAACTGTGCATATATTGCTATTTTTTCCTTTTATATCTATCATCTCTCTCTCTCTCTCTATATATATATATATATATTTAGTTACGTTGAGGTATTGAGTACATAAGTGTAAGTTCATGACAATATTTATTTCATATTTTTCAAGAGCAATCTCGTAGGAATAGTAATAATAGACAAAAACAGAAGGTTAAACATACAAGTGGGAGAAAATCTTTTGTTAGGCTTATGGAATAAAGGTTAAGATATGTAGTGTTTATAGTGAGTGTGGTATGTTTTGATAAAAGGGATTGAGCCTTAATTAACATAAATTTTACTTGAAGGGTGAGGAGGCATGGAATATAATTGCATTTTACAAAGATACACATTGGTCAAGTAAAAAGGGGAAATTTATTAGTGCAGCAAGTGAATACAATGATGTGAGTTAGCTGATCTGTATTCTGATTTCTAATTATATAATGGATTGCGATGGCTGACCTAAAATCATGGTTTCCTTCTATTGTATGAAATTTCATAATCTAATGCTAGAGAGGTTGAATGAGAAAGAGACTGGAGAGGATGTTGATGAAGCTACTGCTTATGTTTTCAAAGAGGTGTTAGGGTTCAAAAGTGGCTATGCCCAAGGGCTGGGCCACTCAGTCATACCTGAGCCCTCCCCAATCTTGCTAAAGAACATGACATTTAAACATATGGCCGAGGAGAATGAAAGGAACAAGAAATTTGCAGACTTGTACAAGAGTAAACTAGAGGCACTTTTGGGTGATAAGGCTGATCTGCTCAAATAGTATTCTGAGCATGGAAAAAAAATAATTGCCATGAGATCACAGTTGGAGTCAAGTAGGGAGTCTCAACAAGAGACTCAAGGAGATGCATAACATCTCTCATATGAGCAAGTTTTTTTAAGAAGGTCCTGGGGAATTTTGTATTTTTTGTTCCCCCTCTGGAAATGGCAATGTTATAAATGTCAATATATTGATGTGTAGTGTGGGCAGGTTGGGGTGTTTTGATAAAAAAAAAAAAAAAAAGTGGGGGGTGGTTATATAAATGGACTTTTGTGTTTGGAATATATAACCTGGTATAATATGGAAGCAGGACCTTGATGTTTGGTGTTGTATGCATCTGGTAATGGTTTTCACCAGTATGAGTGAGTATCCAATTTCATTACAGTGAGAAGTAGTGTTTGTGGGGCTCTGGATATTCATTACCTGAGTGAGTACAGTTTTTAGGTGAATTTTTTTCTTTTTTCTTTCATGCAGGGATACACCAGCATGCATCACTGGATCTGCATATCGAAGGGTTCCAGCAGGGTACCGTTTTCTATGATGAAAGGCCACTGTTTCGTCATGGTTGATATTGAAATGGCAACCACCAAGAGAAGTGAAAAATATAATATAATTGCGCAAGTTCCAGATCTAGTGATGGTATATGTTAATTTCTGACTTTCTTGGTTTATTACAAAATTAACTTCATATCTCAATGATGTTGTTATGTTATCCAAAAGATAAACCACATGTTTGTTTAAAATATATTGATTTTGGTATTAACTGGTGGGTTGAAAGAGTAATTAGCTGGAATTAATAGGTGGGACTGATGGTCATAAAGATATTAGTCAGTTAACCACCTTGATTTGGCTAGTTGCATTTTTGACATATTGTAACAAATATGTCAAAATTACATCTGCAATATCAAGCTTCGAGTTATATAGAGTCTTATGAAACAATTAGAGCAGAAAATAATAAAATCATGAACTTAAGAGTAGTTTTCTTTAAATTTAAAATCAAGATTATGAAGGAACTTTCCCCTCTAGTCTTTCATGTGTTAGAGACATCACTCCCTTGGTCACCATAGAGTTGGGCATCTTTATGGAATACTTGCAAAAGCATGAATAATGTATTGTTTGTGGTTAGGATTGGGTGCAAAGTTAGTATATTGGAGCTGTCATGCATGGTCATTGGACATAGTCCAGTTCTTTATGTCATAATTTATACTGAATTGATGTTGATAATATGGGTTTTGAGTTCATAGGATACCATATTGGCTAAACATGTGGAAATAGGTTCCCAAAAATTAAACAACGGTATAGAACACAGTTTTGTTAATTGTTTTTGGTAAATATTGAATTAGTCATATATTTTTAATTGAACACTTGTAAATGACTAGGGCTGTAATCGAGCCGAGCCGAGCCGGTCTTTGGCTTGCCAAGCTCTGCTCGACTCAAAATACTCGAGTTCGAGCTCGAGCCTGAGCTCGAGATTTTTTTTTTATTCTTTGTTCGAGCTTGACTTGATAAGCTAAACTCTCAACTCGAGCTCGTTCCACAAACGAGTTTGAGTCAAGCCAAGCTTGAGCTCGAGCTTGAATTGTTTTTTTAATAAGATTTAATAATTAACAAATAAATAAAATAAAAGAACTAATATTGAATTTATACAATTAACAAGTAGAACCTCTATTGAATTATAAAAATTTTTAAAAATTTATAAATAATTAATATCTAACTAGTTGATATTTATCCAAAATAACAATATATTATACACCTACATATATTATTAATACATACACTTAATACGATAGTATATATCTATTTCATATATGGTTCTCATATACTTAGGCTATGCATAAAGAAAAAATAGGGAGAAGGAAAACGCATATTCGAAATTATTAAATTTTATCAACTAATTATTATACAAATTATAAAATATACATATAAAGTATATTCACTATATAGACATAAGTAATTAGATTACGTATTATATATTTAATTATAAAAGTGGTATGCTTATATTATTAGCTAATATATATACACATATATATATTTATATATACATAGGTGTATTAAATATTTATCAATATATGAATAAGTTTTAATCGAGTCGACTCGAGCATAAACGAGCCTTAGTCGAGTTAAGTCGAGTTTTGTTGGGTATGTGTCATTTACAAATCAAGCGAATATCTGCTTTTACGAACGAGCTTTTTTTTTTCATGAGTGGAGTTTAATTCGAGTTTAACTGAGCGAGTACCGAGCGGGCTATCGAACATACTAGTTCATTTACAGCCCTATAAATGACCATAGGATTTTAGGGAGAATGAAGTTAGCAGATTTGTTTTGAATAGTGGGAATCATTGATTTGCTATTAACTTTTGACGTAGAAAACCAAACCTAAAGTTAGAAATATGTTATCCCTAGAACCATTGTATGATAATTTTCATTTATTGGTACATAATTATTTTCAGTATGATATGTTAGGATTTGGCCTTCACACATACCATGCATCAATAGTTTTTGTCAACTATATAGAGCATACAGTCCATATATAAATATGCTAGCTATCTTTGTGGTGTACTTTATAGTATCCTAATATTTTAGGAGGTCATTTATATAAATGTGCTATAACCTGACCTTGGATTGGGTGGGAAATTATGCTTTTTCCTACTTTGTTGGATAATTTATATATTGCAGCAAGTATACATTTGTCAGCTATCATGGGATTTTACCATATAAATCCCTGGGAAAAATATTTTAAATGACCAAATATATTAAGGAATATGGTATGTTAGGATTTCTTGTTAAGATTGAAGTTAGGTTGTAGTTTGTTGCATTGTAGGGCTACTACTGCTGATGCTAGCACTTTGATCAAAATCATAACATCATGCATGCTATCTTTTCAAGTCCTTTTCATTCAGCCCTGAAATTTTTCTGATATGGAGAGGCTACAAGTACAACTGGTGCTTCATTTCTGGGCAGATACAGTCCATAATCTCATACATGAATGCAATGGAGCTAGTGAAGGAGATTTAATTTAGAGGAATTTTGAGCTGCAATATATGTAGGACTACTATAGTTGTTGTATGGGTTTATACAATGTATTTCCATTTCGTTCAAAGAATAGTGGAACATGCTTGAATGTTGTGAATATTGATGTGCAATTTAACGGTTGTGAGTGTATTTTGGAGTAATTTTCTTGTCTATCTTACCTTGGGTATGAAGAGATTATTCACTACTTTATCAGAAAACTTGCTTTTCCCAGGAGCTAGCAATCGTGGAAATAATTATATATATACCAAAATAATTATAAGCTTTTGCGACAGGTTACTTCCATGTAAAATAACTGAATTACATGTAACGTGGTTGTGGGAATAAGTATAAAAATGATTTTATTTAAAATACATTTCCCACAGAGTATCTTCATGGAAATAACTATTTCCTACGAATGAGGTTTTGTGGGGAAAAAGTAATTGGACATTATTTTGATGGATATTTGCCACAAGACAGCTTCATGGAAATTAAGTAATTGCCACCATCACAATCAGGGGTAATCAGTGAATCATGCCTAAAAAGGGACTTATTTACCACCAATGTAGTAGTGGCTAATAGTTTTTTTTTTTTTGGGTTTAGTAGTGGCTAATAGTTATACCCACCAAATGCTGTAGTGGGACTTGCTCCTATACCCATGAGATTGATGGAAATTAAATTGGCTTTTGCGATGATGAAAGAAGGCTTTGTGCGCGGAACGTTTCATGGCTAAAAACTTGTAGTCCCCACCAGTCAGAGTCATCCTGGGAAATAATACTATTTGCAGCGATTTATACGGCACGAAACTCCCATTGGCCAAATTGGTGGGGAAAAACGATATTTCCTGTCGTGACACATGAAAATATTATATTAGAATTAATAGACAAAATTAATTATCCACAAGAAAGAAAAGAATATTTAGAAAAATTAAAAGATACTTTTACTAATCAACCACTTCAATAACTACCCCATCATCTTCATCATATAATTTCTCAGAAATAGTAAATAGATTTAAAACACAAACACAAAAAATTACTTTACAAGGCTTACAACAAGAAATTAGTGAAATAAAAAAAGAAATCAAGGATCTCAATGCCTCTAATACTAAATTAGAAGTTTAAAATGAACAATTAATACAATAAATTATTCTATTAAAAATAGATAATAATAACGTTCCTAAAGAAGAATGAGGAGAAAGCTCAACAATAGTTATTAAAAAAGAGTCAAATAATTTCATTAAAATTCTTAATAAAATAAATTTTCAAAAATGGTACACTGAAGTAACTATCTCTATTAACAAATAATTTTCTTTTACGACAATTGCTTTATTAGATACAGGGGCAAATTTCTTGCCCTACTTTATCCTTTCTTTTTGTAAAAAAATCAATACCAGAGTAATATCAGGAAATCCTTTCCTTGCCTTACTTTACCTTTTTTCTATAATAGATGAATAGATGAAGGAATTTCTACAAAAATATTAGGAAAAGAAGTTCAATTTAAACTTCTATTTCCTCCAGTTTCAAAAGAAATTAATGCTTTAAAAGAAGTTTCATTAATTAAAGAAATAACATTTTTACAAAAAATAAGACTAAAAGGAAAGAAAAACAAATAACTATTTGTGGTAATATTTAATGTTAGAGCATGTATGATATTAGTTATAATATATTATATTAATATATGGTGCAATAAAATATTATATATACTACTATATAGTGTATATAATATATTATATAATATAATATGTTATATATATAATATTTAATACAATATATATAATATAGTATATATATAACTAGTATATTATAAAATACACATAATAGACTTAATCTCCTCCCTTTATGTTCGAACGTGAGAAAAAAATGCGGAAAATTTTTCGCTTGGTTTTCTCAACTCTGTGATGAGCTAAAATGTTCAAACATTCCAATTTAACGTTCAGATGTGAAAGGATGAAATTTGAGAGGAAATTTATAAACGTTCGAATGTGAATTATATAAATTTGAATATGAGAAAAAAATGTGAAAATTTTCCCGCTCGATTTTGGGTTGTATCATGAGAAGTAACGTTTAAATGTTCCATCAAATGAAATATTTTTTTTCATGAATACAGATACGGGAAGCAACAAAATCATTTCAACTGCTTGTCCCAAGCGTGAGAGAGAGAGAGAGAGGGTGAGAGAGGGTCGTGGGTTAGAGAGAGAGAGTTAGAGTGAGAGTGAGAGAGGGTTAATATTTTGTAACTCTCCATTGATTTTTGTAAGGGAAAACTCTTTTTCTTTTTTATTTTTTTACAATTTTATGATATTTGTCTTGTAATTTTTTATATATATGTCTCTAGCTAGCTAGTGTTGTATTTTTTTTGATGGTTTGGATGTTTTGGCTTGTTGAAAGCTTTTGATTTGTAAGAGGATATTGTGAGTACTAGGTATATTTCTAAACTTTAGTAATATGTTTATACATTTTATTGTGATTTTATTGTGGATAATGATGAATATGGGATGTGTATAAAGTGAGTTAATTGTGGATTTTGATGAATTGGATATGTGTAAAATATTGTGAGTTGAGTAGTGAATTTTGATTGTATATGGCTTATTGTAAATATGTATCAATTGGGTATTGATGAATTAGAAGGAAATCAGTGTGATATGGATTGTTAATATGATGAATTAAAATGAAAAATTATGTTGTGTTTATGCTTACTCTTAAAATGAAAATATTTATTATTGGTTTATATTTATGGATTAAAATGAATATGTTTTACATTTGTGTATTTTTTTTATGCATATGTTGTGGTTATAATTTGGGTATGTTATATTTGTGTATTTTATTATTATTTTTGATTCCTAAGTTGTGATTATTTTGATGTTTAACTAATTAAAACATTACGATTACAAAGGAACATATAGTATATAGCTTATTAATAGATACTAACAATTCTTCTCTCTTTTTTCTCTCTTCCTTTCTCTCTAGAAAAAGAGTGGAAAAGATAAAAGAGGTGAAGTGCATAGAGTCCCAGTTTATAGCTCTAATACTCTAGAAGAGAGTGGAAAAGATAAGAGGGTGGTGGTCTTCCTAATTTAGTGATAAAATTGAGGAAGGTTAATGATGGATTCTCTGGAAGAGAAGTGGAAGCATTTTTGGTTATCTGAGGAAGATGAAAGTATAGTCGTTGATGAGGCTTCACTATTAGCTTCTCTCAGAAATGGTGCAAGAAGTATGGTGGGTAAGTTGTGCTCTGAACGTGTGGTGAATAAAGATGTGATGATATTCAATACCATGTCCAAAGTATGGAGAGTGAGCAAGCCTTTTCAGTTTCAAGATATACATCCCAGTTTGTTCGTGATAACTTTTGAGAATGAGGCAGATATGGAGAAAGTGTATTCGGGAAAGCCATGGTTGTTTGACAACAACTTGTTTGCACTAAAAACTTTTGATGGGTTGGTATCCCCTAAACAGTTAATGTTCGAATCATAGGTCTTTTGGATCCAGCTATATAACCTACCATTGGTGTGTATGAATAAAGAGATTAGTAATCAGATTGGTTCTTCACTGGCAAGGTGCTCGACATTGATGTAAATGATGATGGCACGAGCTGGGGACAGTTCTTGAGAATTAAGGTGGAGATCAATTTGCATAAGCCTATAGCAAGGGGTAGAAGAATTAAGGTATAGGAGTTGAGTATGTGGATTCCAATGAAATATGAGAAGCTGCCCAAGCTATACTTTAAATGTGGAAGAATCATGCATGATAGTCAAGGCTGCAAAGGTGTGAGCAGTGCAAAAGAGGATGCTGTTCATGATCAGTTTGGAGTGTGGCTATGTGCTAATTCAGTCTTTAAAAGAAAGCAAGCTGAACGATATAGTAAAGATGAACAAAAGAGAAAGACCAGCTTAGAGCAACAAGGGTGGAGGAAGGAGGTGGCAAGGGAAGAGTCTAACATGTAGAATTTTTCGATGAAGCAGGATAGCATGCAGATTCTTTCAGAGGTTAGGGATAAAAATAGGATATTTTGTTGTTATGGATAATTTTAGGAAGGATAGGGATAGGAGTTTGAATTCAAAAAAGTATAGCCAGGATATAAGTGAAAGAGATGATGTGGATCCAAGGCTACAAAAAGATAAGGAGGTTACAGAAAAGAAGGCTACTACTTCTGAGTCAACTGATTTTCAAAAATTAGTTGAGGAAGAGCTATATGTTTCGAGCCGGCTAGCTGAGGCTACCGTTGGCCAGATGGACTCTGTACTTAAGGCCATCTTAATGGGTCCAATGCATATGGACCTGACTAAAGGGCCCTTCAACTTTTCTTCTGAGAAGGTTGAGAGTGTAGGTGACTCAAATCAGGGTCTTTTGTTACATGTTAAGAATAAAAGAATGAGTACTCGAGGGTGGAAAGGGAAGGCTAGGCAGCAAGGCATTCAAGGTAATAAGGAGGCTAAGGCTCAATACAATAATGAGAAACACATCAATAAAAGAATTCTAGATGATGAGGCGACTCTTTCAAATAGTCAAGTTCCATTGAAAAGAGGGAAAATGACAGCAATGGAAGATGACATTAGGTTGACAAGTGCTATGGCGGAGGCTGTGCCACTGCCCCGCCAACTACTATGAAACACTTGAGTTGGAACTATCAGGAGCTTGGGAATTCCCGTGTAGTTCATGATCTCTGCTTGTTACTCAAAGAAAAGAAACCCAACTTAGTTTTTCTCATGGAGACAAAACTAAGGACTGCTAGATTTGAACAGATCAAAAGGAGGCTTGGATACGATTGTTATTTTGTACTGGAGCCATTAGGAAAGAAAGGGGGTTTAGCTATGATGTGGCATAAGGAGTATACTGTAGAAATTGTGAACTACTCGTAGCATCATTTTCCCATGTTGGTCACTGAGAAGGAGGATCAACAGTAGTGGTATTGCACAGGGTTTTATGGCCACCCAGAGACCAACAAAAGAAGTGGCACTTGGGCTCTCCTCTCTATGATTAGACCAAGCTTTAATCAAGCGTGGTGTGTCATGGGAGATTTCAATGAGATATTGGCCTCTCATGAAAAGTATGGTGGCAGACAAAGACCTGAAAAACAAATTGAGGATTTTTGAGGAGTTTAGGCATGCTGTGTTTTGCAATAACTTGCATGATTTGGGCTGGAAAGGGCGCCTGTTTACATGGAGTGATAGACAAGAAGGATCCAATTAGAAAAAAGAAAGATTAGATCATGTACTAGCCAATTCTCAAAGGAATATGTTTAAGAGGTATGTGGTGGAAACCATAGCTGCAAGAAGATCAAATCATAGGCCAATCTTATTGACATGTCATAGAAATGTTACCTATACCTTAGGAAAAAGTAATAATTTCATGTTTGAGGCAAAATGGATAAAGAATTGGGGGGGGGGGTGGAGAAAGTAATCAGAGAAGGGTGGAGTAAGGTGGAGGTGGGGCTGGAGGGTTGGGAAAAGATTAAGAACAAGCTTAATGGTTGTGCTCAAGAGCTCACGAAATGGAGTAAGGGGAAGAATGTGGATTGTGCAAAGGAAATTCTGTAAAAAACAGAAGAACTCAGAAAAATGTAAGATGTTGAGGGCCCTCAGAATATTGCTGCAATCAAAGACTTACAAAAGGAACTTGATATACTGTTAGAACAAGAAGACATCAAATGGAGGCAGAGAGCAAAAGTGAACTGGTACCAGATTGGAGACAAAAACAGTAGGTTTTTTCACCTTTGTGCAACTCAAAGAAAAAAAAAATCAAATCAGAGCTATTCATGATATGAAGGGCAAAAAATGGGAGAGTCACACAAATAGGGCAGATGCATTTACTCAGTATTTCAAAGCTATCTTCAGCTCCACAAGACCAATTGATGAAGAATTGAATAGCTACCTGAGTTGTATCGACACAAGGGTGACTGAGGACATGAATAACAGATTGTAGAAGCCTTTCATTAGAGATGAAGTAAGAGAAGCCACACCAAATGGCACCTCTGAAGGCCCCGGTCCAACTGGGTATAATGCTCAATTTTTTCAAATCTATTGGCATATTGTAGGGGATGTGGTATGTGATACCACTCTACATTTTCTTAATGGGAGTAGGACGAATATAAGGGTCAATTCTACTGTTATTGCTTTAATTCCTAAAGTAAAAGAACCTTCTATTGTTAACCAATTTAGACCTATTAGTTTATGTAATGTCCTGTATAAATTGGTTTCCAAAGTATTAGCCGACAGGTTGAAGTATGATCTGCACCTCATTGTATCAAGCAACCAAAGTGCCTTTATTCCTAATAGGTTTATCATTGATAATGTGATAACTTTCTATGAATTATTACACTCTATGAAGACTAAGTAGAAGGGAATAGTAGGTACCATGGGAATCAAATTGGACATGTCAAAGGCTTATGACCGTGTTGAATGGAAGTTTCTGGAGGCTCTTATGAAAAAGATGGGATTTGGTGATAGATGGATAAAAAGGGTGATAGACATCTCTACTGTGAGCTAATCAGTTTTGATAAATGGAAGAAATGGTGAAGTTTTTCAACCTGAATGTGCGATTAGGCAAGGAAAGCCATTATCTCCTTATTTATTTATCTTATGTGCTAAAGGCATAACTGCAATGATTACTCATGCTGAGAAGAAGGGAGAGATAAAAGGTGTTACAGCTGCTAGAGGAGGATTGAGGGTTAGTCACCTTTTTTTTGCTGATGACAGTGTACTTTTCTGTAGAGCAACCCTTGAGGAATGGCAAAGGATTCAAGGTTTGCTTCATGTTTATGAGAAGGCCTCTAGACAATGCTTGAACTGAGATAAGACAGCTGTGTTCTTTAGCTCTAATAACAGTACAAACAGATAGCAAGAACTAGTAAATGCAGTAAGGGTCTCAGTAAATAACAACTATGGAAAGTACTTAGGCCTGCTAACTATGGTTGGGAGGTCAAAGTACCAATCTTTTAGGGCTACTAAAGAGAAGATATGGACTAGCATTTCAAGTTGGAAGAACACTTTCCTCTCACAAGTAGGAAAGGAAGTATTATTAAAAGCAGTAATTCAAGCAATACCAACTTATACCATAAGTGTATTTAAGCTGCCAAAGTGGTTGCTGAATGAGATAAATTTGATGATGGGGAAATTTTGGTGGGGGAGCAGTAACAAGAAGCAGAAAACTCAGTGGAATCTTGGAGGAGAATGGGGGAATCTAAAAGGGATGGGGGCTTGGGTTTTAGAGACTTGGAATCTTTCAATAAAGCCATGTTGGCTAAGCAAGTATGGAGGGTACTAAATAATCCAAGCTCCCTAGTTGCACAAATATAAGCAAAAGTATTTCAAGAAAGGCACTATCTTGAATGCAAAAAAGGGAACAAACTCATCTCTAATCTAGCAGAGCTTGTGGCTCTTGATAGAGTTGATCAAGGAAGGAAGTACCTGGAGAGTTGGAATGGTAATAACATCAGTATGTGGCATGATAAGTGGGTTTAGAATTCTGTTCCTATAAAACTTCATTCACTTACATCCCATTTGAGTAAAGACTCAACTATATCTGAATTAATTGAAGAAGAGGAGTGCAGATGGAAGAAGGAAGAGCTACATCAGTTATTTCAAGAGGAGGAGGTGGAGATGATTTGTACGATTCCTTTAAGTAAAACTGGTGCTCAGGACAAATTGATTTGCAGGTGTACTGCAAATGGAGCTTTTAATGTGAGAAGTGCATATTATTTACAACAAACTCTTATTAGACAGATGAAGGGTGAGTGTTCTAGTATTGTAAAAGGATTGATAGATTGGAAGTAGTTGTGGTCTATAAATGTCCCAACGAAGATCAAACTGTTTGTGTGGAAAGCTGCTCATAATGTTCTCCCCACTTTACAAAATCTGCCCAATAGGAAGGTAGTAGATTCTGACTTGTGTACTATATGCAAAAGAGAGGTAGAGTCTGTACTACATGTACTGTGGAGCTATCCTGCTGCAAGTTATGTATGGGCTACGTCTCATTGTCCAACACATAAATGGCCTAGCTCTTTCCCTGACTTCTGTGCTCTATGGCTAGCTTCGTGCTCTAGGCTAGCTGTGGATCATTTAATGTTGGTGTGCTTCATTATGTGAAGGATTTGGATCAGGAGAAACTATGTGGTTCATGGAAAAGATTTAGAAAGTCCTCAATAGGTGGTGTTGGCAGTTACTACAGATAAGGACTTATTCATAAGTTCTCTAATCAGAGCAAATGAAGTTTCACCTAATAATGCAAGCAACAGAGGAGCTATAAGATGGAAGAAACCAAGTTTTAGAACCTGAAAGCAAATTGGGACTCATATGTTAGTACAAAACAGAATAAAGTAGGTTGTGGTATTATTATAAGGGATGAACAAGGGAACATCATGGCTTGTGCATGTGCAAGCCAAAAACTTGTTATGAAACTAGTGATGGCAAAAGGTCTGTCTTTGAGAAGGGCGATGGAAATTTGTGATGATTAGGGTTTTGGAAGGGTTGTTTTTTAAGGGGATTCTCAAATCATAGTTAAGGCAGTCAATTCTGATGAAGTAATAAGTGCTAATTATGGCATTTTGATTCATGATGCTCGAAGTATGCTACTGAAATGACCCTAATGGCAAGTTGTTTTTGTTCACAGAGAGGCAAATAGTGATGCACATCAATTAGCAAACTTAGCATTGTTTCATGATGTGACGCCCCCAACTCCCACGTACGGACACGTGTAAATCGAGGCTTCGAGATGATGACAACTCGGGTCACACATCCAATCGCTAAGTGCCAAGTGTGTATAAGTGCAACATGCGTACAAATAAACCACGCAATGGACAATAAAAGTCTTACAACTAAGTATCAGAATTTTGTTTAAATACAAACAATCTTAAAACATACGTAATAAAATATTACAAGTTCAACACTGTTTCAAATACCAATTACATAACATAAAAACAAGTAAAGATAATTTCTGACATAAAACAACTCCAAATCAAAACTCTGGCAGAGCTGCCTACTCGAGCTTAGCCTCCTCCTCCTCAACCTCTGCATCAAAATCTACGGTATCAAAAATGGTGACGCAGGTAAATAATAATCCAAACACCAAAAGATAAAAATATATTTACACTCAACAATATGCATGAAAAGATGCCAAATGCACATGTCCCAAAAATTCACATTTTTCCACGCACGCCAAAATCCCATTTTGGCCCAAAACATATCCTTTAAAACAAGTCCTTGTCATTATCCCAGATAATAACCCAAACCAAGAAACCACCATTTTTCCAGAAAATGGATCATAATATCTTCTTCAAAACCTCACCATTTTCCCAGAAAATAGCCCATATCCAATATTCAAAACCAGTTCCAATTAATGCATGAACCATGATCTCCCCTAGGGATCATTCGCACACTTTGGCTCCTATGCCACATCGTAGGCAATGGCCACACATGTGACATCTAAACGAGCGATACCCAATTTTGCGCCCAGCGAGTACCAGGACTAGGCATACTCTAGTCCCCGCCAGCCGAGGGACCATAGAGTCGACACGACAGTGTTACCGTATCGTGCGATCCGGTCGTCGCCCAGTGATAACCCAGGGGATGTCACTCAGTATTATCCACTCTCGAGTGACCAGAAGAGCTCCACCAAGATAATACCCCATCCCGACTTGGGGTCGTGATACACACGCACCCGAAAATCCATTTACGCATGGAAACCCAGTTTTCAGTATCCAACACATGTATATGCATGCACCATGCAATGCATATGATATGACACAAAATATCCAACAATTCTCAACATCAACAACAAACCAACAACTCCGTCCTCAAATCCATCCAACTCACGACTCCTCGGACTCAGTCTGGAATAACTAACCATTCACAAATTTATTGTAAAAGCAATAATATATTTAAATCTAAAATGAAGTTTGGAAAATACTTACAATGCTATATGATAATTTCTGAATGATCAACGAGCTGCAAACGACAAAGAAAAAGCAATGTAACAGTGTAAAAACACTGTGGCCGTGGGTTGTAAAATACCCACTTTTGAATGGGGACGAACTAAGGCTTGAGATTGATAGAGAATAGCTTAGAGATGTTTATGAAGCTAGTGGAAGTGAGGGTTGGCCGTGGCTGGCGGTGAAAACGGAAAGTGTGGTCGTGGGAGCTGCTCCAGCGACGGATCGGAGCTGAAAATAGGTGGTTTAGGATGACAAGAAGTTGATGATGAAGTGGTAAAGAGATGGTGGCCGGAGGTGGAGCAATGGCTGCGCTAGAGAGAAAAGAGGTCGCGGCTTAAAGGAGCTTGTGGCGGTTAACGGTGGCTCGAATGGAGGTGAAATTTGGTGAGGATGATCACCGGTCGGAGGAGAAGAAAACTGGGTGGGCGGTGTTGACCACGGCGGTGGCGATGGGCGGTCGTGGGTGGAGGAAGAAAAAAAGAGAAAGGAGAAGCTTCACGCGCGGGAGGGAGAAACAGGGGGAAAAGAGGAGAAAAAAAGAAAGAAAAAGAATAAAGAAGATAAATGAGAAAAATAAAAAGAAAAAAAGAAAAGATGGAGAAAAGAAATGGAGTTCAGTCGTCACCTCTGGAATTCAAAAACTAATCCAAGAAAACAATTTTAAAAGATATAAAACAAAGAAAATAATTTAAACACAACATATAGCTAAATTATAATAAATAACTAGTAAAAAACTAATAACATAATTTTAAATCAAAAAATAAACTAAAATAAATTAAACAGCAATTTAAACTCAAAAAAATAATTAATATTAAGAAAGCTCTACAAAATAAATTTCACAACTAAATAAATTCAATTAAAATCCGATAATTTAAAATAAAAGAAACAATATTTTAATTAAATTAAAATACTCATTCAATAAAAACACGTTAAAACGGGATATCACATATGAGAATGAAAAAATTTTGATTGAAGATGGTCCATTGCAGATTATGTCTACTGTTCAGCTAGAACAGTGTATGTAATGTTAACAGATATTTCTCTGTCTTTGCATTTTTACATCAATATAATGCTAAATTGTTTAAAAAAATATATATATACTAACAACTTAAGAATAAGCATACTACTGATGAAATGGGTAAAATAATAGACAAATAAGTAAAGAATTGGAATAAATAAATATGCATATTTAAAATAAAATATGTATTAAATAAATAAAGATCAAATAAATGTTTTGTTAGAAAAAAATATACTATTGAGTAAATAAATAATATGCTCCATTAAGTATAGAAATATTAGTAAACATTTTTGACATAATAACTAATTATAACTAATTTATGATTAAATTTGTAAGCAATTAAAATAAATCAACTTATACTAAGTTATAATATAAATAATAAGAAATAAATAAAAATTAAAATATTTTACAGGAATCAATTAATAAGTAACGAAGACTATATATGTACAACTAAAATTATAATTGATAGATAATAATTCGAGATAAATAAATACACATATTTAAAATAAAATATGTATTAAATAAATAAGGATCAAATAAATGCTTAGTTAGAAAAAATATACTATTGAGTAAATAAATAATTCACTCCATTAAGTATATAAATATTAGTAAACATTTTGGACATAATAACTAATTATAACTAATGTATTTTAATTTTGTAAGTAATTAAAATAAATCAACTTATACTAAGTTATAATATAAATAATAAAAAATAAATAAGAACTAAAATATTTTACATAGGTATCAATTAATAAGTATAACACTACTATTTGTTTGATATTGTTAATTCAAACTTTTTATAGATATTGTGTGACATAACATAAATAACCTTAGACTCGTTTGGGAATTAGTATACATTTAGGTGTCCACTAATTCCTGAATTATCCAGTATGGACAATTTGAGATTATATTATCTGTATTGCACATTTTTGTTACTCCTACTGTTCTTCGAGTATACTATTCGTAGGGTCATAATCCCTATATATGAACATGTATATTTGGCGAACTATGGGGAGATGCTGCAGAAATTTCTTCTAATGTGGAAAGTAGTAGCTTGACAAAATTTGTGCAATATGAATAATATAATCCTGAATGGGATAGGACCAACTACCATATCAAAAAAACAGTGAGAATTGGAGCATGACACGCATGTGAATTTATTTGCGTTATAGTAATAGATATGTGTTTAGAAATGGACAAAAGTTGGATGCGTCTAGGCGATAGACTTGGAATGCATTACGTACCCTATGCGCGTGGAGTAAGATTCTTCATTGATTTTGCTTGGGCCTCTACTTACATTAAATATCCATGTCGAGGGTGTAAAAATTTGTGTGCAATAGTGTTGGATGAAGTTGAAAGTCATATATTTGTGAACGGTGTGAATCTAGGGTACACCCGATGGGTACTACATGGTGAGCAGTATGAACAGTTAGAGCATGTATTGTTCGGTCATCCTAATTATATGCGGCATATGGATGATGATTATGAGCATGATGACATGGAGAAGATGTTGGGTGACATTGGAACTAGAATGTTTATGGATGAGGTCGGGGAAAGAAGAAGAGAAAGCGAGGTGCAGCAGAATTGAATTGGATAAAGCGTAGTATTTTTTTTTAACTTGCCGTATTAGTCATCCTTTATGTTGTAACATAATTTGGATGTAATGCATATAGAGAAGAATATATGTGATAATATATTAGGTACATTGATGAGCATTAACAAAAAGACGAAGGACACGTATTAAGTTCACGCATGACTGTCACATATTTTTACAGAAGTTATTACCTATGGGAAATCTTGGGAAGATGACATCTAGTGTATTTGTCGCCTTATCCGAACTCTGCATGTTTTTCAAGAATTTATGCGCTCAGGTAGTAAATCGAGATATGTTGCAGAAGGTGGAAGACAACATTGCTACTATACTATGTAAATTTGAGCAAATCTTTCCACCATCATTTTTTAATGTCGTGGTCCATTTAACAATACATTTACCCCAGGAAATACTATTGGGTGGACCGGTGTAGTTCCATTGGATGTAACCAGTTGAAAAATATTTAGGTCAACAGAAGCACACTGTTAAGAATAAAGCCAGAGCTAAGGGTTCAATAGCGGAGGCTTATATACATGATGAATGGTTAACATTTTGCTCCTATATCTTCATGGTGTTGAGACACGATTTAATCATCAAGAGTGAAATACTAATCATGCTGCTCCACCTCCTCGTGAGCTATCAGTGTTTTCGTAGAATGTACAACCTTTGGATGCACAAACGAGTTACGATTTAATTGATGGAGAGTTGGGTAAAGTTCGGTGGTACGTGCTAAATAATTGTCAGGAGATTGATGACTATCTTAGGTATATCCTTGCATGCTTCGAATAATTTTAGTTAAAAAAGATTAACTATAACTTTTGTGCTCAAAATAATATTCGTTTGCACTTATATATAGTGAACTTATGGACAAACTTAGGACGGAAGGCGTAAAGAATATAGAGGCAAGACAAACTTAATTCATCTTATTTTATCTGGAAAAACAAACCAAAACCAGCTTATAGTGGATAGCCCTGCATGCCCACCTCTGCTCACATTTATTCTATAAATAAAACGATGTTAATTCAGTAATATTAAGTTATAGCTAGCGCTTACCGTAGCAACATACAAAACTTCCTTTTCAACTTTTTTTTTTTTTTTTGTGTCTATTTTATCTTTCTTTCTTCCTTCATAGCAAACGTAACATATTATAACCTTATTTCTTTTTGGGAGACCGGAAGGAGTCCCATGATGATAGGAAACAAAGAGGGTCCATACAAGTTACGGATTTACTTAAATGGAAGTGAAGTCTAGGCTTTCTTGGGATGATAAGATTAAAACTTAGTGAATAATAATAAATTATTTGTAAAAAATAATAAAGTAGTGTACAAGTATATAAGAATAGGTTTGTTCTCAAATATAACTTAATAAGTAGATAAGTAAAAAGAAAAATGCTATCATTTTATTGTTCGTAGAAAACTTTCTTATTTAAAAATAAAGTAATTGAAAATACTTACACTACATGTTTTATTACAAATTGAGTTGACATAATATCAAACGATAGGTGCCATTATAGATAAGTGGGACAAACAAATCAATACATTCCATGCATGTAATTGCAGACAAAAATGGAGAGTTATGACAGTTATAAATACAACTCAACTACCACCATGAAACGGTCTCATGATTCTATCTACACATGTTTTATTCCTCTTAAACTTTTTGTGGCATCCGAGCTCCCACCTGATCAGCAAGTGCCAAGGACCGTGACGCCGGAATGTTCGCTATATGGGTCATACAATCATTGCACATTGTGATAATAAGTGTGTATACACATACTTAAAATAAATTATGAATAGTTATATTTGCAACAGAACTAAAATTAAATAAGTAAATGAATAAAAAGTCATAATCAATTCCAATTAACAGTACTAAAAAAAATTACATTCCAACCACAACATTAATAAGTCACTTGTCACGAACCCATAAGCAAATGAATAATACAATCATCCTTTATATTTTGGTAAAATTCATATATATCACTTAATCAAAATCGGGGAAAAGTCCCAATCCTCAATCTTTTGGTGGTGCCAGATCTCCATGCTCAACCACCTTCAGACTCTTTCTCTGCATCAAAATTTATAGACCGTAGTATAAGTGATGGGCTCCAAAGCGGACCAAGTCTTAAGGATCAATTACAAGATTAAGAGCCACGAAGATCAAGGAAGCAATGCAAGAATTGGTGCAATCCAATTGGGATGAAGTTAGCAAGAGCCCAACACTCACGATGCGCTTGAAAGAAGGAGAACTAGTTTTGATCCACTTGATCTAAGCTATAGAAGACACGACTTGGACCTATTATTATTGAAGGCCATGGACTTATTTATTTCAATTAAAATGGCTTATTTTATTAGTCATAGGAATTAATCTAGAATAATTAGGCTTTGGGGATATCCAGCCCACACGTCTTATTTCTATTGAACTAGGGTTTTTGGGAAGGCCTTGTAGTTTGGCCAAGGGCTTATTTGGAAAGTTATTATTTTACAAACTAGGATTTTAGAAGTTACTGTAGCGCGGCACTGTTCACGCTACAGTACCCGCGGCACTATTCCTTTAGGGTTTTGGGTTTTGTTTATTTAAACAACTTGTAGCCTCATTTGAAAAAAAAAGACATTATTGAAATTGATGAATTTTATTCATTGGGAGTTGAGTTTATCTCCTCTTGTTCTTGATTGAACGTTTGAACTTATCAAAGGTAAATCATAACCTTTGTGGCGTTCCTCTTTTGTAATCCGGGTTGTTGAGATGGGTTCTTCAACGGGTCTAGATTTTAATATAATCTAAGTTCTTGAAACGGGTTCTCAATGGGTCTAGATTCTCCATCCATAGACTTGAATTTGGCTTTCTTGGGTTGGTTTTCCAATATTGTTGTTAGGTCTCAAAGTGAGTCGATTGGGGTTCACATCATTTGGTATTCAGAGCTCGGTTTCCAATCAGGTCTGATTCTATCTTTTTTTTATTGTATTGTTAATTCTAGGGCTTCATTGTTCTAGGGTTGAAAAAAAAATGCAGAAATTCGTTTTTCCTAGGGCTGCCAATTTATTCTATCATTTGGGTTTCATGTTCATCATCATAGGGTAGCTAAATTGCTTGTTTGAGGGCTGCCAAAAATTTGCACCATCTAGGGTTTGTAATTTCTAGGGTTTCATTCCCTTCTATTTTCCTTATCAATTTTTATATGTTTGAATTCAATTGTTTGATTATCACAATTGGATATTTCTATTTGTGGTTGAATTGTCGAGAAAAGAAGAGAAAAGAAAAGAAAAGAAAAGAAAATTCAAAAAAAAAATTCAAAAAAAACGGAGAGAAGGATTTTGGGTATGAAATACTTTGCCATATGAAATTGAGTGCTTTGTTATTGATTAAGCCTTATCTTCAAACGGGCTGACTATATCTTTCTAGTTGGTACCTTGTTTCGTAATTACTCTTTCCAGCATATAAATTCCTTGAGTCTCAGGTTATTTTATTCCTTCTGTGTTTTCTTTTGTTCTTGTTTCTTAGACCTAATTGCTAGTTGGAACAAAACATGGTTGTATTGTCTTGATTGAGTTCAATTAGTTCTTAAAGAACTTGAGTGGGAAAACTCTTGAGGTAAAATGCAAGAGAGTGTGAGATCATTATCGGGAAAAAGCCAATTAAGAGTGTGATACACGAGTGGAGTGCCATTATTCGAGTGTAAACACGTAAGGGAGCGTGTGAGGTCTTTTTTTCACTAACATTCTTTTTGTGCAGCATGTACTATGTCTCATAACAGGGACTTAACATCAATGGGGGTGACAGACAATTCATTCTTTTTGTTGCAGTCCATGCAACAAAAGTTTGAAAGGTTAAATTTGAAGTTGGGAAAAGTGAGGGATAAGATGGAACAACAAGGTGCATTGATTAGAGATTTGCAAAGTGGGAGAGATAGGAGGAGACGTGAGCCTAGTATTAAGAAGGGGTACGATAAGAATGAAGATTATGGCGAGTCTCTTGTTGTTAGGCGTGCTCCCAATACAGAATTTAAGATGGATGAAATAGAGCAGCAAAAAGAGAACCTTTTTCATACTAGATGCCACATCAACAACAAGGTATGTAGTATGATCATTGATGGAGGAAGTTGTACTAATGTGACTAGCACTACTTTAGTTGAGAAATTGAATTTACCTACCTTGAAACACCCTAGACCATACAAGTTGCAATGGTTGAATGATTGTGGGGAGGTTAGGGTAAATAAGCAAGTGCTAGTATCTTTTTCAATTAGGAAGTACAAGGATGAGGTCTTTTGTGATGTAGTGCCTATGCATTGTGGTCATATTTTATTGGGGAGGCCATGGCAGTGTGATAGGAGAGCGATCTATGATGGGTTTAGGAACATGTACAGTTTTGAAAAGGATGAAAAAACAATCAAACTTGCTCCTTTAACTCCAACATAGGTCCATGAGGACCAACTGAAATTGAAAAGTGAGGTTGATAAAAAAAAAAGAAGAGAGAAAGTGAGATTGATCAGAAAAGAAAGAGTGAAACTGAGATTGATCAACAAAGCAAGAGAGAAAATGAGATTGATAAAAAAAGAGATAGTAAAAGTGAGGTTGAGCGAAAAAAAAAAGAGTGAGAATGAGATTGAGGATGAAAAAAATAGTGAGACCGAAAATGAGAGAGAGAAAAAAAAATGAGAGACAAAAGAAATGAGGGTGAGGTTGAAATCTCAAGAAAAAGAGAGAATAAGTTGAAAAACAATTGTGAGGCCGAGAGTTCAAAAGAAGATGTCGAAAAAGAGAGTGAAAAGAAAGAGGAGAATGAAGAAAGTGAGAGAAAAACAAAGAGAAAAGTGAGTTTCTATGCTAAGGCAAGTTTTAATACTAACACACTTGACATAACTTTTCCTAGTATTATTGTTTATTGGTTGCAGAGATATGAGGTCATGATTCCTAGCGGTGTGTTTAGTGTAGTGCCACATATTAGAGAGATAGAGCATTATATTGATCTTGTGCCAGGTGCAACAATCTCTCCTAGGAATTTCTTTGAAGAACATGAGTTCTTGACGCACTTGAAAGGAACCAGTAAGTTGAATAGAATGAATGCCAAGTGGGTGCAATTCATTGAGACCTTTCCTTATCTAATCAAGTACATACAAGGTGAGGAAAATTTTGTGGTTGATGCTTATGCAAGAAGGTATGTCCTTGTCATCATTATAGATTCAAAGTTATTGAGACTTGAATATGATAAGAAATTGTTTGTTAATGATGATGGCTTGGCTAGTGTGCATGGAATACGTGAGAAAACATCGTTTTCTCATTTATATAGACTAGATTGGTACTTGTTTAGAAAGAAAATACTTTTTGTGCCTACTAGTCTTATGCGTGAGTTGCTTGTGCATGGATGTGGTTTGTTGGGACATTTTGATATAAAGAGGACTTTAGACGTATTGCATGACCATTGGTGGGAGTATTACTTGCCATTCATTAAGTTTGATATAGTTGGAGTGTTCACTTTGGTATAAAGAATATTTTAGGCATATTGCATGAACATTGGTGGGAGTATTGTTTCCCATTCATTGAGTTTGCATATAGTTGGAGTGGTCACTTTGGTGTAAAGAAGAGTTTAGGCGTATTGCATGAACACCTTTGGGCGTATCATTTGCCATTTATTGATGTGTGGCATGAACGTTTGTGGCAGTACCATTTTCCATTCATTAACTGGTTGTATAAATGTTTGTGGAAATATTATTTGCCACTCATTGAGATTGCATATAATCAGAATTATCATTTTTGTGTGAGGAAGACTTTAAATGTGATTAATGAACGTTTATGGGAGTATTATTTGCCTTTCATTCACTTGTTGCATGAACGTTCATGGGAGTATTATTTGCCTTTCATTGACTTGTTGCATGAACGTTTGTGGGAGTATCGTTTGCCAGGATTAGAGTTTGCATGTAATAGGACCATGCATACAACCATTTTTTATTCTCATCTTGAAATTGCATATGGTTTTAATCCACTTATTCCTTTTGATTTAATGCCCTTACCTGTTGATGACAGAAGTAGCTTGGATGGACATTTTCAAGCTCTTGATAAAATTAATGATACTTCATAGCTAGTGGATCTTCTCGGTAAGTATTATGTGCTTGCTATTTTCAAAGTTACTGATCTATTTCCCTTTGATCCAGGTGGAGATTCGAGGTCGAATCCTTTTGAGGAGAGGGGAATGATGGGCCCCAAGGCAGACCAAGTCTTAAGGATCAATTACAAGATTAAGATCCACGAAGATCAAGAAAGCAATGCAAGAATTGGTGCAATCCAATTGGGATGAAGTTAGCAAGAGCCCAACACTCATGATGGGCTTGAAAGAAGGAGAACCAGTTTTGATCCACTTGATCTAAGCTATGGAAGTCACGACTTGGGCCTATTATTATTGAAGGCCATGGACTTATTTATTTCAATTAAAATGGCTTATTTTATTAGTCATATGAATTAATCTAGAATAATTGGGTTTTGGGGATATCCAGCCCACACGTCTTATTTCTATTGAACTAGGGTTTTTGGGAAGGCCTTGTAGTTTGGCCAATGGCTTATTTGGAAAGTTATTATTTTACAAACTAAGGTTTTAGAAGTTACTGTAGCACGGCACTGTTCATTGAGAATTGAGTTTATCTCCTCTTGTTCTTGATTGAACGTTTGAACTTATCAAAGGTAAATCACAACATTTGTGGCGTTCCTCCTTTGTAATCTGGGTTCTTGAGATGGGTTCTTCAACGGGTCTAGATTTTAATATAATCTAGGTTCTTGAAATGGGTTCTCAATGGGTCTAGATTCTCCATCCATAGACTTGTAGTTGGCTTTCTTGGGTTGGTTTTCCAATATTGTTTTTGGGTCTCAAAGCGAGTCGATTGGGGTTCACATCAATAAGACTACCACGGTGAAATTTTACAAAATCTTAAAAAATGAAACTAAGAATAAAACTCAAGAATACATGCAGGTGAAAATGAAAATTATGCAAACCATTTATAAAACAAGGAGAAAATTATAAGTTAGCATTTCACATTTAACCAAGTTTAAGAATAACCAAGTAGTAGTCAATTTCAATCATTTGACATAAGAAAAGAAAATGATAGTTTATACAACACAATGAAGTTAAACATAATCAAGTGACCTCATGGTTATCTCCAACAAGCAACTATCCAAACGTGCTTAGCCCCCACCAATCAAGGGGCACCCACTAGACCCATGACATTAATAACCTCAAAATCTCAGTTGCGTTTCATGAGATTCCTCTATAGGAGATTCCACTTCATCATATTCTATTATAGAAAGTTTTGAACAAAAAGTTTGGATGGATTCATAGCTTTTGTTGCCTGTTTTTTAGGTATGGTCTATTCAGAAGCACCAATAAGTCCTCCAGTGAGTCTTATCCGTTGCAACAATAAGTCTTCCATGCTCTAGGTCTGTTTTGTACTTATTAATTGTTACCTTATTTGATTTTCCTACAGGGAAATCGATCTTTACTTGAGTATTAGCAATCGAAATGTGAGACTTTACTATTTTTTTATTGTCAGTAAATGAATCTGGTAATTAATTTGCAATAGCTTGTAATTGAACGATCCTTTGAACCTCTTGTTCACATTGATTTGCACAAGGATCATGATGAGACGGTGTCAAAGTGTTCCATGTTATTCACTTTTTTTTTTTGGCAACCTTTCTTCTTCTAATGGCTAGAAGACTATATCATCAAAATGACAATCTTCAAAATGAGCATTAAAAACATTTCTAGTTAAAGGTCAAGGTTTTTAATGATGGAGGGAGAATCAAAACCAATATAAATTTCAAATCTATGTTGAGAACCCATTTTAGTGTGTTGGAAAGGTGCAATTGGAACATACACAGCACAACCAAAAGTACAAAGATGAAGAATATTTGATGGTTAGCCAAATGCAAGTTGCAATAGAGAATATTTATTATAAGTAGTTGGTCTTATTTGAACCAATGATGCAGCATGCAAGATTGTATGTCCCCAAGCAGAGAGAGGTAGTTTTGTTATAAAAAATAATGGTCAAGCAATTAATTGCATATATTTAATAAATGAGTCACCTAAACCTTTTTGAGTTTGTGTATGGGGAACAGGATGTTTGACATTAATCCCAACTGACATGCAATAATCATCAAAAGTTTCAGATGTAAATTTTCCGGCATTATCCAACCGATTAGACTGAATTAGATAATCTACGAAATTGAGCCCGCAATCTAATAATTTGTACAAGAAGTCTAATAAATGCAACATTTTGAGTAGAGAGTAAATAAACATATGACCATCTAGTTGATGCATCTATTAAACTCATAAAATATCTAAATGGCCTACATGGTAAATGTATAGGTCAACATATATCTCTATGGATTCTTTATAAAAAAAATGAAGATTCAATAATTACCTTGGAATGAGATGATCTGACAATTATATTTCGTTTGGAACATGCTACACTTGGATAATTCTTTGGTAAAAGAATCTTCTTGTTCTTTAAGAAATGTCCATATGAATCCTTAATTATTCTACACATCATAATTGATCCGAGACGGCTAAAACGATTATGCCAAAGCATAAAAATCTTTAGATCGGAGTACTTCTAGAGCATTACAACATGTGATTTAATTGTTTTCAATGTTGTATAATATAATTTAGAAGATAAAGGTAGCAGTTTTTCCAATATGAATTTCTGGCCCAAACTTATTTCTGTAATGTAAAGATATTCATAATTATCTTTATTGGTGGTTTCAACATGATAATCTTGGCGGAAGAGATTTGGAGATCTATTTGTGTGTGGATCGGGAAAGTGCAAAGCAGCTCGTCTAAATTTACTAAGATGTCCTTTGCTGATGAGGAAAGGTTGACGGATTTGAATATGCCTATTATTCTGATTAAAGCAGATCAGGTTAAATTAGTGTATTGGGTGAAGCCACAGCATGGAAGATTTAAGTTGAATATTGATGGTTGTAGCCTTGGTAATTCGGGGAGTATAGGAGCAGGTGGATTAATTCGTGATATGCATGGGGACATAATTCTTTCATTTTTGTGCTATCTTGGGGCGGGTACTAATAATCTTGCAAAGTTGAAGGCTTTGTTAATTGGGTTGAAATATTACCGTGCTTTGGGTCTACAATAGGTGGATATTGAGTCTTATTCATTGATTTGTTTATCCTGGATTCATAAATAGCACTGCAGGGTTAGCAATTTAGAGGAGTTTTGGAAGGAGGTTATGAGATTGTTCAGAGATGGTAATTTTGTTATTAATCATACTTATCAAGAAGGTAATGCTCTGACGGATTATTTAGCTAAAATGGGAGCTCAGGGCTCAACTGCTGTCTGGAGATATTCATGAATGTTCCAAAATAGCTTAAAGGATTTATTTGCACTCACAAACTATCCTTGCCTTATTTGAGATGTCATTGAGTAGTTGTTTTCTGGCATTTTTATTTGGTTTCTTTAGTTGTTGTCTTGTTTGGCTTTTAGACATGTTTAATGATTTGTTTTTTTAATCCATTCTACATTTGTTTTTGGTTAGGTTGGTCATTTTTTTGCATGTTGGATTTTTTCTTTTATGGAAACTCCTAGATGCTTGAATTGTAACCACGACATTCTTCTCCACAAGTGAGGGTTTATTAATAAAATTGGGGAATGATTACTCTTGGACATGTGATCCTAACTCTTTAAAAAAAACCATTATGATGAATATCTTTAAAATTGAGTAAATTTCTTCTAAACTTCGAAGAATATATACAAAGCATCGTGAATATAAAATTTTGTTCTTTTTGGTAACACAATATCGACTCTTGCAGAGTCTTCAATTAGGTTTGATGACCCAGATATTGTATTGATGTTGGCTCTACATAATGTTAAATATTGAAAAATTTCTTATTTTTAAGAATTGTGTATATCGTACAACTGTCTACTAGACACATATCTTCACCAATCATTTTGGAATTGGTCAATGCATCAAAATATAATTCATGTCTCCTGATAAAAAATATATATATAAAAAACTTTATGAGTGCAAAACAAAGTTTAACATGATGTGTTAAAAGATAACAATGCAAACATCATATAATTATAATAAAGAAATAAAATTAATTGTTGTGGTCATATGCATCACTATCTAAAAATTATTATTTCTATTTGGATCTATAAAGAAACCAGAAAATATCAAAATGAGTTAGGACCATCATATTTGGATTATTAAAATAAGTTGGATGATCTTCTAGATAATCGTGGTCGACAAAATTCATTTTGACCCATTTTTCTTTTTCCTTCATAGATGCTTGATATAGGTCTACCAAATGTTTGTACTTACGATAGGTAAATGACTAATGCCCTTTCATACCACACTTGTAACATTTATCTTCATATTTCTTTATAGGCATATTCTAAAAGTCTTTGTTTTCACCTACTTTATCTTAGTGTGGTTCCACTTCTGGTGGTATAGAGCATTTTTCTTTGGAAAACTTCGAATACGCTCCCCTTAATTCTAATAGTTTTTTCTACCACGTCTACGTTTGCAACTATTGTTTCCTTTATTATGATGAAATGAGATTCCATTTACTTTAGGGAATAGAGTGAAACTGGTTAGATGAGACTGATAATTTTTCATTAACTCGTTGTTTTGTTCAGCCACTAGTAAATAAGATATTATTTCAGAATACTTAGTGAACTTTCACACTTAATATTATTGCTGCATGAGCACATTCGAGGCATAAATTTATTATATGTTTCATTTCAAACATATCATCATTAGTGGCTTTTTTGTCTATACAATTTCAATTGTGCAACTTCAGATTCATATAATCATAACAAGTTTTTGGGATGATCATAGTCTTTTGGTAAATGTATTACTCTCTTAAATTATCACATAGAATCAATGTATCTTTTATTGTGAGGTACTCAATTTTCAATAAAATTATCATTTTAGAACGATCTTTCAGGGATACTTCATTTCCTTTCTTAATAGTACTTTTGAGATTCATTCATTAAGATGAATCTTAACATCAACGATCCATAATAAATAATTGTTGTCAAAAACATCGAAGATAAAAAATTTGAATTTGGTAAGATTTGACATGATCTATAATAAACATATTAAGTATGAAAAGAAGTATTTAGAATTGAACTCTTATATAGAAAACATGAATATTCATCGCATTGATATATGATAATATTATACTCTATACAATATCACTTATATCATAATCAAATTTTATAAAATTATTTATATTGCAATAAGCATATATCAATATTTATAGAAGATAAACTTACAGTAACTCAAGAAGTGTTATACAAATATCTTGCCAAAGATTAAAAAAAAAAACACGCAATGGTTGGTTGGAATCTATTGCTGATATCTTTTATTTTTATTTTTTGAATCTCTTGCTGATAATGTTTTGTAAAATTAAAAAAAAGTAACAAAAGAATTAAAAAACCAAAACACATGAAACTAGTTTTTAGGAACTCAATATTATTTCTCTCAACTCTCTTTTTTGTGTCTACCACAAATGCTCTTAAGATTCCTTGTTATAGGCATAGGAGGATACATGATATTAAATGGATACATGATCTTAAGAAATGACAATATATGAATCAATGAGATACATGAACAAGTGAATGATAATACATTAATCAAAGGGATACATGAATATTTAAGAATTTTAATAATCATCTGCTAAATATATGGAATGTATCTTATTAAATTAATGTATTTATAAAAATTTTATAATATTAATGAATATCTAATACTTTTAATTTGTGGATGTCGTAGGTGCTTCGTGGATGTGGTGCTGTCGTTTATTTTCCTATTGAAATTTACTAGGGTTGGTTTGATTATACATAATTAAACTATCTCATTTCATTTCATCTCATATAATTATTTTAATTTTTTTAAATTTTTACATAAAATATAATAAACAATTCAATTTTTTCAAATCACATAATAAAATTAATATTATAATAATATTTTATTTAATTTTTAATAAAATATTTTATCTCAATTTATTGAACTGTATAATTAAATGATGTCTTAATTTTGTTAGTTTTTCCATCATTATTTTGGTCAGTAGGTAGTTGAGAGGTAGACATCTTGGTGAATGTTGTCTATACCTTTCACGATTGTATATACCTTCAGCACAAATGTCTATGAAATGTACGTACTACAATCACATAAATTAATTTAACAAAAATATGTACGAATTTTATTAATCATTCACCAAATGTATAGAATTATTTTATTATATTTATATATTTTTAATAATTTTATAACATTAACTAAATATTTAATACTTCTAAGTACTTGTGGATATGGCAGGTGCTTTGTGGATGTGGTTCTGCCGTTCATGTCGCTGTTGAAATTTATTAAGTTGCTGGCCCTTCTATAATTATTGTGGGCAGTAGGAGGTTGGGACGTATATTCCAAGGTGTACCCCTTTTTTTTTTCTAATAATATTTTAAAATATTTGGAGCCACATGTTTAACATTGACCTCTTCCCAATTTTTTTAAGATACCCTCATTTAAGGAGGAAGAATACTATAGTAAACACAAACACGTACACTTGGGGGTTTACAAGATTGGAAAAAAATATAAAAAAAAAATTCCCAAAACCCAAGTGTCCAAAAACAACCTTATTAATGTAAAAAGCAAATGAAAAAAAAGAAAAAAAAAAGAAAAAAAAGCCATTGAAAAATAAAATAGGACACTAAAACTTGAAGGCTTGAAGACCCAGTTTGTCAACTTTCAGGATCTCTTTAAGATTGTGAGGAATATTATTGAAATTTGCCCACACTCCAGAGTTCTGATCCAAAGCCATGCATTAAATCCGCCCCTACATTAAATTCACTAAAGACATGCATAATCTTAAATTCTAATGTAGAGAGAATATCTTGTATCATTTCCCAATAATCTTAAAGGTACCATATGCTACATTTTCCTTTTGCCAACCAATTAACGACTAACAAAGAATCTAATTCAATGTCAATTTTTTGAAGAGCCAACTCTTGGCAATGTTGTAAGTCATAAGACAAAGCTCGTAATTCAGTTTCATTATTAGACCTAACAACTAATTTTTTAGCAAAGACCCATATCAAACTACCCTTATTATTTCTAATTAATCTACCTGTGCCCATACAATCAAGATTATCCAAAGAACTCACATTCACATTAAGTTTAACCCACCCTGTAATTGATTTATTCTATTTCACAAGACAAGCTCCCAGTCTATCAACAACTTTCAGAGGAATACGGAGACTTTGCAAAACTTTTTAAATCCCCCTCGTTAAACTTTTCACTAGCACGCGGTCGTAAACTAACCAAAGCAATGGTTGCTTTTATTGCCCAACTACATAGCCCAATTCTATTTTTTCTTTTATCGCCCAATAGTTAGGCTATTGACATCCCTCTTTACTCATGTCAATAGCCCAACTATTATGCATTGTTTATTAAATATTCTTTTTACAAATAAAACTTATTTAATCAAGTATAATAAGTGTACTTAAAACAGCATTATAAGAGTACTACTTATAACTTATTCAATTTAAAATTAGACTGTTCAATCTAAATTTTACATTGGACTTATAGATGGGCAATTACAATTAGCCATGGATAGTCTCTTGATTTTTTAAAAATAAATAAATTTAAAGGTTAGTTTCCATCAAAATGTAACAAGAGTTATATAATAGCGTAGAGTCTATACTATAGAATAGGGATACCTGGTGTGGGTGAGGTGTCGGTTTTTACTTTTCTCACGTTCTTTGCTTGTTTCCACTTTCCACAAACTCGTCGGTAGATAATAGAGATATCTGATTACGATGGCCCACATGAATGATAGCCTGCTGTGTTCGTCAGTTACAGCTGTGTTTGTTTTTCCTACCTCCTGCTTCTCATATGACCAATTTATTGCTACGCGTAGTATAAGAAAATCGCAGAAAAACAAACAACGAACATTTTCATGAAATAATGGTGACACTCAAGTCTACTTCCACCATCGTTCCGAGCAAGCCTACACCGGGAGGCATATTACCGTTATCTGAGACCGACCAAAGAATGCAATGGACTCATGCACCTCTCATCTGTATCTACAAAACCACCAGCGACAGCAATGAAAAAATAACAACACTCGAGACTCTGAAAGACTCCCTGAGTCGTGCATTGGTTCCCTATTACCCACTAGCTGGTCGATTACGCTGGATTCATGGTGGCCGACTGGAACTCCATTGTAATGCTAAGGGAGCGCAGCTATTGGAAGCTTATTCAGAAGCAAAACTTGATGAACTTGGGGACTTTGCACCAACGGAGGCAATCGAAGATCTGGTCCCTAAGGTTGATTATAGCAGTCCGATTGAGGATTGGCCCTTGATGCTGGTGCAAGTCACAAGGTTTAGTTGCGGTGGTCTCTGTGTTGGAACAGCCATGTCCCACATACTGGTTGATGGATGGTCTGCAGCTAATTTCTTCAACGCATGGGCAAAGTTGGCTCGAGGAGATGAATTGGAGGAGAATGAGATGCCTTTTCATGATCGCACCATATTACGATCATCCGAAACACTTCTGCCTCCACGCTTTGAGCATATAGAGTTCACAAAATCACCACTCCTATTAGGACACACGGATGCCAACGAGGAGCAGATGAAAGAAAATTGTGCCACCATATTGAAAGTCACCAAAGAGCAAGTGGAGGGACTTGTGAAGAAAGCCAACGAGATCCCACATCAAGACATGGAAATGGTGGTGACACGACCTTATTCTCGATACGAAGCAGTCGCTAGCCACTTATGGAGGTGTATATGCAAGGCACGAGCGAGTGATAACTCTCAACCAACAAGAGTTACCTTAGGGGTTGATATTCGTAGCCGCTTGAAGCCGTCTCTCCCCGCAGGATACTTTGGCAACACTGTTCTTCAAACAGTGACATCAACATGTGTCCATGGCGACCTATTGTCCAAGCCACTTGGTTATGCTGCTGGAAAACTAAGGGAAGCCATCGAGCGTATGACAGATGAGTATATAAGGTCTGCTCTTGATTTTATAGCTAGCCAGGAGGATGTCAGTGCTTTGAGGAATAACTTCCATATTCGTGCATACACAAAAACACCAAAGTTCTTAGGAAATCCCAATGCTTCTATTGGAAGTTGGATTAATTTGCCATTTTATGGTATGGATTATGGGTGGGGAAAGCCGATATACGTCGGTCCAGGATTATTAAATGATGATGGCAAGTCGTTCATCATGTCAAGTCCAGCTGCTGATCGATCTCTCCTCATAGCACTCCGTTTGCAAACAGAATACATGGATTCTTTGAAGAAGCTCTTCTATGAGGACATGCCATGGTAATGGGCTGTAAAAATCCAGAAACTTAATTACTAGCACTTGTTAAATAATGGCATCTTGCTTGCTATTATGTTGATCTTAGGTTCCATGTTTATTTCCTTGAGCTTGTCAGTTGAGAAAGTGATGGATATAAACTACCTTTGGGATATCATTGTTGGAATCTCATTGTATTTTTAGGACTTGGCCATAGTAGTTGATTTGTTTGGAAACTGTTGCAAAATTGAAGTCCACCCCCCAGTCTACCTCCACCTACCATGACACAATAATTTCGTAAACATCGCGACCACAAAGTATATATGCGAAAAACAAATCAAAGATTTTTTGAAATTTCATTTTTCAAAAATAAGGAGTGCTTGTAAAGTAGGAAAATGAAATATAAGCATATTATTTATTGATCGTATATATACATGATTTGATTTGAATTTAATTAATTTCTTTTTATTTTGTTATAAATCTGTGCATTTTGTCAAATGAATATGACTTTTTTATGAATCATATGATAAGCTGTGTATAATTCATTATGTATATAGGTATATCATGTAACAGCCCGCTAAAATAATCAGTTTTGGATTCTTTCCCGACAGCAATCACATCTCTCTCGTCTTTACCCTCATCTGGAATCACGCGTATAGATTATCTTTTCCGTAAATCACGTAATTTGTTCTTCACCGACAGCTGTAAAATCATGAACAGTTTTATCCTAAGCGTTGTACCTCGATGGCGTTTTCCCGGATCTTATCCATCGAATTTCAAAGTATTAGATAAACTTGTTTTTAAAGTAGCACAATTATAATAATTTAATGAGCTCTGAAAATATTATAATTGTGGATAATTACTTAGATTAAATATTTTAGTTGTTTTAAGATATTAAGATGTTTAATTTTACGTTGAAAACTCTTATTTAAATTAATTGGTTTTATCATCTTCGATTAATTAACGGTACTTTATCATTTTATATAATGATGAGGAAATATTATTTTATAAATTTTAGTTTATAAAATAATATTCTACCTTAATTCATCGTGGTGTTTTATTTAAAGTGTTTTATTTAAAATAAAACATTTACGCGTTTTTAATCAGTGTTTTAATTCACCGTTGAATTATTTGAGGATCCCAAAACGTAGGATTGAAGTTTATTACCTAGGCTCCTACCCTTTTTCCTTCATTTTTCCTTTTTTCTTTTTTTTTCCTTCTCTTTCCTCTCCTTCTCTCCATGGTCGACTTACACCCTTCCACCATAGCTGATCGGTTCTAGCTTCCTACCGGCGCCACCTCCGTCCCCGCCATTCTCTTCCCCTTTCACCATAGTTCATACACACCAATTTTCAGAGCCATCGGACCAGCCGTTAGTCGCCGAGAGCCCCCGGAAGTTGCTGCCCCTGCCCTGTTTTCTCCCCTGTTGCCGATTTCTTTCTCCGCCCAGAACCGCCGCTCGCCGGCGGCGTGGACTACACCACCCACCCAGATTTCTTCCCCTCTCACCGGTGAACATCCCAACCAAGTTTCACCTCCATCCGAGCCACCGTTAGCCACCACTCTCGCCTCCAACAAATGGGTCTCTAAGGGTTTTTCACATTTTTGGACCACCATACGTGGCCAAATCAGCCACCAAGCACCACCAATGGACTCACCTCATCAAGGGCTTCCTCCCCATGTCTTTCTTTTTCCCAAACTCTCATTTTTTTTCATATGGGTTTCTCAAAACACCCGTTCGGTTGCACCACCGTGCGCCGCCGTACACGGCCACCCGTGGTGTTTCACCACCACCATCTTGTTCCTCTCATCCTCATGAACCTCCCCAAGAAATTTCATGACCAACGGAGCTTCGTAGAGCCCTCACTCTCCTACACTCTCCAAGGCCAAAAATGGTTTCAAACGGCCGATCCGCCGCCGTTAGCCACCGTCCGACCACCACCTCGCTACCACAGCTCCACCACATGTTCATCTACCTATCCCTAGCTTGCCATGAAGTTCTATGAATTTTCGCTACCTCGCGTTTCCGCTCACCGTTCGGATTTACTGTTCACGGCGTGACGCCGCCGTGCTCCGCCACCTTTGACCATCACAAGGCGACCATGAACCTTCCAAGGCCACGCCTAGCCTTTCTCAAGCCCAAACTACCACTTTATGTGGTGGACAGCCACCGTACGCCGCCACGTACGTTCCTCCGACGCATGTTCGTGACGAACAACGAGCGACGCACGGGTTATCCCGTCGATGGTATAACCTTCTATCTCTAGTTATTTTACGTTTAAAATAGTTAGTTGGTTGGTTTGTGGATTGTGTAGTTGTATTTGTGGAGTTCGTTGCGTAGTTGTGAAGCGAAGTGTGGTTGTGAAGTGTTGAGTTTGATTGTGTATTTTGTGGACTGTGCTGTGAAGTATAGGCGTGAGATGGATGCCGTAGATGTGATACGGCGGGTTGTGTGAAGAGAATACGCGTGTAGCGTATTCTGTGTAATGCAGCGACGCGCCGCGCGACGTGCACTGTAGTGATGTGTGTCGTAGAAGGAAGGGAGTACGCATGTAGTGTACTCCGTGTTGTATGGCGATGCATCGTGTGATGTGCATCGTGTTGATGAGAGTTGTAGCGAAGGAAGTACGCGTAGCGCGTACTCCGTGTCGCGTAGCGATGCACCGTGAGACGTGTATCGCAGTGATGGGTATTGTAGTGTGGATGGAAGAGAGTTCACGTGAGTGTACTCTGTATTAAGTCGTGATACATCGGATGGCGTGTCACGAAGGGTTGAATGGCGTAGCAGAGAAGTGTGGAGCGTATGGTGTAATGTTGGGAAACTGTATGACAGTGTCCCGAAGCAGTGATGATATGGATTATAGTCCGGGATGACTGGTGTCATCTTGTGGTTGACTATGGCTAAGAGTATATGGATTGAGAAATGAGTTGTTTGTTTGGTTGTTATTGATAATTTTAATGAACTTGTTTTAGTGCAAAGGCTTTCTGAAGTCAATTTATCTCTTCCGAGTATAGTGAAACCTCAAGTTGGCCGTGGTGTTGCAAGTGCTTACAATATGGCAATTGAGTTCAGAAGTGAAAATCTTAAGGACTCGAGTGTTCCTCTTCCAGCTGTTGTGCAGTTCCTCGTGTCTCGCGCTCTATTCTCATAGAACGCGACGATCGAGGTAAGTTAGCCTCTAACTTACTATCAGTTTATTGTGTATGTGTGATGGGTAAGAGAACTACAATTTATGTATGTATGTTATCGTATATGCCATGTCATGCTATGTCATTACATGTTTATCTGTTACGTATGATTTAATCTCTCATGAATAATTATCTGTTAAATAATCTTTTCTGCCATACAATGATGTATGTTATAAGTATGCCATGTTAAGTATGCCATATGATACATGTATGCCATGAAATGTTTATGATTAAATCATATTATGCCATTTACAAGTATACGCCATGTTAGAAAAGTATATGATATTAAATAATATCACATGCATTAAGAAAGATAAGACATGTTATGTTATAATAATGCGTGGGGCCACAACAACTGTGGAGTACGTATTATATTTATGTTACTTATAATGCGTGGGGCCACAACAACTGTGGAGTACGTATTATATTTTATGTTACATGAAGTATGGGGCCACAACAACTGTGGAGCATACACTACATGAGACACAGCAATTGTGACATGTAGAATACGTGGGGCCACAACAACTGTGGAGTACGTATTATATTTTATGTTATGTGTATTCATGGGGCCACAACAACTGTGGAGCATGAAGTATGGGGCCACAACAACTGTGGAGCATACACTACATGAGACACAGCAATTGTGACATGTAGAATACGTGGGGCCACAACAACTGTGGAGTACGTATTATGTTTTATGTTACTTGAATACGTGGGGCCACAACAACTGTGGAGTACGTATTAACGCACGTTATTAATCAAGACAATTGAATAAGATTCCAAGTTTATGTTAAGTCCAGTTTCAGATCAAATACATGATAAGTCAAGTTTTAGATCAAGTCCATGTTATGTTATACTCACGTACATGTTATGTTCAAGTTTATGTTATTTTCAAGTTCTTATTTATGTTATGCAGGTTTACGTTCATGCTATATTTCAAGTCCATGTTATGTTTCACGTTCATGTTATGTTGTTTGTTCATGTTATGTTTTAAGCTTAAGTTCATGCCATGTTAAGTCAAGTTCAGTTCACGCTTAAGTTCTGGTTAAGTCATGCTATATGTCAAGTTATACTATGTTTATGTATGACTATAATTATGCATTTATGTTTTTACTGCCATGCATGCATTTTTAACCTGTGTGTGAGTTTTATGTTAACTTACTGAGATTTGTAATCAAATCTCACTGTGGTAGTCCCAACTACCATTCCCCCCGAATGGTAGATCTTGTTACAGGACCCAAAGGAGAATTGGAATCTGACCAACTGAATACGGTCAACTAGGCCAAGGTGCTATGTTGATGATGGTATAGTATTTAACTTAGGTTAATACTTGTACTTTTGGATTTGTATCTCAAGTATTCTTTTGATCACAACCGTTTTAGACTAGTGTGGTGATCACGGCTTTTTAGTATGCTTTTATGTATGAAATATGTTTCAAGTATTTGGGATATTTTTAGTTTGGTGCATAGTATTGCTAAAGAAAAAAATTATCCGCTGCGAATATTGCATAATGCTAGATGCATGTTAGGAACATTGCATCTTATATGTCATGAACGGGGGGCAGGTAACCTTGTGTTGCATGTCTCAACGCTTCAAATGTCCGTTATGAATATCTGTCACAATATCTGTCAACCGAGACATGAGCTTCGACTTAGTCTCTACGAGAGCTACCTGGACTGCATCAATGATCTCTAATATCTATGGGCGTACGATATCTACAATCTCCTCATGAGTAGCAGTGTGTGATGCGCCATGTACAGATGCCTCACCCGATATGCCCTATGCATCTCCCTAAGTGTGGACTGCCTTTGTTATGGGTGCACGAATATGAACTCTAGGGTGACCCATGCTACGAGACAAGGTCGTGGAGTTTATTGGTCCAATCGACTCCTAAACACGTTCAAACGCATCTTGTCTTTCTCTTTTCGCTACAAACATATGAGTAGAGAGTAAACAAACATATGACCATCTAGGTGATGCATCTATTAAACTCATAAAATATCTAAATGGCCCACATGGTAAATGTATAGGTCAACATATATCTCCATGGATTCTTTATAAAAAAAAAATGATGAAGATTCAATAATTACCTTGGAAGGAGATGGTCTGACAATAATATTTCCTTTGGAACATGCTACACATGGATAATTATTTGGTAAAAGAACCTTCTTGTTCTTTAAGGGATGTCCATATGAATTCTTAATTATTCTACACATTATAATTGATCCTGGATGGCTAAAACGATTATGCCAAAGCATAAAGATATTTAGATGAGAGTACTTCTAGAGCATTATAACATGTGATTCAATTGTTTTCAATGTTTTATAATATAATTTTGAAGAGAAAGCTTGCAGTTTTTCCAATATGAATTTCTGGCCCAAACTTATTTTTGTAATGTACAGATATTCATAACTATCTTTATTGGTGGTTTCAACATGCTAATCTCAACAAAAGAGATTTGGAGATCTATTTGTGCATGTTTGGATAGGGAAAGTGCAAATCAGCTTGTCTAAATTTACTAAGATTCCCTTTGTTGATGAGGAAAGGTTGAGGGATTTGAATATGCCTATTATTCTGATTAAAGCGGATTGGGTTAAATTAGTGTATTGGGTGAAGCCACGACATGGAAGATTTAAGTTGAATATTGATGTTGTAGCCTTGGTAATCCGGGGAGTATAGGAGCATGTGGATTAATTCATGATATGCATGGGGACATGGTTCTTTCTTTTTTGTGCTATCTTGGGGCGAGTACCAATAATCTTGCAGATTTGAAGGCTTTGTTAATTGGGTTAAAATATTGCCATGCTTTGGGTTTGCAATAGGTGGATATTAAGTCTAATTCATTGGTTTGTGTGTCCTAGATTCATAAATAGCGCTGCGGTGTCAGCTATTTAGAGGAGTTTTGGGAGGAGGTTATGAGATTATTCAGAGATGGTAATTTTGTTATTAATCATACTTATCGCGAAAGTAATGCTCCGATGGATTATTTAGCTAAAATGGGAGCTTAGGGCTCAACAGCTATCTGGAGATATTCATTGAATGTTCCAAAATATCTTAAAGGAATGATTTGCACTCACAAACTATCCTTGCCTTATTTGAGACATCGTTGAGTAGTTGTTTTCTAGCATTTTTATTTTGTTTCTTCTGTTGTTGTCTTGTTTGGCTTTTAGGCATGTTTAATGATTTCTTTTTTTTAATCTAGTCTACATTTGCTTTTGGTTAGGTTGGTTCTTTTTTTGCATGCTGGGTTTTTTTCTTTTATTAAAACTCTCAAATGCTTGAATTGTAATCATAGTATTCATCCGCCTCAGGTGAGAGTATATTAATAAAATTGAGGATGAATCACTCTTGGACATTTGATCCTAACTCTTTCAAATTATTAAAAAAAAAAAACCCACTATGATGAATATCTTTAAAATTGAATAAATTTCTTCTAAACTCCAAAGAATAAAAAGTATCGTGAATATAAAACTTTGCTCCTTTCACTAACACGAAATTAGCTCTTGCAAAGTCTTCAATTAAATTTGATGACCCATATATTATATTGATGTTAACACTACATAATGACATTTAAATATTGAAAATATTTCTTATCTTTAAGAATTGTGTATATTATACAACTATCTACCAGACACATATTTTCACCAATCATCTTGGAATTGGTCAATGCATCAAAATATAATTCATGTCTCCTGATCAAAAATATATATATATATAAAACTTTATGAGTGCAAAAGAAAGTTTAACTTGATGTATTAAAAGATAACGATGCAAACATAATATAATTATAATAAAGAAATAAAATTAATTGTTGTGGTCATATGCATCAGTAATCAAAATATCATTGATTCTCTTTGGATCTATAAAGAAACCAGAAAATATCAAGATGAGTTAGGACCATCATATTTGGATTGTTGAAATAAGTTGGATGATCTTCTGGATCATTGTGGTCGACAAATGTTTGTACCTACGATAGGTAGGTGACCAATGCCCTTTCATACTACACTTATAACATTTATCTTCATATTCCTTTAGAGGCTTATTCTAAAATTCTTTGTTTTCACCTTATTTTATCTCAATGTGGTTCCACTTCTGGTGGTATGGAGCATTTTTCTCTGGAAAAAATTTGAGTACGCTCGCCTTGATTCGGATCGTTTTTTCTACCACGTCTACGTCTATACCTACAGTTTCATTTATTATATGATGAAATGAGATTCTATTTACTTAAGGGAATGGAGTGAAACTGGTTAGATGAGACTGGTAATTTTTCATTAATAACTCGTTTGTTTTGTTTGGCCACTAGTAAACAAGATATTATTTCAGAATACTTAGTGAACTTTCACACTTAATATTATTATGGCATGAGCACATTTGATGCTTAAAAGTATTATATGTTTCATTTCAAACATACCATCATTAGTGACTTTTTTCTCTATACAATTTCAATTGTGAAACTTTAAGTTCATATAGTCATAACAAGTTGTTTCGATGATCATAGTCTTTTGGTAAACATATTATTCTCTTAAACTATCCCATAGAATCAATGTATCTTTTGCTGTGAGGTACTCAATTTTCAATAAAATTATTGCTTTAGAGCGATCTGCAGGGATACTTCATTTCCTTTCTTAATAGTACTTTCAAGATTCATTCATTAAGATGAATCTCAGCATCAATGATCTATGATAAATAATTGTTGCCAAAAATATCGAAGACAAAAAATTTGAGTTTGGTAAGATTTGACATGATCTATAACATATTAAGTATGAAAAAAAGTATTTAGAATCGAAGTCATATATAGAAAACATGAATATGCATCGCATTGATATATGATAACATTATACTCTATAAACTATCACATATATTGTGATATCACGTATTTTAGTATATTTTTATTGAAGATGTATTTTAATTTAATTATAATATTGGTTATTTTGTTTTAAATTTATCGGATTTTAGTTTGATTTATTTTTAAGAGTTTTTCTTAAGTTGTGAAATTTATTTTGATGTACTTTCTTAATATTAATTATTGTTTTGGGTTGAAATTGCTCTTCCATTTAAATTAATTTATTTTTGGATTTTAAATTATGTTGTTAGTTTTTGCTAATTATTTATTTTATTTTAGCTAAATATTGTGTTTAAATTATTTTATTCAATTTATTGCTTTTAAAATTATTTTTTGTTGGATCAATTTCATGACCCAAGATGTGAGGATTGAACCTCATTTCTTTTCCACATTTTTTCTTTTTCTCTTTTCCTTTGTTCCTCTTTTTTTTCCCTATTTCTTTTCTTTCTTCCCATTTTTTCTCCGGTCTCTCTCTTTCCTCCCGTGCGACGTCTCTCCCTCCCTCTCCACGCCATTTTCTTTCATCCACCCCAGTCGTCGCCGTGCTTCTCACCGCCCCCACCATTCGATCGCCCACTGATCAGTGCACCTATCCACCAATTTCCAACCCCTTCGGCGCCGCTGTTAACCATCACAAACCCCTCAAAGCCGCGACATCCTTTTGCTCTAGCGCCACTGTAGCTCCACCTCCAGCCACCATTTCTTCACCACTTCATCACCGGCCTCTTGCCGACCTAACCCACCTATTTTCAGTTTTGATCCGTCGCTGGAGCAACCAGCACGAGCTAAACTCCATTTGAGCCATTTTTTACTTCCACCGCCATTTTCGCCACCACCCACGGCCAACCACTAGTTCCACTAACTTTACCAACAAGTCATTCTCTATCAATTCCAATTCTTATTTTGTTCTCATTCAAAAGTGAGTATTTTGTGACCTACGGCCACAGTGCATTTTGCATTGTTACGTTGCTTTGTAACCGCTTCTTGCTCCTCCATGATCTTTCAAAAAATATTTTATAGCACTGTAAGTATTTTCCAAACTTTCTTTAAGATTTAAATATATTACTTTAACAATAATTTGTGATTGGTTGGTTGTGCCGTACTGAGTCCGAGGAGTCGGGGGTCAGATGGATTTAAGGATGTAGTTATTTATATTTGGATTATTTGGATTGTTGGGTATTTTGTGTCTTGTCATTTGCATTGCATGGTGCATGCATGTACATATGTTGGAAATTACAAACCGGATTTTTAAGTGTTAATGGATTTTTGGGTACGTGTGTATCACAACCCCCAAGCCGAAATGGGGCATTATCTCAGTGAACCTCCTCTGATCACTCGGGAGCAGAAAATATTGAATAGCATCCCCTGGATTATCGCTGGGCGACAGTAGGCTCAGACTATACGGTAACGCTATCGTGCCGACTTCGTAGTCTCTCGGCTGGTGGGGACTAAAGGATGCCTAGTCATGTTACCCGCTGGGTGTGGAGTTGCGTATCGCTCATTAAGATGTCACATGCATGGTCGTTATCTGCGGTGTTGTGATGACCCGCTTTTATGTGTATTTTCACTGAAGGGATATTTTAATTTAATTAAATATTTTATAGTGCTTTTATTTTAAATTATCGAGTTTTAAATAGATTTTATTGGCTGTTGAATTTAAATTGTGATTTAATTTATTTTGGCTTGTTTTTTATTTTAAAAAATTTAAATAATTGGTTTTTACTAGTTATTTATTTTATTTTAGCTTGTTGATGTGTTTAAAATATTTTATTGGTGTTTATTTATTTATTTGATGTAGTGTTAATTTATTTTAATCGTTTTATGTTTTTATACCGTTTTCGGCTGATCAGTCTTCGGACTTCTGACGTGAGGATTGGACCTCATTAATTTCCTTCATCTTTTTCTTTTTTATTTTCTTTTCCTCTTCTTTTTCTTTTTTTCCCTTTTTTCTTTTTTCTTTTTCCTTTTTTTCCCTCTCCCGTTCGGTTCTCTCTCTCTCTCTCCCCGCGTTCCTCTCTTTCTCTCTCTCTCCTCACCCACGCCGGAAAGCCTTCCCGCCCAGGTCCGCCGTTCGCCGGCGTCGTGCCTGACGCCACACCCACCGGTCGACTCCCCTCCGACCGGTGATCACTCTCCCCAACTCCCAGTCCCAACCGGCCGGCCGTTTGGCCGGAAAACGCCCAGCAAGCCGCACGGCTTTAAGCCCGATCCGCCGCCGTCGCTCCACCTCCGGCCACCACCTCTTCACCACTTCTTCCCCTACTCCTTGCCGACCTAACCCACCCATCCCCGGCCTCAAACGGTCACCGGAGCGGCTCCCACGAGCTCAACTCCGATTTGCCCTTTTTCCGCCCCTACCGGCGTTTTCGCCGCCACCCACGGCCAAAACTCACTTCCACTAGCTTCATAAACATCTCTAGACCATTCCCTATCAATTTGGTGTCTTGGTTTGTCCCCGGTCAAAAGTGGGTATTTTGCGACCCACGGGAACAGTGCATTTGCACTGTTACGTTGCTTTCGCATCGCCGTTCGCTTCGCGCCGAACCTTCTAAAAATCCTATATAGCGCTGTAAGTATTTTCCAAACGCTACTTTTAGATTTAAATGTATTTTACTCTTTCAATAAATTATTTGGTTGGTTCGCTGATTCCGGACTGAGTCCGAGGAGTTCGGGGGTCGGATGGATGGAGGACGGAGTTGCTTGATTTGTTGTGCTATGGTTGAATTTATTTGTCGAGCATTGAAATTGGCATTTACATGATGCATGCACTTGTATTTTATTTTATTGGAAAAATCATGTTTTATTGGCGTAAATGATTTTTGGGAGTGTGCGTATCACGAGCCCAAGCCGGGATGGGTTATTATCTCGGTGGAGCTCCTCTGGTCACTCGGGAGTGGATAATACTGAGTGACATCCCCTGGGTTGTCGCCGGGCGACGACCGGATCGCACGATACGGTAACGCTGTCGTGTCGACTCCGTGGTCCTTTTAGTGGCGGGGACTAGAGGATGGCCTGGCCAGGTACGCGCGAGTTGGAGGCGCGAGTCTGGGCATCGCTCGTGTAGGTGTCACACGCGTAGACGTTACCTGCGGTGTGGCACAGAGCCAGAGTGTGCGGATGATCCCTAGGGGAGATCATGGTGCATGCATAATTGGTTGGTTTTCATGGTTTTCGGATATGGGCCATTTTCTGGGAAAATGGCGATGGTCTTGTGATCCATTTTCGGGGAAAATGGTGGTTTGGGCCATTATCTGGGATAATGGCGAGGCTTGGTTTTTAAGGTTATGTTTTTAAGCCAAATGGGTTTTTGGCGTGCGTGGAAAATATGATTTATGAGTTTTGGAGCATTGACATTCATTCATACTTGTTGTTTGAGTTTAATATGCTTTTATCTAGTGGTGTTTGGATTTTACTTACCTGCGGCACCATTTTTGGTACCGTAGATTTTGATGCAGCGTTCGAGGAGGAGGAGGAGGCTGAGCCCGAGGATACGGCTCCGCCGGAGTTCTGATTTGAAGTTATGCTTTGTACTTAGTTTTAAAACAATATTTATATCATGTAATATTTTATTATGTGCCTTTGAACCGTTTGTATTTTATTTAAGAAAAAAAT
>QGSO01000459.1:819404-898968 GCA_011037825.1 Carya cathayensis | reverse complement strand
ACATACACAATAAACTGATAGTAAGTTAGAGGCTAACTTACCTCGATCGTCGCGTTCTATGAGAATAGAGCGCGAGACACGAGGAACTGCACAACAGCTGGAAGAGGAACACTCAAGTCCTTAAGATTTTCACTTCTGAACTCAATTGCCATATTGTAAGCACTTGCAACACCACGGCCAACTTGAGGTTTCACTATACTCGGAAGAGATAAATTGACTTCAGAAAGCCTTTGCACTAAAACAAGTTCATTAAAATTATCAATAACAACCAAACAAACAACTCATTTCTCAATCCATATACTCTTAGCCATAGTCAACCACAAGATGACACCAGTCATCCCGGACTATAATCCATATCATCACTGCTTCGGGACACTGTCATACAGTTTCCCAACATTACACCATACGCTCCACACTTCTCTGCTACGCCATTCAACCCTTCGTGACACGCCATCCGGTGTATCACGACTTAGTACAGAGTACACTCACGTGAACTCTCTTCCATTCACACTACAAAACCCATCACTGCGATACACGTCTCACGGTGCATCGCTACGCGACACGGAGTACGCGCTACGCGTACTTCCTTCGCTACAACACTCATCAACACGATGCACATCACACGATGCATCGCCATACCACACGGAGTACACTACATGCGTACTCCCTTCCTTCTACGACCCACATCACTACAGCGCATGTCGCGCGGCGCGTCGCTGCATTACACAGAATACGCTACACGCGTATTCTCTTCACACAACCCGCCGTATCACATCTACGGCATCCATCTCACGCCTATACTTCACAGCACAGTCCACAAAACTACAAAATCAAGCCTAACACTTCACAACCACATTTTGTTTCACAACTACGCATCAAACTCCGCAAACACTAACTACACAGTCTACAGCCAACCAAAACAATTATGTTAAACATAAATAACTAAAGATAGAGGGTTAAGACGAGAGAGATGTGATTGCTGTCGGGAAAGAATCCAAAACTGATAATTTTAGCAGGCTGTTACAAATGGGCCAGCTAGTTTGTAGACGTACTAGTGTGAATTACTGCCCAGCTTTCAAATCTGTGTAGAATTTTTTACACATCTGAGATGATCAAACCTGCTTGACCCTAGTGTTGACCTCCCCCCATTTATCTCTTTTACCACATTAAGTGCATCGCCCTCTAGGATGATCTGTCTCAAGCCAATATCTTGCCCCAGTAACACAGCATGAAGGGCTACATATGCTTCTGCTAGGTGGGGGTCTGGGAATAGGGGTTTATTCAATCTCATTGTACTCATTACTTGTCCCTCTCAATTTCGATGGTTCCAATGCCTACCGTGCATTTCTTTGATCAATAGCTACATCCCAATTTATTTTGTAGTATCCCTGGGATGAGTGTACTTGCCTCATACTTCCAATAGAATTAGATTTCCCTAGATTTTCATAAAATTCAAGATGAAGACCATTAGCTTGTTGTCAATCACATCCAAGTTTTGAATATTCATTTAGTAAAAACGTTTTCTTGAGATTTTTTTTTTTCTAAACGTTTTCTTGAGATTTATTTAACTGCATAGGTAACTCAACCATAATATTTTAACTTGTACTTTTTCACAGAAAAAATAATAATAACTCATACTTTTGTCCTTCAATGTCTAGAACTAATTTGAGCCTTTGTTCCAATCTCCACCATCAAGTTTGCAATGTAGACTAACGTGGACCTTGGGATTAACACTTCTTTCTTCAGAGCCCATTTCATAACTTCATACGCCCGAATACCATAGTTCAAGGCCCAATAATGTATCGCTTAGGCCCATATAACATGGTCCATAGCTAATCATTATAATTTTTATTAACTCCCTAGTAGATAATTTTTTCAAATTTTAATATATTTTAAAAATATTTTATTTAATTTTTAAATTTTATCTCATCTTATCTATATAACCAAACAAGATCATTTCATAAGACTAATTGCCTCGAATTTTAATCATCTTCCATCTAAGATTAAGTGCCTCGATTAAAACTTAAGAACAATGACTACAAATATTTTGATCACTTATACTTGAAACATAAAAATTTCTTATTTGTAAAACAATGCATATGAATTTGTCACTCTTTACCAATTTACTTGCCAAGAAAAATCACAGGCACTTGATTTTCTTGTTCCAACTTATAGGATAGCCTTCAAAACAAAACCGCTACTCTTTATTAGGGGTAGGCAGCGAGGGCTGTACCCCTCCCCGTCTGCCTTGCCCCCACATCCCGCCTGCCCATGCGGGAGCAGAGGGCGGGATGTCCACAGAGGGGCCCCGCTTCACTCCATATATATATATATATAATATTTTTTTATATTTATGTATATTTATATAATAAATATATTGTATATAGATATATATATAATTTATTAAAGACTTGAAATTATATTTAAGTTATTAGATTGTCTTGGTTTCTTAAACCAACTTTCATATAACCAACCTTTATATAGGAGTATCGAGCTTGGTTTAAGTCAAGACAATCTAAAATATAATTCTAATAAATTTAAATTCTTTTTATATTTATAAATTTTAATTTATAACTTAAATTATATCATAATTTGAATTCAAAAAAATATTTTAAATTCAAATATAATTTTTTAGTCCCAATGGATAGGCTTAGACGGGGCGCGGCGAATGGCTTATTTACCCCGCCCCGGTAGGCTTAAAGGTCGAACAAGTAAGATTGAAAATAAATAAATGGGAAATCCAGAGAGAGCATGTGTACCCTATAAGCAGAACCAGATGTTGGTCGGTGTCTTTGAAATTCTCTCTCTAAATATATATATATACAATGGCACCGTAATTTAGGTGACAGTGGGGGCCGGGGGGACATGAGGTGTTTGCCGTTTGGTAGGTTGCCACTTCTGTCAGCTTGACAAGTCTATCTAGGCAGCTGGACTTCAGCTAGAAATGGGAAACTGCCAACTCAATTCACCCCCAAAAGGAATCTTCACCTCCTCTGCCACCCACCTCTCTCCTAATAAAGTAAACCAAAGTCGCTTTCATTTTTACTACTCCTACCTTACTTTCTGCGTTGTTATTTTTTATTATCACAAATCAAAGATACTTTTATGGATGAAGTTAGGGCGGGCTGCAACCCGTCCAATAAATTTTTGGGCCCGAGTGAAAGACCGAAAGACTGGACTAGACAGACAATTACGGCCTTAGATCATATCACACAGCTTTTGTTCAAGAAAAATCTAGTGATAAATATAATTATATTTTAATATATATATTAATCTAATATGATTAATCAAAAATAAATTTTATTAAAAATAGTATTAATTTAAATTATTAATATGAAAGAATCATTAGTACGTAGATTAGTATGCAACTTTTTTTATATACAGCAAAACTCTTTGTTCAATCCTATCAATCTTATCGAGATATTTTAGTCTAAGCTACTTTTTCTTTTATATTTTTTCAACCTTTTGACAAAAAATTATATAAAATAATAATAAAAAATAATGAAATGATTTATGTAATTTGGTGTAATTTAAGTATTTTAATTAAATATAATAAATTAATAATTTCATTTAAAATATGTGTATTATTAATGTTCAAATAAAAAAATGATAGACACAATTTTTTTTAATCTTTTATATAATTATATTTTAAATAAGTCATTTTCTTTTTTAAATCTCTTATAAAAATAACAATATTTTACATAAATACCATCATATTTAAAACATGATTATATAAATAGTTGTAAAAAGAATTATACATGTACCATTACTGATTCAAAAGACATTCATGTAAAACATATTAGTTAAGTTAATAACCTATCTTAATATTTTACATCTTAATTTCTGAGAGAAATAATTAGGTTAAAATTTACATTATTACATAAAAGAATTCATAAAATGTATAATATATTACATAAAAAACTATTTAAAAATCATATATAAATTTTTGGTCAGTCTGATTAGGGGTGACGAAACACACGTTAGGAAAAGACCCAAAACATTTTTTATTCAAGTATCGGACTAAAAGTGACCATCTGGTGGCCAGAAAAGATCAGACTGGCCAAAACAGTCTAGTCCTCTCCATTTTCTCGTTCCGGTCCGCGACTCTTACCCTCCTAGTGAATATGATGTATAAGATTGCATATAATATGATGGATAAGCATTATACTACACATTTTTACTTAACTAACATATAATTTGTTATTTTTATCTTTCCATTTAAATATATATATATTAAAATATTAAGATAAAATGATAAAAATGACAAATCATATATTAAAATATAACTTTCGATTATTTTCTAAACTATCAATTTTAAGTATCACCCCTCAAACTACTAAAGACGCATGGAGAAATAAACCCTCAAAATACTAAGGATATCACTACAAGAAATTTTATTTTTAGGGACGAAATTTCTTAGAGACGAAATTAATTTCGTCCCTAAAAGTACTTTTCTGAGATGAAATTTTAATTTCGTCTCAAAATATGGAAAACCCTATAAATCCGTTCGAACTAAAACATAATAGTTCGAACTGGAGATTCTGAGACGAATTATGTCGTCTCCAAAAATCTATTCCGTTCGAACTAATAAAATTTAATTCGAACAGAAAATTAATTAATTCGAATGAAATATTATTTGTTCGAATGAGTATTAACGTGTTCGAACGGTATTATTTAATTGAAAAGATATATTGTTAAAATTGTAAGAATACATATTTTTTCTATTAATTTTTTATCATTTTCAAAGTGAATAAAAAGTTCTATATATTATATATTATGATTTACAATGAATTAAAATATTTACAAATTCATAAATTAATTTTATGTAATTAATTTAAAAATATTTTAGTTAACTAAATTTTAAAAATAAAGATAGTGTCATTTTTTCAATTATCGTGAACATTAAGTATAATGAGAAGAAAATATAATTAACAATAAAGAGGCTAGCAAATACTAAAAATAAAAACCATACTGCATTAATTACATCCCAAAATGAGTTAGACGTTCTATACAATATAAAAATAGTAAAATAATAACTAACAATATTTATTTATTAAATAAATCAAAATCTTCCTGTAAAGTTTGCAAGCGTCCTTCTAGGTCCTTAAGCTTCTCCATCATAGGGTGAATGAAGTCCCTCAATATAATGTCGCGGTGCTCCGCCAATATAGCTCGTACCTCATCCGGAGTAGCCCCAGCAGGGTGTCTCTCAATAGGGGCAGCAGCAGTAGAAGCTGGATCAATAGGCGAAGGCTTATCCTGTAGGACTGCACGAGTCTTCGGCAAGTGACCCTTGCTCTTACTGAATGTGATTTTGTTAACAGACCCCATCTGTGACGACCTCCGCTCAGTCAGAGTCACTGTAACCCCTGAATGGAGTAGGAGGTTAGATATTAATAGTACAAATTGTAGACTACCTCCACCCGAATAGCGTGACTCTGTGCGAATGTGAAGGAAGAAATATAATGCCAGATCAATCGACTCCCCCTGTACTAACCGTAACAAAAATCTGGCCCGCTCGATCCCGAAATCAATCTTATGTTTTTTCGGATCAATGTTATACCCGACAATCAAATTAAGCATTCTGAAAAATGCTGTACAGTCGGCCTGTCGGATCACTTTACTGCCATCATATGGAGGAGCCTCAAGGTCTCGCACTAGGTCACGAACCTAATCGTCTGTGAGACCATCATCAGGTACCTCATCGCCGCTCTCACTATCATTCGAGCCAGCATCCAGCTCTGCGGTCTGTACATTCGGCGCTGGCGATGAGGATGCGACTGTTGTGTCCTCTCCAGATGGTGCAGTCGCTGCTGCTGCTGCAGGATATGCACCCAGCTCTCGCCGCAAATCTAGAAACTTAGCAATAACGCTGGGAGAGAATATAATACTCACTTCCCAGACTACTAAGTTATAGCAGAGAGCATCACCAGATTGCTTACCCATGGCACTATAAAACTCACTGACCATCTCAGGATATTCTGTGCCCCTCTGTCGACAGATCGGGGTCCATCCACGATCGGTGATGATGTCATGTATGCTCCGCCCCTGCCAAGTGAGGTCACGGAAGTCACCCAGAATGATCTCCCGCTCAACTAGTATAGGCCTCACGGCCGGCTGAGAAGGAGCTGCGGAGGTACTTTCGACTGTCTGGGGTCGGGAACGTTTTCTTCCGCTGCTGCTTGCCATTAGTATGCTGTTGATGGATAAAATATATATGTGATCTAATTAAAGTGAATTAGAGGATGCATGATGTTGTGCTGTCATGTTTGACAACTACTTAATTCGAATGGCCTTAAAGGCCATTCGAATTAAATTATCTTCATTCGAATTAAATTTAAAGTCATTCGAATGAAGAAAAAATTAATTCGAATGAGCCTAACTTTTATTCGAATAAAATTATTTTCCATTCGAATGAATATAAATTTAATTCGAATGACGTTGACTTTCATTCGAATAGAATTTATATTCATTCGAACGGAACTAAGCCAAACAGACATGGCCGAGTCGACTCAGTTCCGAATCGACACTATCATTTTTCACAAGGAATCCAAGATTTTAATCGGTAGAAATGACTTCGGAATAAATCCCCATCATTTCTACCGATTACTACTGAGTCATTTGGCCCCAAAACAACAAAATGGGGCCGGATTCATTCAAAATCCGACCCCCCCAAAACTAACCAAAAAACTAATAAAAATAACACTCATTTAACCCATACCTCTTGTTCTAGAAGATTTGAGGACAACATCGGAGTTGGTGGCGGCGTTGTGGCTGCTAACGGCGGAGGTGTGCGCGTAAGTTCGAATGAGAGGAGGCACGAAATGAACGGAGAAGAAGCTGTCTCGCGGCTTAAATAACGTAAATTCACTCGAACGGAAGTATAATCAGTTTGAACTAAAAGGGTATAAGTTCGAATTAAAAGGGTATAAGTTCAAATTAAAAGGGTATAGGTTCGAATGAATTATATAATACTTCAATATATATATATAAGTACAAGAGGTAAAACAATACGTTTTATATTAGTAATACTAGTATATAATACTACTATATATACTAATAAAAAATTTCGAACTAGTATATATATAATATATATTAGATAACTATATATATATAGTATAGAGTTTTATACTAGTTACTTATATATATTGTAACTAACTAATATATATATGTAATAGTATATATATTATGCATTATATGAGTATAAAATAGTATTGTGTAAAGCATTGCATTATAAAGTAAATATACAATGTATATAGTAAAACATTACATTAAATATAAGTATAAAATACATATTTCTAATATATTTAGTTTGTATATTAGTAATAAACAAAGTACTTAGACTATATTATAACGTATTACAGTATTATTAGTTTTCATATTTTTATACTATCTATAATTTAATATCACTTAGTATTATACTATTATATTACTTAGTATAATACTTATAGTGATACTAACTATAAGTATAACACTATAAGTGATTGTAAATAAAATATTATACTATTTTAAATACTTAATATTATAGATTGATAAGAAACTTAGTATTATACTATTAGTGACACTTAGTATTATATAGTGTATATCATTTTTACATATAAACATAATAATATATAATATTATACTTATAATTATATATTTCTATAATTATCTGTTCGAACTAATATAAAACAGTTTAAATAAAGATAATTCATGTTCGAACGAATTTTTTTTGTTTGGAGGGAAAATTCGCGCCAAAATATCAGTATATACTAGAGAATATTCCTTTTTTTTTGTTCGAACAGAAAAAATATTAATTCAAACGGGAAAAATATTGTGGGAAAAATTCGCGGTTTTTGGATTTTCGCGTTCGAACTTCTAAAAATTAGTTCGAACGGAAATGCACATATTATTAATCCGATCCTTTCACTTTATTTTCACTCGGATTGTATTGTGAGAAACGGAGAGAGAGCGTGGCAGAGGCTCTGAGAGAGTGTTGTGGAGAGAGAGAGCTTGAAAGCATTGAGAGAGAAGAGATTCTTGAGAGAGAAAGAAGAAGGAGAAGAGGTAACATTCCATTTTTTTGTTATTTTTCATTCCGATTTTCGTTTACAAGTATTTTGTTGGGATAGAACAGCATGGCTGAATTTGTTTTATGCATATATAGGTATTGTGGATTGATATTTTCTTGAGAGAGAAAGAAGGAGAAGAGGTAAGTTTTCTTAGTTTTCTAAGTTGTTTAATAATCATATTTAGAGATAATCATATAGTTTTCAATGTGTTGTATTGAAATATGGTATCATGAATGTGAAAATTGTGTTTTGTGGTTCATTTTTTGCTCTATTTTGTGACTGGTTTCTGGCTTAGTTTCATTTGAACGCTCTGAGTACCGTTCGTATTTATTTTTATTCGTTCGAACATAATCTAACGCCTTCAGAATTTTGTTCGAACTTATAGAGTGTTTGTTCGAACAGTATATATTAAATATTTCTGATGATAGTTATGACAATATAATTATAATGTATAATTGTAAATATTTAAGTCCTATATTTAAATAGATTAACAACTCAAGTATTTAAAAATGTAATTAAATAGCTTAATTGTGGCGCCCCCAAAATCCCCACGTACGGATACGGGGAATTCGAGGCGCCCGGATGGTGACATCACGGGTCACCATCCTAACGACGAGTGCCAAGTGTGTGCAAGCGACAAATGTGCACAAGAAGATTACGCAGCGGATAGCAAAGTCAAATACTAAGTACCAGAATTTTTTCTTAAATAAAATACAAACGGTTCAAAGGTACAGAATAAAATATTACATGATATAAATATTGTTTTTAAAACTAAGTACAAAGCATAACTTCAAATCAGAACTCCGGCGGAGCCGCATCCTCGGGCTCAGCCTCCTCCTCCTCCTCGAACACTGCATCAAAATCTACGGTACCAAAAATGGTGCCGCAGGTAAGTAAAATCCAAACACCACTAGATAAAAGCATATTAAACTCAACCAATATGCATGAATGAATGTCAATGCTCCAAAACTCATAAATCATATTTTCCACGCACGCCAAAAACCCATCTGGCTTAAAAACATAACCTTTAAAACCAAGCCTCGCCATTATCCCAGATAATGGCCCAAACCACCATTTTCCCCGAAAATGGATCACAAGACCATCGCCATTTTCCCAGAAAATGGCCCATATCCGAAAACCATGAAAACCAACCAATTATGCATGCACCATGATCTCCCCTAGGGATCATCCGCACACTCTGGCTCTGTGCCACACCGCAGGTAACGTCTACGCGTGTGACACCTACACGAGTGATGCCCAGACTCGCGCCTCCACCTTGCGCGTACCTGGCCAGGCCATCCTCTAGTCCCCGCCACTAAAAGGACCACGGAGTCGACACGACAGCGTTACCGTATCGTGCGATCCGGTCGTCGCCCGGCGACAACCCAGGGGATGTCACTCAGTATTATCCACTCCCGAGTGACCAGAGGAGCTCCACCGAGATAATAACCCATCCCGGCTTGGGCTCGTGATACGCACACTCCAAAAAACCATTTACGCCAATAAAACATGATTTAATCAATTTAAATAAGATACACGCGCATGCATCATGTAAATGCCAATTTCAATGCTCGACAAATAAATTCAACCATAGCACAACAAATCAAGCAACTCCGTCCTCCATCCATCCGACCCCCGAACTCCTCGGACTCAGTCCGGAATCAGCAAACCAACCAATTAAATTATTGAAAGAGTAAAATACATTTAAATCTAAAAGTAGAGTTTGGAAAATACTTACAGCGCTATATAGGATTTTTAGAAGCTTCGGCGCGAAGCGAACGGCGATGCGAAAGCAACGTAACAGTGCAAATGCACTGTTCCCGTGGGTCGCAAAATACCCACTTTTGACCGGGGACAAACCAAGACACCAAATTGATAGGGAATGGTCTAGGGATGATTATGAAGCTAGTGGAAGTGAGTTTTGGCCGTGGGTGGCGGCGAAAACGCCGGTAGGGGCGGAAAAAGGGCAAATCGGAGTTGAGCTCGTGGGAGCCGCTCCGGTGACCGTTTGAGGCCGGGGATGGGTGGGTTAGGTCGGCAAGGAGTAGGGGAAGAAGTGGTGAAGAGGTGGTGGCCGGAGGTGGAGCGACGGCGGCGGATCGAGCCACAAACCGTGCGGCTTTTTGGGCGTTTTCCGGCCAAATGGCCGGCCGGTTGGGGCTGGGAGTTGGGGGGAGTGATCACCGGCCGGAGGGGAGTCGACCGGCAGGGGTGGCGTCGGGCACGACGCCGGCGAACGGCGGGGCTGGGCGGTGGGAGCTTCACGGCGTGGGTGAGGAGAGAGAGAGAAAGAGAGGGACGCGGGGAGAGAGAGAGCCGAACGGGAGAGGAGAGGAAAAAAGAAAAAAAAAAAAAAGAAAAAAGAGAAAAAGAAAAAAAATGCAAGAGGTCAGTGCGGGGGAGTGTGGGGTGTGGACTCAATCATCCATCCACCTCCTCACTGACCAGAAATTCAATGGGTGGGTCACAAGTGGCAACCAAAAACAGAAGGGACCTGCCGCTCAGAAAAGAAATCCGGGCCTGGTCAATATTGGACTCAGACTTATTAAATCACACATCTTTCTATCAACTTGAAGAGAAGTCTTAACCTTAAAAATTAAGACTTCACCTATTCACTTTAAATTATGTAATATATATTTACATAAAAGACCAACATATTTGAATATTTTTACGTGGATATAATACTTTTCTTACCATTGAAGGCATATTACTTGATGCTTTGGTCTAAGGTGGACCAACTATAGCTTTAAATGATTATTTTTAATAGATAAATCACACCTCTTTCTGTTAGTTCGAAGGGAAGCCTCAACTTTAAAAGTTAATGCTTTACTTATTCACTTCAAATCATGTAATATATATTTACATAGAGGACCAACATATTTGAATATTTTTATGTGGGTATAATTCTTTTCTTATAGTTGAAGGCATATTGCTTGATGCTTTGGTCTAAGGTGGACCAACTATAGCTTTAAACGATTATTAATTTATTTTTAGTAGATAAATAGATAAATCACACATCTTTTGTCAGTTCGAAGGGAAGCCTCAATCTTAAAAGTCAAAGTTTCACTTATTCACTTCAAATCATGTAATATATATTTACATAGAGGACCAACGTATTTGAATATTTTTACGTGGGTATAATTCTTTTCTTACAGTTGAAGGCATATTGCTTGATGCTAATTATAGCTTTAAACGATTATTTTTAGTAGATAAATAGATAAATCACATCTTTTTCTGTCAGTTTGAAGGGAAGCCTCAACCTTAAAAGTCAAGGCTTCACTTATTCACTTCAAATCATGTAATATATATTTACGTAGAGGACCAACATATTTGAATATTTTTACTTGGGTATAATTTTTTTCTTACAATTGAAGGTATATTGCTTGATGCTTTGGTCTAAGGTAGACCAACTATAACTTTAAATGATTATTTTTAGTAGATAAATAGATAAATCACACATCTTTTTATCAGTTCGAAGGGAAGCCTCAGCCTTAAAAGTCAAGACTTCACTTATTTATTTCAAATCATGTAATATATATTTATGTAGAGGACCAACATATTTGAATATTTTTACGTGGATATAATTCTTTTCTTACAGTTGAAGGAATATTGCTTGATGCTTTGGTCTAAGGTGGACCATTTATAGCTTTAAACGATTATTTTTACTAGATAAATAGATAAATCACACATCTTTTTGTCAGTTCGAAGGGAAGCCTCAACCTTAAAAGTCAAGGCTTCACTTATTCACTTTAAATCATGTAATATATATTTACATTGAGGACCAACATATTTGAATATTTTTACGTGGGTATAATTCTTTTTTTACAGTTGAAGGCATATTGCTTGATCCTTTGGTCTAAGGTGGACCAATTATAGCTTTAAACGATTATTTTTAGTAGATAAATAGATAAATCACATCTTTTTCTGTCAATTCGAAGGGAAGCCTCAACCTTAAAAGTTAAGGCTTCACTTATTCACTTCAAATCATGTAATATATATTTACGTAGAGGACCAACATATTTGAATATTTTTACGTGGATATAATTCTTTTCTTACAATTGAAGGCGTATTGCTTGATGCTTTGGTCTAAGGTGGACCAACTATAGTTTTAAATGATTATTTTTAGTAGATAAATAGATAAATCACACATCTTTCTGTCAGTTCGAAGGGAAGCCTCAACCTTAAAAGTCAAGACTTCACTTATTCACTTCAAATCATGTAATATATATTTACATAGAGAACCAACATATTTGAATATTTTTACGTGGGTATAATTCTTTTCTTACAGTTGAAGGCATATTGCTTGATGCTTTGGTTTAAGGTGAACCAACTATAGCTTTAAACGATTATTTTTGGTAAATAAATAAATAAATCACACCTCTTTCTATCAGTTCGAAGGGAAGCCTCAACTTTAAAAGTCAAGGCTTCACTTATTCACTTTAAATCATGTAATATATATTTACATAGAGGACTAACATATTTGAATATTTTTACGTGGGTATAATTCTTTTCTTACAGTTGAAGGCATATTGCTTGATGCTTAGTGGCGGAGCCACGTTGGGGCAGGGGGGCCATCCCCAGAAATTTGGAAAAAAAAATTATATATGTTAATTGTTTTAGTTTATAAAATAATATTAATTTATAATATATTGGCCCCCCCTAAAAATTATTTTGATCCATCTATAAAATAAATAAAACACATCTCATATAAAATAAAATACATAATTTTTGTATAAAAAAAAATTATAAAAAAAATTTCTAACTATAATCGGTATAATATCTACCATCTTTCCATTTTCTAAAGCATTTCAATCTCTATGTTACAGCTTATGGCAATCTGCAAACAGCCTAGATTGTCATCTACTGATTTACAGACTCTTCACACACGGCACAACAATACTTTACATCTCATCCTTCACATTTTTTTTCTCCATTTTTCAACATCAAAACGATTCAAACGAAGAAGAAAAGAGTAAGCTTGACCTGTGAGGCGCGACCATCGACCCATTTCCATTTTCCTGATCTGCAAAGGACTAAATTTTTTTTCTCAGTTATCACCTTCTCGCGTGAGTCCGTGACCGAATCGATTCGCAACCTTGCTCTCGCTCTCGGCTCTCGCTCCATCTCCAGACAAAGGTTTGCCTGATTCGTCATTCATCCCTTTTAGTTTTCGGCTTTTCACTTTTGATATTTGAAGCTTCCAGTGGAAGCCTTATGAGTTTCGGTCAAACTTCAAAGCTTCAAACCGATTAAGACTAAAGAAATAAAGAATGACATTTTGTCTTGTCTTGGTTACTTTTTGAGCCTTCTTCTTTTTCCTTAAATCTTCAGTAGATAGTGGATATTAGGCTATCACATATTCACACTCACAGCCTCACTATTCACTATAAATTCAAAATATTATTTATTTATTTAATAGATTAATACCTGTAGTATATTAACATTTTATTTATTTAGTAAATTAATGATTTTTTTTTTTTATATAACAAACTAACATTTTATTTTGTAGTAGATTAACAGACGTATTTGATAGCCCCTGCCAGACTGCCAATTCTCATCTCATGATCCCACGGAACACCATTTCTTTACACCTTACTTCTTTATCTGCACGCAAGTATGTCTTTTTTCTTTATAAAAATTTTATATTACTATTAATCATATTATCTATATATATTACATAGATTAATTGTGTATGGTTGTATGTACTGATTTAAGTTTTTTTTATAGCACTATGTGTTTTAATAAATTGTTTGATTTTCAATTTTTAATTGTTTGATTTTGAATTTAGGTTCATGAATGATGTCTAAATTAAAAACTATCGACTCATTCTTCAAAAGAAAAGAAGTTGATCTTCCAGAAAATTCTTCTAAAATTCAAAGGATTGAACATGAGAAAAATCATGATCTTAACTCTCCAATTTTGGAATCTGAATGAATTCATTTTATATCATCAATACTTAATTCTAAAGAGATTGATATATCTTCTTTACAACGAGATCCGAGATTACGCCCTTTTATATGGGATTATCTAGTCAATCAGTGTGATGAAATAAGAAGAGCTTATTTAAAAATGGGTCCATATCAAATACGTCTATCAAAATATCTATTTTCGAGTTCTGTAAAGCATCCTCGTCGCTTTCAAGTTTCATGGTTCGTACAATTTGGATCTTAGTTAGAGTATTCTTATCAAAAGATGCTGCATATTGTTTACCTTGTTATCTTTTTATAATGAAAATATCTTAACGTTCTGGATGGGATATATTTACTGTCTTGGGATTTAGAAATTGGAAGAAGATTAATTATGGAAAATATTGTGCCTTTTTTAATCATATTGGAGAGGATCATTGTTCTTGTCATAATAATGCTGTGAAATCTTGTGAGGATTTATTGAAACAATCAAAGCATATTGATAAAGTAATGAATGCACAAAGCTCTGAACAAATTCTCAACAATGGACTCCGTGTAAAAACATCTATTGATGTTGTTTGATGGCTTGCATTTTAAGGATGTGCATTTAGAGGTCATGATGAGACCCTTGATTCAAAAAATCGAGGTAATTTTCTGGAGATGCTTAAACTCTTGGCTTCATATAATGACAAAGTTGGAAAACTTGTTTTGGAAAATGCTCCTAAATCCTCAAAGTATACTTCACCCCAAATTCAAAAATAGATTTTAGAAGTTCTTGCAAAGAAAGTAAGAAATAAAATTCGTGAATATATTGGAGATTCTCAATTTTGCATTATTGTTGATGAGGCATGAGATGAGTCTAAGAAGGAGCAAATGACTATAATCGTGAGATTTGTTGATGTTGATGGTTTTATACAAGAACGATTTTTTAATCTTGTACATGTTAAAGATACATCGGCATTGACTCTAAAGAATGAAATATCTGCAGTTCTTTCTCATCATTATCTTGATATTCAAAATATTTGTGGACAAAGATATGATAGTGTTAGTAATATGCGTGGTGAATGGAACGGATTGCAAGCATTATTTCTTAAAGATTGCCCATATGCATACTATGTTCATTGTTTTGCTCACCGATTACAGTTAGCATTAGTTGCTGCATCTAGAGAGGTGGTTTCTGTTCATGAGTTTTTCTCAAATTTAAATTTTATTATAAGTGTGGTGGGCGCTTCATGTAAACGTCATGATGAATTGCAAGCTGCTCTGGCAACACATATTTCACATATGATAGTCATTGATAAACTTGAAAGTGGAAAATGAGCTAACCAAATTGGCACTATCAAACGAGCCGGTGATTCTCGTTGGGGTTCTCATTTTTATTCTATTTGCAGTCTACTGCGAATGTTTGAAGCCACTTGCTCGGTGCTTGAAACCATAATAAAATAAGGATCCACTTATTCTCAACGTGGGGATGCGAATGCTGCTTATAAAATGATTACCTCATTTCAATTCATATTTACTTTACATTTAATGAAGGAAATCATGGGTATTACTGATGTTCTTTGTCAAGTTTTGCAGCAAAAATCTCAATATGTTTTGAATGCCATGAATATGATTTATACTACAAAAGGACTTATTCAAAAGTTGAGAAATGAAGATTGGGAAAATCTGCTTGAGAATGTAGTCTCTTTTTTCAAGAAATTTGATATTGACATTCTAGAATTGAGCTCTCGTTATGTACAAGGTCGTGGTCGTCATCAACGAGATCACATTACAATATAGCATTATTATCATTTTGAAATATTTAATACTACTATAGATTTTCAAATGTAAGAGCTTGACCACAGGTTTGGTAAAGGAACGACAAGACTTTTAACCTTTAGCTCAGCTTTGGATCCAAAGGATGGGTATAAATCCTTTAATATTGATGATATATGTTGTCTTGTGGAAGATTATTATCCTCTTGATTTTTCTGAGAATGAGAAAATCAATTTAAGGTTTCAATTGAAGCATTTTGAAGTTGATGTGTTTAGCAATCCGATGTTTTAAGATTTGAGATCCATTGCAGATTTATGTCGAAAATTGGTAGAGACAGAGAAATCAAAGACATACGATCTTATTGATAAATTGGTTCGTCTAATTTTGACTCTTCCGGTGTCTACAGCAACCAGTGAACAAGCATTTTCAGTTATGAAGATTATTAAAACAATGCTTCACAACAAAATTGAAGATGAATTCTTAGCAAATAATTTAGTTGTCTATATTGAAAGAGAAATAACTAAGAATTTTGATTTAGATTCAATACTTGATGATTTTGTTTGTTTAAAAGAACGCAAGTTAAAATTTTAGACATTCTGTATTTATTTTGTTTAATATATTTGTATGGATAACTTTATATTATTTTAATGATATATTGTTATTGACATATCAAATACTTTTTTAATACATAAGTTGTATTAAACGTATTTTTTTATTGTAAATCTTCCTATCAGATTATTATATATCGTACAAAAATTATATAAAATTAGAACAAAAAAAAATATTTTATATGTATTGTTTTAACTTTGTTTGGCCCCCCTAGAGTAAATTTCTGGCTTCGCCACTGTTGATACCCTGGTCTAAGGTGGACCAACTATAGTTTTAAAAGATTATTTTTAGTATTTGTTGGCTGTTGGATTTAAATTGTGATTTAATTTATTTTGGCTTGTTTTTGGTTTTAAAAATTTAAATAGTTGGTTTTTACTAGTTATTTATTTTATTTTAGCTTGTTGATGTGTTTAAAATATTTTATTGGTGTTTATTTATTTATTTGATGTAGTGTTAATTTATTTTAATCGTTTTATGTTTTTATACCGTTTTCGGCTGATCAGTCTTCGGACTTCCGACGTGAGGACTGGACCTCATTAATTTCCTTCATCTTTTCTTTTCCTCTTCTTTTTCTTTTTCTCTTTTTTCTTTTTCTTTTTTTTTTTTTTTCCTCTCCTCTCCCGTTCGGCTCTCTCTCTCCCCGCGTCCCTCTCTTCTCTCTCTCTCCTCACCCACGCCGTGAAGCTCCCACCGCCCAGCCCCGCCGTTCGCCGGCGTCGTGCCCGACGCCACCCCTGCCGGTCGACTCCCCTCCGGCCGGTGATCACTCCCCCCAACTCCCAGCCCCAACCGGCCGGCCATTTGGCCGGAAAACGCCCAAAAAGCCGCACGGTTTGTGGCTCGATCCGCCGCCGTNAAATAAATTAAATCACAATTTAAATCCAACAGCCAACAAAAATCCATTTAAAACTCGATAAATAAAAATAAAAGCACTATAAAATATTTAATTAAATTAAAATATTCCTTCAGTGAAAATACACATAAAGCGGGTCATCACATTAATACTTAAAATATAATAATAAGATATTTAATTATGCTATTATAATTAAATATTTGAAAACAACTTAAGTATTCAAGTATTAATATAATTAATTAAATACTTGTACTGTAATTATTTAGGGTAAAATACTTAAAATATAATAATAAGATATTTAATTAGAGTAATGTATAATTAAATGGAGAACCATATTTAAGTACTCAAGTATTAAATTGATTAATACATAATGTATAATTAATTATATCTAAGTACTCTAATTAAATAGCTTAATACTTAGGATATAATAATAAGATATTTATTTAAAAGATTGTAATTAAATATTTGAAAATATTTAAGAACTCAAGTATTAAGATGATTAATACATAATGTATAATTATGAATATCTAAGTACTCTAATTAAATAGCTTAATATTTAAAATATAATAATAAGATATTTAATTAAATTATTATAATTAAATATTTGAAAATATTTAAGTATTCAAGTATTAAGATATTTTAAAATCTTTAAGGGCCCATCATGTATACTTGTAATGTAATCTTCTCATGTATTTGTGATGTATGCTTGTTATGTTTATTACTGAGCGCTTGAATTTTGTAGTTATTTTACATGCAGTTAAACCTTAAACCCGTTCGAGAGTTGTGGCCAAATATTCTCTTAAAGAATGTTTGGGTATAACTCTTGAATTGTCCAAAGTGGACAATTTGGGATTCTATCATCTATATGGCATATATATTTAGTTAAAACTCATGTGTTAGTCAATTTAAATTTTGGTTTAGCATTTTCCTACATTCTTCGAGTATGTAGTTCATAAGTTTCTGGGAAATACTGCTGAAATTTTTACTAACATACAAGTTTTGGACTGAGTACATATGCGATATAGATGATAGTCTCTCGAATGGGATAGGACCAACTACCTTAAAAGTACAGGGAAAACAAACACGTGTATTGTAACAGTTTATTTATAGTGTTTATTCCATGATTTCGGTTTCTTTTATAGATGGATAAGAGTTGGATGTTGTTGGGAGATAGACTTGGTCGAGACTATAAGCAATATGCACAAGGGGTGAAGTCTTTCTTAGAATTTGCTTGTGGGAGTGTTGATAGTCGATGATTTATAAGATGCCCATGCAAGAAGTGCAAAAACCTTAGTTCATATAATATGATGTCTGTGGAGGATCATTTATTCGTAAATGGAATTGATTCTAAATATTCACATTGGGTTTTACATGGAGAACCATTTCCCCAAGGAGTTAGATTTGGCAGCCATCTCAACCAAATGGATGAATGTAACGAGATCGACACGGAGGACATAAATGTTGATGTTTCTGATGATAGTTATGATAATGGAGAAGATATGACTGAAATGTTAGGGGATCTTGGCACAGGCATATTTGGTGCCAGGGTTGGAGAAGGAACATCTACCCAGTCATTTGAGGGAAATGAAGACTTTGGATCATTGTGGGAGGATGCACAACGAGAATTGTACGAAGGGTGCACCCATCATAGCAAGTTGTCTTTCACTGTCAGGTTGCTACATATTAAATCTATTTGTCGTATTTCTGCAAAGGCTATCGATATGCTGCTTGAATTATTTAAAGAGGCTCTGCCAGAGGATAACGTAGTACCTCAAAATTTTTATGAAGCGAAGAAATTGAAGCGAGGGTTAGGATGTGATTATAATATCATCCATGCATGTAAGAATGATTGTGTTCTCTTCTGGAAGCAATATGCAGAATGTGAATCATGTCCAGTGTGTCATGAGTCAAGATGGACATCAGATAAGCGTAATGTACCCCATAAAGTGCTAAGACATTTTCTGCTTATTCCTCGACTTCAAAAATTATTTACTTCCCGGATGACTGCGAAATATATGACTTGGCATCACACACAAAGAATTCAAAATGATCAATTCCTCACTCATCCTGCAGATTTCTTACAATGGAAGAAATTTTATGACCAGTATCCATGGTTTGCCGAAAAACCTCGCAATGTACGTCTTGGTTTAGCAACTGATAGATTTAATCCATTTGGTAACATGAGCACTTCTCATAGCACCTGGCCTGTCATAGTAATGCCTTATAATTTGCCACCATGGAAGTGTATGAAGGATCCTTATTTTATGATGACTCTATTGATCCCAGGGCCAAGGTCACCAGGAAATGAAATAGACGTATATTTGCAACCAATGATGGCAGAGTTGAAAGAGTTGTGGGAACAGGGTGTCACTACATATGATGTGGCCGCTGAGCGTGAATTCAAGATGCATGCTGCAGTACTTTGGACAATAAATGATTTTCCAGCATACGGGAACTTGTCTGGGTGGAGCACAAAGGGAAAAATGGCTTGTCCTGTTTGTAACAAAGATACACAGTCTCAGTGGTTAACAAATGGCCGGAAATTATGTTTCATGGGACACCGTCGATATCTACCTCATGATCATAGATGGCGTTCAAATAGAGTAATGTTTGATGGAAGGGTTGAGCATAGGTCATCACCGCCAGAGTATTCTGGTAGTGATATTCTCACTCAATTGACAGATGTTCCAGACAACAGATTTGGAAAGAATGCAAAATCCCGAAAGAGGAAAAGACCAGCAGTGGAATTGAATTGGACCAAAAAAAGTATTTTCTTTGATTTGTCATACTGGTCTACATTAACACTGCGTCACAATCTAGACGTAATGCACATTGAAAAAAATATATGTGAGAATATTTTGGGTACCCTGATGTCAATACAAGGGAAAAAAAAAGATACAGTAAACTCTCGTAAAGATTTGAAAGAGTTGGGAATCAGATCGAAGTTGTATTTGCAAGATACTGGGTTATCAGCTTATATGCCCCTTGGATGGTATACACTTTCAAGTGATGAGAGAAAGAAATTCTGTGATTGGTTCATGACAATCAAATTACCCGATGGTTATGCTTCGAACATGTCAAGATGTGTCCGACCTCATGATTGGAAGATAATTGGTCTAAAACGTCACGACTGCTATATATTTTTACAGAGATTGTTGCCAGTTGGTGTGCACGGAAAGCTTACTCCAGATGTTCGTACAACTATTACAGAATTAGGACGATTTTTTAGAAATATTTGCAGTAGAACGTTGAAAGTTGATGCCTTATTAAAAATGGAAGCTGACATTGCATTGATATTGTGTAAATTGGAGAGTTGTACCCGCCTTCATTCTTTGATGCAATGATTCATTTGGCTGTGCATCTCTCTCGTGAGGCTTTAGTTGCTGGCCCCGTTCAGTATAGATGGATGTATCCTATTGAACGGTTTTTGGAAAAACGTAAGCGATCTGTGGGGAATAAGGCTCGTCCGGAAGGATCAATCGCAGAGTCATATATTCACAATGAGTGGCATACATTTTGTTTAATGTATTTTCGTGGGGTTGATACTAGATTTACGAGACCAGATCGAAATTATGAAGGTGGACAAATGGGAGTTTCGTCAGCATTTACCGTGTTCTCCCAGAAAGTACGTCCTATAGGTGCACAAGGGGGCTATGACCTATGTGGGCGAGAGTTTGAAAGAGATCGATAGTATGTCTTAAATAATTGTGAAGAGATTGAACAATATTTGAGGTTAGTGATGATCATCTAATTTGGCAGTAGTATTATGTGCATTTCTAATAATATAGTATATATTGATACAAATTAATAACTCACATTAACATACGCAGCGAACATATACAACTATTTCGCACGAATGGTGTGACTGACGTAGAAAAGACGCACGAAGAAGAATTTGCCTCATGGTTTGAACATACGGTATTATTCGGGAAAATATTATGCACAAGTATTTTAAATTTTATACAATTTGTAGGTGTCATCATATTTATATATGATATGATATTGATATATATAGAATAAAATTTATTTATGTAGGTTGCATCGAAATATAATGAAAATTCAGGTGAAATCTCACAAGAAGTATATGCTTTGGCATGTGGTCCGTCTAAGCGGGCTATCCAATATTCAGGATGTTTGGTGCGTGGATATAGATTTCACATAGCAGACAGATAACGATATAGGAAAACTCAAAATTGTGGGATTGTTGTCGAAGGAAGTCATGGGAATGATAATATCGATTTTTACGGAATTGTGGAAGATATCATAGCATTAAAGTATGTAGGGGGATATATGGTCTGGTTATTTAAATGTAATTGGTGGGATGTCTCAAATCCTAGGTTGGGAGTGCGTAAGGATGAATATTTTGTAAGTGTCAATACATCTCGCGAATGGTATGAGGACGATCCATTCGTTCTCGCATGCCAAGCAAATCAAGTTTTTTATTTAGATGATCTGGAGTTCGGAAATCCATGGAGAATAGTCGAGAAGTTTGCACCTCGAAATGTATATGATTATATTCCAGAGGCAGACAAACCACATGAAGAAGTTGATAGTCCAGACCATGAAGAAGCATATCAAGAAAATGAATCAGGCATCAATCTATTTGTTGATTTAAGCCATTATGACATGGTCCCATTGCGCAGAGAAGATGTTCAACCTGAAGTAATTGAAGGTGACATGTCGGAAGAACATGAATCAACTGAAGTGTCTACTGAGGATGAGAGCGATTGGTCCAGCAATACTGATACCGAATAATTTTCAAACAGATATTTGTGTAAGTAAAATTAATATAAAAATATTTCATGTATCTTGTTCGAATAATAATTTATTATAATTTCAAACAGATGTGCCTCCTAAACGTAAAAGAATACGTGAGCCATCTCCACCACTTACTGAATCTCTGTGTGCTTCACCTGCCAACAATGGTGGGCCACCGTCACCAGAACCAGAACAAGGTATTTTATCATTGTACATCTTTCAAATAAAATTAATTTAATTAAAATATATGTTTTAATTTTTGTATATATAGCTGTTGTAAACCAGCGCCAAGTTAGAGGCATTACGAGGGGTGTCTGCATAGAAAAAGTAAGGAAAGTGGGTAAAATTAAAGTTGATATATCTGATGATCACACCGGTGGCTCTGGGGATTCGGCAGCTTGGCTTGCTTCTTATGTTGGTACAATTACTCGCACGTATGCACCGATGGCTACATCCTCCTGGGCTAAAGTTCCCCAAGATGTGAAAGACCACATCAAAAATCGTTGTCTGGTAATAAGTTACTTTGTATAACATTTTTATTTAAATGAGAATGTTTGAAATTATACTATATGTTTATAATTATTTGAAGGACGAGTTTGAATTAAATTTTGGTCGGCGAGAGGATCGACTAACGATTGAGGAACTGATGTCGAATGCATTCCGGAGGTACAAAATTCGATGCCATGCACACTATCAGAAGTTCAGTACTACGATAGAAGCGCGTCAAAATCCATTCCAAGCAATGCCACCAAACGAATGGGAGAAAGTTTGTGATCTATTTGAAAATTCTGCTTATCAGGTAATTTCGTTACTATCTTTTTTAAAAAAAATTTATAATTATAGATGTATTAAATAAAAATTATAATACTTTTTTTTAGAAACAGAGTACAGTGAACAAAGTAAATAGATCAAATTTAACGATACACCATCACGCGGGTTCTCGATCTTTTCATCACTTGTAAAAAAAAATGGTTAGTTCTTATTGTCTCCATTAAATCTTAATATATACACCTTTTTCGTATAAATTATGATATTAATTTTCATTTTGCAGCAAGAAGAAAATCCTACTGATTATGATCTGACCCAATTGTATGCTAAAGCACATAAAAATCGTGATGGTGTTTAGAGCAATCCTGAGGCAGAGGCAAATTATGTAAGTTTAAGTTTATTTAATTTCATTGTCTAAATATATATTTTTTACATATACTAATCTTAATATTTTCTTTTTCCAGGACAAGATGATATCTCTTAAAGACATTGTTGCGGATCCATCTGATGAATCATCTGTCAACGATGCTCAAATCTTTTCTCAAGTTCTTGGATCACATTCTGGATATTTGAGGGGCTTAGGACGTTGCGTAAAGTCATCCTCAACATCTTCATCCTCTTCTAAAGCCAGATCGAATGACGACAAGACTAAAAAATTATAGGAAGCTGTACTTGAGATAGAACGATTGAGATCGAAGGAAAAAGAGTTGCTGACCCGATTAGATCAAGCAGCAGAATTAGAAGCAAGATTAGAAGAGATGCTACAATTAAATAACCAAAAAATGTTTGAACAATTTCAATTAATGATATCCCAAAACCCTATGCCACCACAACCACCACCATCATAATTCATTTGATCTTTTTAATTGCCTTTAATATTTATGATGTTTGTAAACATTTGAACAATTGATGTATATAGATTACAATTTGATGTATACAGATTATAATTTGTATTAGTATCAATTTCATTTTGTTTGATCAATGCCGTTCGAATGGTAAATTACCATTTATGCATACATTCGAACAAAAACATATCCATTCGAACCAAAAAATTCCCATTCGATCAAAAATATACCCATTCGAACTTACCTGGAAATACAATCCGTGCGTTCGTTCGAACAATTAAATACTCATTCGAATAAATTCATTTCTAAAACTTCATTTGAACAGAAGATTTCCGTTAATAGATTGTTTGTTCGAACAGTTAATATTTTTCTTCGAACTAAAGTCATTTACAACTTTTTTGTTCGAACGGACTTGGTCAGATATGGTTATTGGTTCGAATTAACATTCCATTTTGTTCGAACAAAAATATTTTAGTTCGAACTTGATTCTGAGACGACATTTTTTTGTCTCAGAAAAAATTTCCCGTTCGAAGGGTTTCTACCGGTTCCGCCCAATTTCGTCCCTAAAAATACTTTTCGGAGACGAAAATAGAGATGAAAATTTTTCATCCCTCAAAACTTTTAGGGACGAAATTTCAATTTTTTGAGACAAAATTTTTTGTCTCAAAAAATCATATCTCTTGTAGTGTATATGGAGAAGTAAGTTTTTTTTAATTACAATTAGCATTTTTCAAAACTTTTAGCATAATCTTTTCATAAAAAATTTAATTTAAATAACCTTAAAAATTAAAAAACAAAATCAAATTATATTTTTTTCTCTTTTAATTTTTTTTGATAAATAATTTTAAAAATATTAATTCATTATTATTATTATTTTTTTTTTGGGAATTTGATAGGGTATCTTGTCTTTTATAGAATTTTCAAGGGTAAATCCACCTTTTTAAAGATCAGAAAAGAGGTAACATCAAAATATCTTGATAATTTGGGATAATTGCCAAAAGTGATAGTTTAAGGAGTAATTGCAAATTGAGTGATAGTATGAGAGGAATTAATTTTATCCTAGTTTTAAATCTCTTATATATTCCCCTTCTCACTTACATACAGACAAAATGACAGATTTACATCATTTTTTTTTATCTACGATGTATTGGATATCCGATGTATCAATTTGTGTAAAAACATATATAGTAATCGAAAAGTTATAACTTTTTAAAAATTATCATCTTTTTTTTTTTTTTTAATATGACCTCCAAACTATCTAAAATTGTGACTTGGATTGTTACTTGAAATACAATAACTTGAATTTCATAGCTTCTTAGATTTCATAATTAGATAGATTATTCAAGTCACTCTAGGATTGAAAGAGACAAAATATTTATAAAGAAAGGAATCAAAATTGACTGCTAGCGAATGAGAGTTTGAAGGGAAAAAAAAATGTACGTCTTTGCCTCTGGAAAGGCTCTTACCATATTCTTAACATTAACATACATGTAATAAATGGTTTATGGTCGCAGAGGGAATTTAGGGCTTCAGTTTTTCTATTTTTAAATATATATTTTTAAAAGCTTTTAATAAAGTAAGTGGCATCATATTTTTGTGTCACGTTAAGGAGAAAAGTGAATGGTATAAATTAAAATGTAGAATAGCATTACTTATGAGATAATTTGATTTACTATAGAAATTTAAAATTTTCAATATTGTAAGTCAAATTATGCTGAATGATGTGTCCTCTATATCGAGTTGCAAGTAGAAAGAATCATTAGATATAACACTCCGCTCTCCAATAAAATCATTTTTAGAACTTTCAAGAATCGGTGTGCTACCAAACTTTAACTTAAGAACTTTTCCTTCTTAACAAAGCACAGATGTGAAAGATCATATAAACAAATAAATTTAATTTTTATTAAATACTTAAAATTCAAAAGAAAGTATACGGAAGCACTTATTTAAATTTAATAAAATCTTATTATATACTTATCAAAATAAATTATTAAACTAAAATCAGAAAACTAAGTATAACATGAATTGCCTAGGCCTCTGCCTCGTTACCCTGAGCCAAGTCCTATCCTGCAATCCCATCCTCATAAAGATCATCACCTGGTGTCTGTAAAAAGTAAAAACATATAAAAAAAATGAGTCGACTACTCAATAAGCAACACATCATACAGTAAACATAATAAACATAAGGTTTCTTGAAAAAGATACATACTCATAAATACATAAGTAAATAACATGAATATGAACTTATCTTTCACCTGTCTTAGGTCGTTACCCACTATTGACCCATGTGAGTTAAGGTTGGTGAATCTAAATAAATTCTAATTCTGCCTATGACCGCAGGTTGTGGAATCCATACATAAAGAAGATACACTGTGTGCACTACCAACATATACAACTAAGAAATGTAATATGCCCATTACATATGGTATCGTCTTCACATCATAGGACATTGATCTCTGTGTTAGGAAGTTATTTTGAAGATTTATGATTGTGATTTTGAGGAAATAAATTTTTATGCATGCTAAGGTCCAGTTGGAATGCAAACTTTAGGCTCACGGGTGTGTTGGGTTTCTATGCAATTTTTGTTATGTGATCTTGAGTTTAATGCTTAGATCAATTTTTAGTTTTTGAATATGATTCATATGATGTACTTTTTTATGGTTTATGGCATGGAAAATCCAAATCTAGTGATTTGATCAGAAATCAAGATATGTAGTATTTGATTTTGGAGTAAATGTGCAAATTGATTGTGTTGGATGATATTTTGTTGACTTTTCTAGTCTTTGATTTATGTTTTTCAAGCATGATAATCCTTAAAATTGATTTATGAACATTTTGAGAGTATATTTTTGAACTTCTAAAGTTCTTGGAGTTGATTTGAAGAAGAATAGACCAAGAACACCAATGGTTGTTCTTTGTGGTAAAAAAAAATTATATTTTAGCACGAAGGAAGTTGTGATTTTTGTAATTTTGTATGTTGCATGATTCGGTTTTAGTATGAAAGTTAGAGTTGAAAAAATTGTAAAAAAAATCAAGGATTTTAGCATTTGTATGTTTCAGTCTATGCTTAGTTCTTATAGCTATGTTGTATTTTAAACTTTTCTAATTAAATATTTAAACTTAAGATAAATGTAAATTTTGATAAGTTTTGGAATTAAGATGAGAAATCCTTAAAGTATGGGCAAAATGGTCATTTCAATATATAGAGAGGTAAAATTATAATTTTGTCATTAGTCAATGATTTTATATTTCTAAATATGTTCAGTTTCTAACTTTTAGAAATATTTTCTTACCGTTCTCATTATTTCACGTTTTATTACGTCACGCTATTATCAATATAAGTTGGCTTCTAACTTACTCTTAAGATTCTCGTGTATGTGGTGATAAGAAATCATCTTTCATGTGGTTAGGTTTATATATACACGTTAAGTTATGTTAGAACATCCACATTGGCTTGGCCAAATGAGATACTTGGCCAAATTTTACATAATTTGACTCAAAAACCCTTCACATTGGATTGGGCAAATCTAAAATAATTTAGACTTTTGTTATAGTGATTGGCTAAAGATGGAAAACCACTACTCATTCATCAAACATTAAAATATTAATTTCTCATTCCAAATAAAGAAATTAAATTAATTAGAATATAATTAACATTTAATTTAATTAGAATATAATTATTATTAACATTTAACAATACTTTTTTTATTATTAATTTAATTAGAATATAATTACTATTAACATTTAATAATACTTTTTTGTAATATTAATGTAATATAATATAATTACTATTAACATTTAATAATACTTTTTTAATATTATTAATTAGAATATAATTACTATTAACATTTAATAATACTTTTTTGTAATATTAATTTAATATAATATAATTATTATTAACATTGAATAATACATTTTCTAATATTAATTTAATTAGAATATAATTATTATTAACATTTAATAATATTTTTTTAATATTAATTTAATTAGAATATAATTATTATTAACATTTAATTGGTAGAATTACAAAATGTGATAAAATAAATTAAATAAAAAAATTATTAATTGAATAATATTTTATTATTATATAGAGAATGAATGGCTAATCCAATGTAGGGATTGAATTTAGATGAAATAGATAAATATAAATAAGTGTTGATATTGGCCAAATTTAAAAATGAATTTGACCAAACCAATGCTAATGCTCTTATACGCTAGGATTGTTTTTCTTTCTTACTGTATGCTCTGTGGCGCTTTTCTCATTTTTCTTTTTCAGTGTTCGTTCTGTGCCCTCGTGTGAGGGACTACATCTGTATTTATAAGCATTGGAAGCCTCATGAATTTCGTTTCCTCGTACGCGTCAAACTTCTTTTCCATTTGTAACTCCTCTTCTTCTATTTTTTTTTTTTCTTTATCTCCCGTTACGTACCTTTTCTATTTCTTTTTCTACCGTTAGTGTCCAAGATAGCCTTCTAATGTGTGCAACACCTCTTTTCAGTTTTCATGTCCTCTTTGCTTCTTTTCATTCTTTTTTATTTATCGGTTCCTTTCATGTTCATATCCAAAATTTCTATTATATATATATATATATATATATTTTGCAACTCCTGTAGAACAATAAAAATTTAATAAAATAATAAAAATATTAGAATTAACACTATATAATTGAGATAATACTTTGTTTAAAATATTAAAATTATGCACAATTCAACTATTATCACCCAGTCCAGCTCTATGAACATATAACACTAACACACTACGGTTTCTTCAAAGACCCATTTGACCCTAAGTTACTCAATCTCATTATTGTCACATGAGTACTATTCCATGTTCCCAGCCAATCCTTTTACCAGACTGAATAGATTTGAGAGAGCAAAAGCAATTCTCTTTTCAGATTTGAGAGAGAGAGAGAGAGAGAGGAAGCAAAGCAAGAAAAGAAATCCATGAAAGTCTACCCCAACACCATAGACACAAAAAGGTAAAATATTTTATCTCAATCTCTCTTTATTTGCCTTTGGTGTGCGGTAGGGGTGTGCATATGACCCGAACATCCGATAGACCCGAGTATGATGATCCGAACCGACCTGGATTTTATCGAGTTATTACTTAAACGGGTCTCCAACCAACTAAATAACGGGTTTGTAAACTGGTTGTCATCCTGTCCGACTAAATAACTCAGCCTCAAGCCCTCAAGCCCTCCGGCGACCAACTTCATGTCTTTCTGGCAAACATGGATGCCAACAGTACGTAGAGAACAAATTCACAAAAACAAAAAGCAACGAAATAGAAAATAGCGAAAAAAGGTTTTGGGTTTGCTATGCAAAGAAGGGAAGATAAGAGGAAAATGCAAAAAATGAAAATGCAAGATCAGAGCCGAGAGAGAAGCAAAATCAAATGTTACATGTCAATTTTAAAACTTTCTGAACGAATTTCCTCAATTTTCCCGTTAAAAATACTTTACTCGCCATCTCTTGCTTTCTTTGTAAAGTGTAATTGTATCCCTCTCTCTCCATTTTCTTTCTTCCTCTGCTTCTTATTTTTCTCTCCAGTCTCCCTCGCTTCTTCTTAGTTTCTGAGCCCCCCCTCTCAGTTTACTTTTCTATTATGAATGACTATCCTCGTCCATCTTACATACAACCCATTCAGTAACCCAATCAAGTGAGGGTTTATCATCCTCAAATAAATTATAGTCGGAACCAAGAGAGCTCCGTAGCCCACAAAATTACCGCAAATCCAGTCTGATCTTCAACCGAATCTAAGCTGAAAACTCAACGTTAACAACAAGCAACGGGCGATATTTGCAAACCATTGAAAGTCCCTGTGGTCTTGAATCCCTCTCAGTCCCTTGGAGCCACATGCCCCGTCTCCTCGCTCTCTCTCTCTAGCATGCTCTGGTTTTCCAGCTGAGATACTTACAGATCGAGACGCTGCCATTTTAAAGAGCGTTTTGGGGAGACTCGATGGCTGTCGGCTCTGCTGCTGTCTGGGCAGGTCGAGGCTAGGGAATGCCATCTTCTCAACTCGGGATCTTCTCCTTCGCCAAGACCACTTCTCTCTCTTCCTCTCCCATTTGTGAATAAGTTTTCGTTTCTAGAAGCATGGAAAACGACCTTGTTTTTACAATCGGGTCATACGGGTTCGACCCGATTTGGTTTTGTTCGGATCGAGTTGGTTCAGATTGGCGCCTAAAATGATGCCTTGCGGGTCGGTTCGGGTACAAAATCGGCTTCACAAGGTCGGGTTGCAGCCCTAGTGTGCGGCCAGTGGCGGAGCCACGTTGGGGCGGGGGGGGGGGGGGCCTTGGCCCCCCCTACAATTTGACAAAAAAAATATATGTGTGTGTTAATTTTTTTATTTAATAAATAATATTAATTTATCATGTATTGGCCCCCTCTAAAAATTATTTTGGCCCCTCCATAAAATTTAATCTATATAAAAATGAAATAAATAAAACACATCTCATATAAAATAAAATACATAATTTTTATTATAAATAAAAAATTCTAATTATAACTAGTAGTATTTCTAACCTTATTCCATTGTCTATATTGAAAGTGAAATAGTTAAGAATTTTGATTTAGATTCAATACTTGATGATTTTGTTTGTTTAATATATTTGTATGAATGTCTTTATATTATTTCAATGATATATTATTATTAACATATCAAATATTTTTTTAATACATAAGTTATATTAAACATATTTTATTTATATTATAAATTTTCCTATTAAATTATTATATATCATAAAAAAATTATATAAAAGTAGAATAAAAAATATTTTATATATATTATTATAATTATATTTAGCCTCCCTTAAAATAAAATCCTGGCTCCGCCACTGTGTGCGGCTTGTTTCATTTCATATCATGTACAGTTTCTATACTCTTATTCGTCAAGTATTTTTTTGCGCTTCCTTTTCGGGCTTACATGATTTTTTATTATTTTTTTCTTATCTGGGTCATTCTTGCTTTCATTGAATTTCAATTAGCATTTGCATCTTCGGTATTGTCAGTGATCAAGTTTATAGCTTTATTGAGTTTCCATCTGGGTTTTTTCTGTTCTGTTATCCTTTCCTGAGCTAGCTCTTGCTCTCATTTTTGTGGACACTTCCCTATCTAACAGTACTTCTCCTTCACTTGGATTGCTTCCATTTCTCACTTCTTTTCTCAAATTTCTTCTTCTTCTTTTTTTAAAAAAAAAATAGGAATCCCCTTTGATTTCCACTATTCTATTATTGACTTGTGTCCATTGGGTTTAACTTTAGATCACTTTCTTTGTTTTGTGTTTTTTTCCTTAAGAATTTCACTTCAGAGTTGATAATAGACTAATCTTATTCCATGAAAGATTACCAACGAGCTTATTTTGAATGGGAAATCTTAAGTTGATGTTTCAGTTTCTTTTCTTTTTTATAAAGGTCTATAGCAAAATAGGATTTATTATTATTATTATTTGCATTTAGAAAGGAAAATTATCTTATAAGATAATTTAAAAATATGTATTTTTTGTATACAATTTTATAGCTATGATTATTATTTTTTATGTAGTCAGGTGCAAAAAGTACGTATTATTTATACTCACACATATCACACACTTTGCCAATCGCCCTTACATACCAAATCCTAATTTCATCCCTGAAGAGAAAGTGAGATTGATAGTGATGAAAGAGCCGACATGAGGGTCATCTTAAAATGTAAAATAGTATTTTATAAAATAATATTAGATACATTCTTTAAAAAGTGTCCAAGGCCTCGTTTGATTACACATATGAAATAAAATGAGATGAGAAGAGATGAAAAGTTTGTGAATAGTAGTGAGATAATTTGTAAATTGTAACATCTCATTCCCTAGGATTAGGGATGTCACGTAATTTCATATGTAACTAAAGCCAGACAAAAGATTTCATGATTTGATAAATCAAACTAAATAAATAGATAAAGCCTGGAACTAAATCAAATAGCACCATCTAAGCTTGGGCTGCCTTCTTGTACTCTGATCATCATCCTCACCTAGGTGGTTAAAAATATTAAATAAAATTAAAATGAGTTGAAAACTTAATAAGAATCCAATCACAATGTAAACATAATAAATGTAAGGTTTTCATAAAAGTTTTCATGCTGAAAACTTAAACTCATTACCGATTATACCAATGCTTATGCTATATATGACTTGTCTTGATATATCTAAATTAACTAATTAGTTTGAGTTATCTAATTGATCTAACTGGTTAATAAACTTAATCCAGTGTGCAAGGTTATACACCGGCCTCACATCCCACGACCGCATTAGAACCATGTATTTGAATGGCCATATAATTAAACTTATCTGATCTTATTTCGCACTTGAACTTAAGAAAGCTTACATATCTTATGCGACATGAGATGTATGAGATACATACTAATATAAATAACCGTAAAAATTTTAATCTGAACATGATGCAGAAAATTAACATGATTGTGTGCTATGATGAATGATATGCTTGCAAAAATCGTGACATGTGTGGTACATAAAAAGAGGCTATCAAATAACTGACTTTAATAATGATATATGCGATAATCCTAATTTATGATCAAGCTACTTATTTTATTGTACTACTTGAATTTTTCTTCATAGCTCATTACCTATACGAAGTACTAAATGTTACTAATATTTCTAGAAAAACGTGTTGTAATATTCTACTTAATTAATTACATATTATGAAAAATAATTTCATAATTATTTTGTTTGATATGAGAAATCAATTAATACTAATATCATAAAATTGTTTAAATACTAATAACATATTTTTACTTTCAAATTATAATTTAGTAAAATAATTAGGCTATATTCAATTATGATAAAAATAAGTCATGAAAACTTCAATTCTTAAAATTAAGTTTACTTTTCTTATGATTAATATAAGTATCCAATTTTTCAAGAAACCTAATAAATACTAATATCATTTAAATATTCTTAACATATTTATTTACTTTCAATTTACAATTTTAATAACATAATCATATCAAAATCTATTACAGTATACAACAAAAATTAATTTCATACAATAGACTTTTTATTTTTTGTTAGAAAGAAGATGATATCTCCAAGCTTTATTGATAATGTCATACAATAGACTTATCAAACTTAAAGTGTTTAAAGTAAAAGATTTACTACTGAAATCTAATTGTAAAATTAATACTAAATAATATAATTTAAATTATTAATAAATTTCTATAAGAAAAATAAAGTTTCTCTAAAATAAAGTTTATGAGCTAACAAGAAGTAAACCAAGTCCAACTTAATATAATTTCCTTAATGGTTAAATCGAGCCAACACAAGAGCGAAGCCCATTATAAAACACAAACTGAACTTAGGAGTAGGTCCAACTCAAAAGCAAAGCCCACATGAACCCCAGTCCAGACCAAGCCTAGAAATATATTCTGCCATGGCCTACACGCTACGGACAGTAAGGTAACATTAAAAGGCTTTAAAGCTTTTACAGGAAGGCTACAGCAAAAGGGCCAATGGAATTTTTGTAAAACCGAAAGGCAAAAGTCTAAGTGTATGTTTGGGATTGTGGTGGAAAATATTGTTTTTAGTTTAAGACTTATAACTTAAAGCTTAATATAATAAGCTCTACTATTGAGAAGCTATTTACTGTTTGGGATCTGTAAGTCTAAAGTACTTTTAAACATATTAGATATGTTTGGAAATGAATTAAAAAAGCACTTTTTGAAGTGGAAATGACACAAAAGGGTATATCCTTGATAGAAATAAAATATTATAATAACATAACAAAGAAAATAGTCTAATAGGTGTATGTGCAATTATAATGAAAATAAAATCTCTTCAACGTTGCATAAGTGAAATAGCAATATAATCACGCTCAATATTCATAACATTTTCACTGGATATCTCTGATTGTTGCATGCTTGAGTAATCTTCTACTTCTTCATCCTCTATGCTTCCAGGAGGTAGATAATCCTCGTCCTCATCGTATAGCTTGAACTCAAGATCCTTTAATGCATGAGTTCTAATAAAATTATGAATAGCCATAGACGCCACAACAATTTTAACTTGCTTATCATAAGGAAAATTTGGCATATGATCTAATATCTTCCATCTATTTTTCCAAACTCCAAATGTCCTCTCGATAGTGCATCTGAGCGATGAATGTGCATGATTAAATATTTCACGCATACCCATTGGTCGAGGACCACGACGAAAATCTGGTAGATGATATCGTTCCCTTCTGTATGGCCCCATGTATCTATTCATATGAGGATATCCAGCATCTACCAAGTAATATTTACCTGCATAGAATTTAGGATAATAAATCAAAAGTAATGCAAAAATCATTTTTTATTTAATTAAAATTCATTAATGTTATTCTTATTAAATTCAAACCTCTAGGTGGATGTGGAAAGTGCAATTCTTCTTTTCGAATAGCTTCCATAAAAATACGTGTATCATGTGCTGTCCCTTCTCATCCAGCCCAAACAAAAGTGAAACGCATATCAAAATCACAAACTGCCATGATATTCTGAGTAGGTATGCCTTTTCTACCAATATATGGAATTTGTTTTGTTGGAGAAATGGTAACTGGCACATGGGTTCCGTCAATAGCTCCAATACAATCTTTAAAGTATGGCCAATATCTCTCATCTTCACGAATTTTTTTTGGAATATCCTTAAATTCCCTATCAGTGGGGCTGATAATGTCAACCGCCATTCGTGAAACAGCCATTAATACATTATTAAAATGCCTACTAATAGTCTCTCCCGAATGTTGAAATCGTTCTTGTGCCATTCTATTCCCGAACCCATGACCTATTGTAATTAAGAAAATTCCTACCATTTCTTCGATAGTTATGTTTCGAGTACCAGTTAAGTTATATCTTTCGTTCAACTCTTTGCATAAAGCATGAAATACATATTTTTCCATCCTAAATTGTTGATGACATCTATCATGATGACCATTTAGAATCTCCATAACAAACTTATGACCTATATGTGGAGAGGTCCTACAAGGTTCCTTTACAAAATATGTTGTGTAATATTTAGAAGCCACCATTAATTGTAATGCTATCACAAAGTCAATATCATCATCTTTTTCTTCTTCACCATTATCAGCATCGCTTATGTAATGTTCAGTATCGTGACCATTATTCTCCATGTCTGTAAAAAGATAAAAATATCCCACTTAAAAAAAAAAACAGATAATAAAGTTGAAATCTCTTCTGAATAAGCATCACTAAAATAATATTGTCAAAATTTACCCAAAAAATATAATAAAAAAAATTAAGTCTCGAGAACCTCTAAAATAGTTTATTATAAATCATTCGAGAAATAGTAACTGTTAATGAATCCCTGAAATGACATCACAATAGTCAATATTGACTTCATTTATTTTTCATTCGTTTAATAAAATCAATCTGAAATGTTGAGTCTTTTAGGGCAATAAACATTTCTCTATGTGATTTCGAAAGGAGTACCTCACTTGCATCTCTAAAAATCTCATAGTCATTTTCTATCTCAGCTAACTCTCGTGCAACAGCCATAACCTCGTCAATGCTACGACCAGGTTTATCGGATGATGATGTTGTAATCCGCTTTTCAAGTACATCACAAAGACGTGTGAAATGTTGATCAAATATTTGAGTTCCTTTTTTCCTTTTCCTATCTTGGACTGCAGGACTGACATGTTTATTTTCTTTCGTCTGAGTGTCTAAATTAGTCTGAATATCACCAGGTTCGTCATCTGAATCATCAATCTCTTCTAACTCTAACAATACATCATTATATTGATCACATCTTATTTCATCTTCAAAACCCAATCCAGAGGATGGTGCCCAAGCTCCCTCACCAGTTGCAGTTATACCCCTAAACATTATATCCAACTTGGAAATATGAGCTAAACCTGCATTTCGAAACTTAGCTGCTTCTGGAATTTCCTGTATGTGCAATGTAATCGGTTTTAGTAAATATTAATTGATTATATAGAAAACATAAAGGTGAAAACATAGTACCTGTAATTTTTTGGCCCACCACTCATCTGTAGCATCAACTGTCTTCTTCACCGGATCCCATCCAAGGCCAGTTTCTTTTCCAACTAATTTCGTCCAAATGTTCCAATTCTTTTTTAAACTATCCCACTTGTTCTTAAGTTGTTTGTAGTTAAATTCTTTATCAACTTTCTCGCTAAACTTATTAACCACATTTTTCCACCCTACCTTATTAAAATGGGTCCCTGGACGGTTACCAGCATAAATCTCACTAATGCATATGTCTACATAATCCTCTAGCATTTTATCTGTCCAAATTAATCTGGTTGTCTGACTCTCTTGCATTTGTGTAGCAGCAGCAACATTATTTTGATTTTTGTTAGACATGTTTGTTATATGCTGAAAAGTATAGAAGTAAGTTTACAAATTTGATAAAACAGAGGTTTTAATCTTTACATAATTGTAATAGAAAATAAATCAAACGTAATTGCAAAGGAAACCCAACATTTATTCAAGTAAACTATTGAAGAAATTGAAGAACTAGAAAGACATGGAAGTACAAAAGAATGAGTTGACAAGTGGGAATTTAAGTAATCAATAGGAAACTGTACAGTCAACTATAATGAAAAATCCACAACCACCCATGTTTCCATAACCTCTATTAATGTCTTGCTAGGGCGTGATTGAAACAAAATGAACCTATTTCTAAATATGGGCCACTGCTTTGTATACAAGAGTCATCTCATTTGCATTGAAAGAGCATACAAGCAAAGATAAAAATCTCCTGAGTGATTATTGTGCTGCTATTTTTTTTCTTTGTATTTTTGGTCCTGATATTAATAGATTGATTGGATTCTTTATTCATGAGTTGAAATGAGCATGGTTAACTTGAAAGATTTGAGGGTTTTGTGGATAAATTGTTGCAATGGTGGAGGTCCTGTAATTTTCAAGGTTCCCTTGCTATGTGCTGGCTAGCAAACTAAGCCTCAAAATTATAGAATAAAGAATGAAATGAGGAGGTGTTTGGCCATATTGGGAAGCAACAGAACTGCTATTTAGTTATGAACTCCGAAGAATTGATGTTCTTGCAGGAGGACAAATTTTATTTGATGTACTGCTGGATATGTTTGAATATGATAGTCAAGTCCACTTTTATTGTGAGATAATTAACTTACAATAAAGAAAAGGGGAGAAGTTCTGGATATGTTTGAAAATGATAATCAAGTTCACTTTCAATGTAAGAGAATCAACTTACAATAAAGAAAAAGGGAGAAGCTGATAATGATTAAAAAGATTTGGAGAGTTTACCTGGTCTAAGCATCGAGTAATATGAGTCATTATTGCTGTATGTTTTCTTTAGCTACACAATTAGTAGAGGTGATAGTAGTTACAATAAAGTGGACTAGAAGTTGTGGCTATTTTGTTAGCGAATTGGTTACATAAACCTATTTCTGGTGTTGAAAGTGACAGTGTTTTAGTGTAGGTGGTAGTCATGGCTTTGATGGTGATTTATTTTATGATTTTTGCAGTCTTACTGGTGCAAAAATTTGATATAGCCTACTCAGCAGAGAAAAATAGAAATGAAGATTTGACTTGCTAGCAACCAATAGCATCCCTCTATTTCAGATGATATTGTAATATAATGACTGCATATTCCATTATATCATCATTTTTAGGCAATTATGAAATGCTAATGCGCCAAGATTGGAGAAGGCAATATTGTACAAAAAAGAAATACTACTAGTTTAGACCTGGGAGAAAGTATGAGCTATCCTCAGGTTGTATTCTGCCTCTATGCTTATACTAGAAATTAAAGATACAAAATCAAGAGAGACTCAACTAGCTAAAAAGAGGAGTTCACCTTCTCAATGCAAAAAAGACATATTCTCAATACAAAAAATACGTACTCTCAACACAAAACAAACATCTTCTCAACACAAATAAATGATATATTATCAATACAATACTACAAAATCTTAATACAAGTCTTCTAAAAAATAACAAATAAATGAAAAATAGTATCAATTACATCATACCTAAAGTCCAGCTAACCCTTCCAATGATGATGCCCACTGCGAATGGAAGATTAGAACTCAACTTTCACAAATAGTAGTACCACCAAATGCATTCACACTCCACACCACACACACTGAGAAACATAGAGATAGTGGCCTGTGGGTGTTGTATATATAGAGTACGAGGAGAAACAGAGTTTCAGTAGGATGGAAATTGATGAGAATCTATCTGGTAGTTTGGACGTTCCTAGATTATAGAGTGATATTGTTTGTTGTAGAAATCAAATTTGAAAAGGATACTACAAAATCGGATTAGTAGGAGACTTTTCCCGAGTTGTTGAGTGATGGAATATAAAAATCAATCTTCAAATAAGATAAGATTTTCTTGGTTTGAATTATTGGGTATCTCGTAATTAAAGACAGGTTTCTCTAAGGTATTATAATAGGTTCTTGCTGGACTCTCTCTCTCAATAAGACCCAATTTGGAAAACAAGTCTACATTCAAAAATCTGAAGGAAGAAATTTGTGAGAAAAAAAAACATATCAGAATCGATGAAAATTTTGAAACTCGATTCGCAAAAGAATAATAAATAAATAAATGAAGAGGATCAATCAGGAAAGTTGAAAAATGGTGAACCTTGGATGACGGCTGAGAGAATCTGAGTGTTGTGCATGGCAATCCTGAGATTGTCGAGGGTCTCCTGATGGTACTCATGAGTTCCGTGGGAGAGATTGAAGCGGGCGACGTTCATACCGGCCCTGAGAAGCTTCTCCAGCATGGACACCGAGATGCGGGACCGAGAGTGCACAGGATCTTGGTCTTGGGGACACGACCATCGTTCGGGAGCTCCTTGAGTATTCCCTCAATGTCGATGTTCGCCATTTTTTCTTAATCAAAATATTCCCTTTTTTTCAGATAAAACAATGGTGAGTTTGAAGCTGGGTTGTACGCAGGTAAGCTTCAGAAATAACAATGGTGAGTTTGAAGGCAGCAATGGGTTGATTTATTTGGGTTTTCTGAGCTATTGAAGGGGGTAGGAAAATTTGGGTTGTACGCAGGTAGATAAAGGAGCTATTTGCTCTGCTAAACACACCATTAAAGGGAGGAGAGAGAATCAGCTGAGAGTTGCCTCGGAATGACAAGGTTAAAGGATGTAATTATTCAAAGTTATAGAAGTATTTTGGTCTTTTGATATTATCATACCACCTTTTTCGGTATGGTACATAAGTGCGTTGGTAGAAAAGCAGGGAGAGAAGGGGACATGTGACAAAGCAGGGAGTTGGGCTGGTTGAGAACTACAATTGTGGCGGAAGAATCTATGAGAGAGAGTGAGAGAGAGAAAATTGTTTGTTGTTGTTAGTTTAGAGAGGGAGAAAGGTGACGGTAAGGAAATGGAGAGAGAGATCTCGGTATGGGCTTACTGAGGCGGCGCGAGGTGACGAAAGATGGCTGATCGGCAGTCTCTGTGACTATCCGTGTACTGCCAACTCCTTCTATGGTGGTCGACGGCAGAGCACAACAAACACACGTCAAATAATTCACTTTCAGTAGAGAGAATGATGGAGGGATGAGGTGGGGTCAATGCCAGTTGTGGAGAGAAGAGTGTAACACCATGGCCCAATGCCAAACCCAATCCAGCTTGGTGCAAAGTGCACCGTTTAAACCACTCAGCAAATTTTTTGCCCAAAAGTTTCTCTTCATCCTAAAAATCCCTCCTTTTTGATCTTCAACAACCCACCACGCACGACATTACTCATGCATGTCTATCCCTTTCCATTTTCTTGGGTTTTATTGTCACCCATATAAATATACACATATCTCGTGCTTTTGGAAACTGCCTAAGTACGTCGCTTCAACCAGCCTTTGTTCGATGCCAACCTCCACCACGGTTGACACCACTGGAGCCACATCCCTTCATTTATCACCCAAGAGACAAATCTACACGTTTCAAGTAGCAAGGCATCGTCGCACTCAGTCTAACCCCAACCAACCCAGGATGGAATAAGCTGCTTAACCACCGTGATCTTCCTTCCCACACACAATGTCTCTTTAAAATAATGTGCATCTAATACTTTCTCATATTGATACACAAATTCACTAACCATAGTACTTGAACAAACATAATCATTGAAAAACTTGTTCATACTGTCGCTCCTTTGAGTTATTGACATATCGGTAGAAAATGTTGAGCACAAGTAAGCTTAAACCCATTTATCTAGTCGGATGTAAAAATTTTGTAGCCAAGTATTATCGCCTAACGCATACTTCATTAATATTGAACTTCATTACTATTCAAACTTATCAATCATTCTTGTCTCAAGGATACAATGCCAATAAATCTTTTTGAAAATAAAAAATTTGTTATATATATGGACCAAATGTTCAGGAAATTTTTATAAAATGTGTCACAAGCACAACTTATGAGATGTATTTTGGAGTACCTTTACAATGACCTTCACATCACTTTGTTGTCGTTGGTAATGATAGTTGAAGGGTCAAATCCAAGTATTGCCTCTTGTCATGTTCTCAACAATCATGTATATGATTCGATTGTTTCATTAACTAACAAGGCACAATCAAACATTATAATTTGGTGATGATGGTTAATTCCATAAAATGACACAAAGGGCATCTTGTAAATATTTGTCAAGTATGTGACATCAAATGTGATAACATCTCCCAAATATTGGTATTCAACCCTTAATCTTGAATCTCCCCAAAAACTTCTCATACATCCATTTTCATCAACTTGCATGGAGTACACAAACCCATATTCTTTCCATTGCCGATCAAGAAAATAGGCATATAAACTTTGTGCATTTCCCTCTTTAAATAGTTTTCTTTTTTTGTTTTGCCAATATAACCAATGTTAAAATCACCGCCAAATTCTCTACTCAACAATAACATTATCTTCATTGCCAATATATCGAGTTCATTCAAAGTGAGAATAAGTTTTTTTTTAACACGTGTCACTCATCTATGTTCATGGAGTAAACTTGTACTTATCAGTGTGAGTAGCTCATGGTTATGTAATGGCACATACTTGCATACTGTCCAATTCTCACCATTTTTTTATTGTAATTGTTGCTTTACTTTCAATCTTTGTCTCAGCAAGTTCAAGAATTGTTCTTTCTTTTTGTTAGCTTGTTTCACGCTGAAACCCTTCTCTTGAGCAAACATATTCTACTTCAATTAATTTTCTCTCATCTTTTGACAATCAAGTATGGTTGATCCTTAGTGCAAAACCTGTTCGTCTTCCATACACCTTGTAAAATGCTTAGGCGTCTCCTATGTCTTTAAATTCCATACCAACAAATGGCTCCAAAGGACCACTACAGAAAGAGGAAATCACATTTACTTCATCTTCTGCATTCACTTCACATTGTTCTTCCACATTCACATCATGTTGTTCTTCCACATTCACATTACAATGTTCTTCAACATTCACATCACTATCCAAACTTGCAATATGATCCTTCAAAAAAAAAAAAATCACAATGTTATCAATCACCAAAATTTCACAATTTGTGCAAAAAAACCTATGTTTCGATATAAACTAGTGCATTTAACCCAACTTCTCTGGTTTTTAGGCAATTCTGTAAATAAGCTAATAGCCTCAAAAGATGGTTTGGTGGAGCATCGGTATACATGATTTACTAGATTGCAAGAAAAAAACATTTAGCTTTTGGTATGAATATCATGGATATAAAGATTGAATTAAATAATACTTTTTACTCAATCATGCCTACCATAAAGGTAAATGGGGTAGCTCTGGAGTAGCTCTATATGCATACGGGTTTAGGATGTAGAATTTGTTGGTACAAACAATATTTAAACAACTATGGCCTTTACTATGGCCTTGGGTCTTGGTCTTTATACATTATACATGGACTAGATCCATTTAAATGGGTTGAGTCACTTGGTAACCTTAGTGACCCGATATTAAATTTGAAATAGGGCCCAATTCGTTCAATAATATTTTTGGGCTTATAACTAATTTCTTGTCCCAATACCAATGAAATAGGACCTGTTCATCCATAATTATTAATTGAGTTTATAAATCTAATTATTGAACCTAATAGAAAAATTCATAATTTATCATATAAATTTTTGGGTCCTGATCTATTCAAAATTATCCAATAGATTGTGATTGGGCTTACCAATATGGTCATCAACCGTACTTTAGGTCCAATAAAATTATCATTATAAATATGGGATTAGGTTCTTACATGAATAATAGTGAAATAATTTAAATTAATATATTTTATGAAGTTTTGAAAAATGAAAGAGAAAGGGTTAAATAAAAATATTAGAAAGTTTAAATATTGTTAGAATATAATCTTTTAATATAATGTTAAGATAAGATAAGATGAAATAGGTTAAGACCATCTGTAAAATCAAACATGGCCTAAATTGTGTACACTTTCTTAGAAAGAAAAAAAAAATATCAAATTGGACTTTTTACGTGTATTTCTAATATGTTTATTTTTCAAAAAAAGTAATACGTGAGAATTATTTTTTATATTTCTATTTATGTTGTGCACTGTTATTTTTCGTTGCTAGGGGTGTAAAAAAAATTAGAAAATTAGTTGAACCAGACCGGACAGGACCGAACCAATGGGTTTAATTCAGTTTGTAAGCGGTCAGGTATGATACCGGTTTGTAAGAACTGAAACCAGTCTAAACCGGTGCGGTACCAGTTTTCAAAAACCAGTTAAAACCAAACCGAACTGGTATATATTTATAATTTATATGCTAAATTATTAATTAATATAACATAAAATTCTAATCTTATTATTCAAGTCTATTAATCTTATAACATAAAATTAATATAACATAATGATATAACATAAAATTAATCTTATAATTTTTAATATCATTTAATATATAACATATAAATTTTAATCTTATAATATAAAATTAATATAACATAAAATTTTAATCTTAAACATAAACATTAATATTAAACTTATTTTTTTATATATATCAATAATAAATATATTTTTGGCACAATAAATTATAATATATAAAAATATTCTTTTTGTAGATACATTTTTACACATTTAATCATATATACTCATATAAAAAGTCTAGAACTTATATAAACTATAGTCAAATTCAAAACTATACTATTATGTATTAATTATTATAAAATAATATACTTATACTATAATATAAATGAACTAATAGTTTAGTATATGTAAAAATCATATTATTACTAATATAGACAATATGTAAAATCAGCAAAAAGGACCGAACTTAACCGAAACCTGAAAAATTAGAAGTTTTGGTTTCGGTAATGAATCGATTTGATATTGATTCTTAAATTTTTAAAACGGGTGTATATCAATTTGATTTTAAAAAAAAATGTATAAAACCAAATCCGTTATGCTCCTAGAACTTGTTGCATGCGGTTTTTACTTTGTGATCTTTTATTGGGCTGGCAGCATATGTAATGAATAAGGAAATTTCTTGTTCTCCTTTTGTCGTGGCTGGCTGGCGGCAGCAATGGGGTCAGGGCTATTGAGGCCTGTTGAGAGAATGGGAAGTGGAATGGGCGAACAACTAATTTAGGTTTGGGTTGCAGAAGGGTGATAGTTTTGGACAGGGCCGTAGAGATTTGTTTTAAAGCTAGACAATTTAGAACTCCTTTATAAAAGTGGGCCTGCCAGCTTATATACTAAGTCGGGCTTAACAACTAAAAACAAATCCACTCTATAGAAGTATTATGCTAGTGGTTAAAAATTTCAATTCAATCAAGACAATGGATTAATCCTCACAGTAAGGCTCGGTTTGGATATAAAAGGTATGTTCATCTCAATTTAACTATTGTAACTGTTTTAAGTTTTTATATAAAATATAATAAATAATTCAATATTTTCAAATTTAAAACAATAATAATATTAAAAATAATATTCTAAATTTTTTTTTCAACTTTTAACTTTTATCTCAATTCATTATCCAAACATCTCCTAAGTAATTGCAATATCTGGATTTAGATGAATTTTCATTTAATTATTATTATTATTATTATTATTATTTTGAAGGTTAAATTTAAGAACAATCAATATTTTCATTTAATTATTACTATTATTATTTTAAATGTTATATTTCAGAACAATCAATATTATAATAGAGCAATTGAAAGAGTTAGGGGTGTAGAACCGGGCTGATTTTTTTCCGATTCGATCCGAAACCCGGAATCCAGGTGCATCCGGGAGCTTATCCATAACCGGATCCTTTTTTTTTAATTATCCAGATTTTAAAATTAGCTTTCCAATAGCTACGAAGATGATTAGCGCAACTTTAGCATCACACAGAACAGAAAGATCTTCAGCTTTCTTTAGAAGCCCTCATCTTATCTTGGAAAAGCCAACCAATTTTGTCTCTTGAACATGCAGACAAGCATGAGAGAAGAGCTGGAATTGTTGCGATTCTGTTCTTTACCACGTTGGATATTGCAATTCAAAAACCCTGCTTGGTCTGAGTTTACCAAAAGTCAGCAATTACAAAGAGGAGATGAGAGGATTGTAGGGAGAGAAAGAGAAATAGTTATAGTGTTCAAGAGATAAAATCTAGGTAATTTGACATAATATAATATTTTTTTAAAAAAAATGCTATAAATATATATTTTAAAGTTTAAACAGTTTTTTTATAAAAAAAATTAATAAATCCGAATTAAATCCAGTTACAATCCGAACATCTAAATCCAGATTAAATCTGGTTACAACTAGATATCCGGATTTATAGCTAAAAAAGGAAAAAAAATCAGGATATTCGGATTGAATCCAGTTATCCGCTCGGATTATTTTCGGATTAAATTTATAAATTTATTGCATGATTAAAAACTAGTTTTTTCTTTCGAGTGAATGCTAAAAAATACTTCAACATTACTCTTGGAGAAAAAGTAATTAAGGTTGCATTTGGACAGTAAAACTATCTCAGATTATTTGAGTTGGTTTTATATGAATGGATTTAATTTCCATTTAATTACACACAACTTATCTTATTTGAAAGAAACTCATTTTTTTTATCTTAACTATGTACTATTAATTGATGAGACTTATTATTTATAAAACATATAAAGAAAACAATTATTTCGTCACTACAACAACAAATAAATCATTAATGAGATTCATTATTTTTTAAACTTCTTATAAAAAGTTAAACATACCTCAATCTATTTTATATATTTAAATATATATTAATGGGACTTACAAAATCTATTTAAATATCTTAACTCGTTACTGTTTATAAATAAATTCATATGACGGTAAATAATAATAAAATAGAAATAAATAATTTATAAATAATAAAATGATATAAAAATATATGAAAATAAATTGTTTTCCAAAATAATAATTCTATAGAGTAGTCATTGTAGCACTGCACACAATGCACACCCTACGTGGCTGCTATCTTTTTTTTATTTTAATCAAAACGTGTGTTTCGATTTGGACGTCAAATGATTTGCTTTTCTTCTTTCCCTTTCGAATTTGTCCCGCGACTTATAAAATACCTCCTCCTTGCCCGTGTCACGCACTACCTTCCTCTGCCAACGCCACCTGGCGACGCCATCTCTCTATCCAGAGATACCGAGCTACATTCCTCCTTCTGCACAGCGCCGCCACTCCCTGAGTTCCACTCAGATAGAGCAAACGAGATTTAACATCTCGCGAAGACCCTCCTCTTCCATCGCTAAGCAACCTGCGTCGCTTTTGACCTCTACCCAGTGCCACCACACAACGCCATTCTTCTCTTCAACGCCACCCCAAGAAGCTCATCCGTCTGCCTAGTGCTGGCCCTCCCGTGAGCTCATTTAACGCAAAATTAGTGACACTGCTCCAGTGGAGCTCTGTTTCACCGCCGCCCATGCTCACCTTCATAGGTAACATTTCATTTTCCAATTTTCCTTCTAGATTACGTTCTTCTGGTGTACTAAGAGAGGTGAGTTTTGGAAATTTGTGAGACGGGTATTGTGGCTTAGGGCATGGAGAAAAAACAATGCTTTCTACATAAGACCTCTGCTTTTATAAAGTGAATTCCTTTCCTTTTGTTGATTATAGTTCACTTGAGCCAGGAGAGGAAAACAAGTTTCGTAGTTTAGTATCAAGGGAAAAATTATGTGGGAATAGATTCATATCTGTGGACCTCATTTCAACCACATCTCTATGTTCAGGCGAAGCTCCTCTATCTTCACTTTACTTTCTTCTTTCCTTTTATTTTTATGTTATTTTAGTAAGAAACATGTTTTTCAACATATATAACTCGATTATCTCTTGGATGCAGCTTTTCCACCTTGTTGATAGGTCAAATTGATACTCTTCTGCCTTTTGGACCTTCAGGGCAACAATGAAAATGATAGGTATATGATAGTACTATTGGTTCTTTCAAAAACATGAATGAACGATGTAACCTTTTGATTAAGCTTTCAATGATAATAGCTATCTTGCGAATGTCTCTAGATTTTCTTTAGTTAGTCATTTACTTACTTTTGTATATTTCATATTCTACCATCCATTATGAGCCATATATTTTTAACCTTTAATTAAGCTTTCATTGTCTAAAGATATATGAATACCATTTTTGTAAATATCCCTAGCTTTTCTATTGTTAGTGTTTTCTTTATATACATTCCAATACATATTCTACTAGCCACATAAAGCTATGCACATATTCCAACATATTGATGAGATAAAGAGATTCATTTTTATATCAGATTGAAATTATGTTGGTTCATTGCAGGAACTTTCCAATTTTCATTTGAACTTTGAATTTAAAGTAAGTTTTTCTTATATTCTTAATTCCTTTTAGATTTTATTTGGTCCTTCCCTAAGAAGGAGTGGAATCCCATTCTATCATGAGAAGCTAATAACTCAGGTGTGTTAACTATTTAATTGGAGCATAGAACTAAACTTTCAATAGCATTTTCGAGTGTTGTTGCTAATCCTGGAATCTGTTGACTATAGCTAATACATTGGCTTGAGCCTCTTGGAGACTCATTGGAGGGAGGAAATTAGGGATCGCCTAGATTTGGTTTATGTATAAACTTGAATGAGCTCATGCAGCAGCTGTCATCTAGCTGCTTGTGAGTTACTTGGTTTGCTCTATAGAATTACTCTATATCAATAAGATCTTTTGCACTATTTGAAGTGTCCATCACAACTGTGCATACTGGAATTATAGTGCTTGATGCATACTCCCCTGTAGCTAGTGGTTGATTATTCCAGAATGCAGCAGCATCCTACAAGATTAATGAAATCACTTGAAGAATCTTATGAAGAAAAAAATTATTCACTTTGTCACTTAACTTATAGAAACAACAACCATAAACTTCATATTAAATCTATATTCTAATTTCACTACATGATATATTGCCTAAGATACTTAAAATGTTGGATATAATTTCTCAAACATAATGTGTGACGCCCCCAGATCCCCACGTACGGACACGGGAAAATCGAGACGTCCGGATGGTGATAACCCGGGTCACCACCCTATCGACGAGTGCCAAGTGTGTGCAAGCGACACATGTGCACGAAGAAATACGCAGCGGATAGCAAAGACATAAAACTAAGTACCAGAATTTTTCTTAATTAAAATACAAAACAGTTCAAAGATACATGATAAAATATTACAAGTCACAAATATTGTTTCAAACCCCAAAACCAATACATTAACTTCAACTCAGATCTCCGGCGGAGCCGCATCCTCGGGCTCAGCCTCCTCCTCCTCCTCGAACTCTGCACCAAAATCTACGGTACCAAAAATGGTGCCGCAGGTAAGAAAAATCCAAACACCACTAGATAAAAGCATATTAAACTCAAACAATATGCATGAATAAATGCCAATGCACAAAATTCATAAACCATATTTTTTTCCCGAACGCCAAAAATCCATTTGGCCCAAAAACATATCCTTTAAAACAAAATCTCGCCATTATCCCCGATAACGGCCCAAAACATATCGTTTAAAACCAAGCCTCGCCATTATCCCCGATAATGGCCCAAGCCACCATTTTTCCCGAAAATGGATCACAAGTTCTCAACACATCCTCGCCATTTTCCCAGAAAATGGCCCGTATCCGAAAACCATAAAAACCATTCCGATTATGCATACACCATGATCTCCCCTAGGGATCATCCGCACACTCTGGCTTCATAACAAGCGATGCCCGGTTCCGCGCCCTACGCGTACGTAGCCAAGCATCCTCTAAACGAGCGATGCCCAGTTCCGCGCCCCGCGCGTTCGTAGCCAAGCATCCTCGAGACAAGCGATGTCCAGTTCCACGCCCTGCGTGTTCGTAGCCAAACATCCTCTAGCCCTCGCCAGCAAAGGGCCACGGAGTCGGTGCATAGAGCGATGCCCAGTTCCACGCCCGGCGTGTTCGTAGCCAAGCATCCCCTAGCCCCCGCTCCTGTTGTCACTCGGTTCCATGCCCCGCGTGTTCGTAGCCGAGCCTCGCCTCAGGGGACGTCACTCAGTATTATCCACTCCCGAGTGACCAGAGGAGCTCCACCGAGATAATAACCCATCCCGGCTTGGGCTCGTGATACGCACGCACCCGAAAATCCATTTACGCCAATAAAACAGGATTTTTCCCAATTAAAATAAAATGCACATGTACACACCACGTAAATGCAAACTTAATGCTCAACAATTACAACCAACCATAAAACAACAATTCAAGCAACTCCGTCCTCCATCCATCCGACCCCCGAACTCCTCGGACTCAGTCCGGAATCAACAAACCAACCAAATAATTTATTGTAAGAGCAAAATATATTTAAATCTAAAAGTAGAGTTTGGAAAATACTTACAGCGCTATATATGATTTTTAGAAGGTTCGGCGCGCGGCAAACGATGAGCGGAAAGCAACGTAACAGTGCAAATGCACTGTAGCCGTGGGTCGCAAAATACCCACTTTTGAACGGGGACAAACCAAGACACCAAATTGATAGGGAATGGTCTAGGGATGTTTATGAAGCTAGTGGAAGTGAGTTTTGGCCGTGGGTGGCGGTGGAAACGGCGGTGGAGGGCAAAAACGGCCAAATCGGAGTTGAGCTCGTGGGAGCTGCTCCGGCGACGGATCTAGGCCGGAAATGGGTGGGTTAGGTCGGCAAGAGGTAGGGGAAGAAGTGGTGAAGAGATGGTGGCCGGAGGTGGTGCGACGGCGCCGGAAACGGTGAAAAACCGTGCGGCTTAGATGCGCTTTTCCGGCCAAACGGCGGCACGGTTGGGGGAGATCTTTGGTGGGGTGGTGCGCCGGAGGGAGGGGAAGATTTCTGGGTGGGTGTCGCAGGCTGTGCCGCCGGCGAGCGGCGGTTCTGGGCGGTTAAAGAGACCGGCGACAGAGGGAAAACAGTGTTGGAGACAGCAATTTCGATCGGTTCGTGGCGGCTAACGGTGGGTCCGATGGCTCTGAAAATTGGTGGGGATGTAGTCTGATGGGAGGGGAAGAGAATGGCGGGGGTGGTGTACGACACCTCCACCGGACGGCGGAGATATGGCCGGCCAAAGGTGGCTGCGCGGTAAGGAGAAAAGGGAGAGGCAGCGCGCGGGGAGAGAGAAAACGGGGAAGAAAGAAGAGGAAAAAGAAAGAAAAGGAAAGAAAAGGAGAAAAAGAAAAAGGAAAAGGGAAAAAGAAAAAGAGAAGAGAAAAGAAATGAGGTCCAATCCTCACTTCCGGGATCCAGAAACTGATCCGCTGAAAACGATATTAAAAACATAAAACGACTAAAATAAATTAAACACTACATCAAATAAATAAATAAACACCAAGAAAATATTTTAAACACAACGTCAAGCTAAAATATAATAAATAACTAGTAAAAACCAACTATTAAATTTTAAATCCAAAAACGAGCTAAAATAAATTAAACAGAAATTTTAAACTCAACAGCAGATAAAATCTAATTAAAATCCGATAATTTAAAATAAAAGCACTATAATATTAATTAAATTAAAACCACTCCTTCAGTGAAAATACACGTAAAAGCGGGTCATCACATAATGCACTTTCTTTTATCCCTTCCTGCCTTCTTCTAGCATCAATTAAAACTATAAGTTACCAATATGCCTTCTTTTATCCATCACCAAAGATATGCCATTGGCCATTACACAATTACCAAAAACCTATTATATTATATTCAATGCTCCATTTTGATGAATTGGGACTAAATAAATCACGTTTCGAGGCTTCAGTTTTTTTTTTTTTTTGGCTCTCATTCTTGTAAATCACTTCCTTATAAAGTTATGTGGGTGTTTACTTGGTTGATTGTGTAATTTACTTCTTTATAAATCACTTCTGTTTTATTTTATTTTACTTGTTAAAATTGTCTTGGTTAAATTAGTTGCTATTAAATTTGTTCATGAAGAAGCCTATAATCTGAAAAAACTAAATTTACTGTGGTTTGATCATGGTTTATTCTAGTACTTTCTTGGCAGCCAACCAAAATGTGGTTAATGCTATTGTAATTCTTTAACCAGTTATCTCATCATGATGACTAGTTAATTGATATGATTTTATACCAACCTCTAGCTAGTTAAGTGATTCAATGATCATAAATGCACTGTTATATTTATACTATTTTTTTTTTAACTTTTCAGATTATGTATTACGTGTGAGAGTTTAATGTTCATTTTTCTTGCTTTGCCATCATGTGCTTCGCCTTTAATCTAGAGGAAGACATTCTCAGTTTTAGATAAAGATGGGGAAAGAGGAAGATAGAATGGCACCCAAGCCTCCGACGTCAACTTCTCAGTCATTAATGACTCCTCAAAATACATATGGAAATCCAAACGTCTACCATGTGAGTTGGCATGTTGAAGTCTTTTATTTTTTAATAAAAGTGTGTTTGACGTGCTCATGAATGTAACTAATTGCATAATTATAGCATCAATTTGATGTAAATATGCCCTACCATTCGCTGAGTAATCTGGAGGACTTTAGGCGAGTTGAAGAGTCATTTTAGGTATTACATCTCCTAATTTTTTGTACCAATACCCAACAAGTAACATTTGAATTTGTTTATTCTCATTGTACATTTTTCCTAACAACACCTGTGGTTGATGCTAATTATGTTGATATATGCAGTACCCTCCATCGTCAAGTAATCCAGAATTTTTTGAATTTCAAGAAAATGTTGGATGTACATTTTTTGATGCTGCTGATGGTATTACACTTTTGTCTGCTTTGACTTTAATGATGCTAATATTGAATTGTTGCTAATCCATCCCTGTGTTTCCATATTTAGAAATGTTATTCAACATAGATGAAGATTTAAAGGGTATGACTATTGTCCTGGATGATGATGAACAGGTTGAAGCACCAAGATCCGGTATGGAATCCATGAGTGAGAATGAGTTTATGGCCTACTATAAGAAATATGCCAAACAAGAGCGATTTGGTGTAAGGACACAAAGGACAAATAGAGCTGATGATGAGAGACTCGTGTATGTGACTATTGGTTGTGCCCGTGGCGGAAAATACCAAACCTAAGTATAGTAATATCTCGAAACCACGACCAACAACTAAAATGGATTGTAAGACAAAGGTAAATGCGATATTGAACAAAAATGAGAAATGGGTTGTCACCACTATTGAAAATGTGCACAACCACATTATTGTGAGCTCGAAGAAAACAAGACTGTTGCGATCTCACAATTGTCTAGATGAATACAGTCAAAAGATCATCGACTTGAATGATAGAGTCAGTATCCGAATGAACAAGAATTATTATTCTCTTGTTGACACAGGGGGTTTTGACAGTTTAGATTTTCAAGAGAAAGATTGTCAGAATTTCATTGATAAGGCTAGACATTTAAGGTTGGGTAAAGGAAGTGACGAAGCACTTAATGAGTATTTCCGAAGAATGAGAAATTAGAATGATGGGTTCGTATCTGCCATTAACGATGATGATGAGGAAAGGTTAAGGAATGTGTTTTGGGCTAATGCTAGGTGTCGAGCAGCCTATGAGTATTTCGGAGACGTTGTAACCTTTGATACAACGTACCTAACAAACCGGTACAGGATGTCTTTTGCCCCATCTATTGGTGTTAACCGCCATGAGCAGTCCACACTACTAGGGGCGGGGTTGTGTCAAGTGAGGACACACATACCTTTGTTTGGTTGTTCTCCATATGGTTGGATTGCATGAATGGTCGAGCGCCCAAAGCCATCATAACCGACCAAGATCAGGCAATGAAGAATGCCATTGCCCTTGCATTTCCGGAAACACGCTATAGATATTGTCTATGACATATAATGCACAAACTTCCCAAGAAGTTAGGATCTTAGTCCCAATTTAGCACATGGTTGAAGACCTCCATTCAGGCTGCTTTGTATGATTCATAGACATCTACGAAATTTGAGGAGAGGTAGGGTCAACTACTTGATAAGTATGATCTCAGAGACAATAATTGGCTCCAATCCTTATATGACGAAAGGACTTTTTGGGTTCCAATGTACTTGAAAGATGTATTTTGGGCTTGTATGAGCACAACACAACGTTCATAAAGCATGAATGTTTTTTTGACGGTTATGTCCATTTAGGTATGACCTTGAAAGAATTTGTCGACCAATTCGACAATGCTCTACGAAAGAAGGTAGAGGTGGAGACTACAACTGATTTCAACTCCAACAACCAAACGAACCCCTGTGTTTCCCCTTTCAACTTTGAGAAGCAGTTTCAGAAAGTATACACAAATTCAAAGTTTAAAGAGTTTCAAAAAGAGTTGATGGGCCTTATGTGTTGTAATTGCATACTAGCGAGCAAGCACGGGTGCATATCAACTTTTGATATCATGGATGAAATACAAGTTGATGACTTCACAAAAATAGTCCACTACACACTTTGCTATAACGAAGAGGAGTCGTGGCGGGTCTTTGGTGGTGAAGGGAGGAGGCGTTCGGGTTGATCTATTTTTGGTGAGGAAAAACAGGGCCTCTTTGGAGTACCGATGGCAGCATGTGGGGTTCACAGCACAAGGTGAAACGGATTGAGGTTGCTTCCGTGGATGGGATCACATGGTTGCAACGGTGTGAAAGGGTGGCTCATTGGCTGTTGCGGCTTGGTTGCTTCCATTGTAGGCTTGCAGTGGTGCGGATCATGCAGGGGTTGTTTTCGTGAGGTGGAGGCTATGACTCATGGCTGGGGTGGTGCTGGGTATGCTAACGGCAGGAGAAACATGGTGGGAGAGGCTGTGGGAGCTACACGATGGTGGTTTTTGTGATCTTTGCTGCGTGAGGAGGGGTTGTGCATGAAGTGTAAATATAGGCGAACAAAAAAGCAAAAGCAAACCCTAGAAGGATGAGGGGAGGAGAGACGTAAGTGCATGGGAGTGAAACTAGATTTGTGTGTGGTTGTAATTCATCGAAGGCAACCCGATAGCTAGGAGTTTTATTATGAAAATGAAGGTTGCATGGTAAAAGCGTCTGAAGTCTAACACTCACAGGCTTGGGTTTTTAAGGTGGTCGAGTATGGCCCATTTAAAAGATAATCCAACTTGTTTTACAAATATATATATATATATATCTCGGCCCATAAAAATATTTTTATACTAAAAATTCAAACCCAAGTTAAAATCATACACTACCAAAATAGAGATTTTAAGCCCGTAGTCTAAATTTTAAAAAAAATATATTAAGAAAACTCAAATGGGCTTTTCGCACATATAAAAATAAAATTTTGGAAACAACGAGGCATTAGACCCAGGTGTTACAGAGTTAGTCTTTTTATGTACCCTAGCAATATATGAGGTACTTGTAGGCCCTTTTCTTCATTTAATTCCCAAGTTTTTTTCCTCCTTGTGTTTATTTTTCTGTTGTGTTCAATATTATAATTGGTAGGCAGGAAAATATATAAAAGACATTGGAAACCATAGTATTGTTTTTTTATCCTTGTGTGGCTTATTTTTATTTTCATTTATTGAATACTAATGACACTATTTTTATACAAAATGTATTTGTTTGTTCTATATGGTAGATAATATGTATAAATTTAATACAGTTGTCCGATTTTGGAAATTTGGTGTGTATTTCATATTGATAAATATTAGGCTTAATGTTGGTACTTTGTTTTCTCATTGCCCTCTAGTATATTTAGTGATAGCATCTATTGCTAGTGCTCATCATAAATGTTCTGTTGGGTACTGTAAATCATTTGGAATGTAGGACAAATACGTCAAGTCTTGGAGTTAAAGTTGTGTATTTGGCTTTGGAAGTCACTTAAAGGCCGATCTCTCACACAGGCCATAGGAAAAGAATTGGGTAGTCTTATTAATGGAATATTTTAGTTCATGTAACTTTAGCACCCTCTGTCATTGGAAAGCATGCACTGATCTCTATATGCATTGAGAGTTAGAAGATCATGATTTTCTATTATGTAGATGAATATTGTAAGTTAATTCAACATGACAATGATTTTGTACATGCTAATTATGCTGCTACTCATCTCACGAAAATTATTCTGACTTGGCTAACTTTTGGTTTATATAAATCGCAAGCAGTTCTCCTACCACAATGGATTGCTTGAATTTAATGGTAAATTTGGTTTCATTTATGCACATGAAATATGGTTAAGGTTCATCTGCATGCTATGTTGATCCATCAATGTGACTATTTGGTATTTTGTGAGGTATTCTAGCTACAATGGATAGGTGGCCAAATTCCTTTGGTATGTGGCAATCCATAATGGACATTTTATACTCTTAATTGAAAGGTTAGATGGGAAAATTGTAGATGAAACACCTATATGGTTCCGCATGTCCTGATATATGGTGTTTTTGGATAGAAGGCAATTATAGGTAGTTTGAGAACCATGAATGGATTCTAGAAAATGCGCAAGCTTGTCACACTCGAAACTTCATTAATGCACACCTTAATTTTACACAACCTACATGTAACAGCCCGCTAATTCTTATCTCTGTACCATTTTCTTCCTTTTCTTTTCACGCATAGTAGACGGCAAGACAATCCTTTTTGGATTCTTTCCCGACAGCAATCACATCTCTCTCGTCTTTACCCTCATCTGGAATCACGCGTATAGATTATCTTTTCCGTAAATCACGTAATTTGTTCTTCACCGACAACTGTAAAATCATGAACAGTTTTATCCTAAGCGTTGTACCTCGATGGCGTATTCCGGATCTTATCCACCGAATTTCAAAGTATTAGATAAGCTTGTTTTTAAAGTAGCACAATTATAATATTTTATTGAGCTCTGAAAATATTATAATTGTAGATAATTATTTAGATTAAATATTTTATTTGTTTTAAGATATTAAGAGGTTTAATTTTACGTTGAAAATTCTTATTTAAATTTAAGTGTTTTATGCACTTTGATTAATTAATGATACTTTATCATTTTATATAATGATGAAGAAAATATTATTTTATAAACCTTAGTTTATAAAATAATATTCTATCTTAATTCTTCTCAGTGTAGTAATTAAGTGTTTTATTAATTTAAATGATTTTATCCTCTTCGATTAATTAACGGTACTTTATCATTTAATATAATGATGAAGAAATATTATTTTATAAATTTTAGTTTATAAAATAATATTCTACCTTAATTCATCGTAGTGTTTTATTTAAAGTGTTTATTTAAAATAAAACATTTAAGCGTTTTTAATCAGTGTTTTAACTCACTGTTGGTTTATTTGAGGATCCCGAAATGTAGATTTGAAGCGATATACTCAGACCCTACCTTTTTCTCTTCACTTTTTCTCTTTTTCTTTTTTTTCTTTTCTTTTTTTTTTCTCTCCCTCTCTCTCTCTCTTGGCCGACGGATGGAGGAAGCAAACTCCATTGCCGTTCGGTTTGAAGCTCCAGCCGGCGCCACCTCCGGCCGCCGGACCCCACCTCCCACTCCGGCCTCATCCCCTCCCTCCGGCGAGTACAACCACGCCGGTGGTGTACTAAACCGACCTCTCATTCTCTCTCTTTCTCCCTTCAAAGATATGGGTCTCTAGGGGTTTTTCTCATTTTTGGACCACCATACACGGCCAAATCAACCACCAAGCACCACCATTGGACTCACCTCATCAAGGGCTTCCTCCCCATGTCTTTCTTTTTCCCAAACTCTCACTTTTTTCATATGGGTTTCTCAAAATTACATGTTCGGTTCCACCACCGTGCGCCGCCGTACACGGCCACCCGTGGTGTTTCACCACCACCATCTTGTTCCTCTCATCCTCATGAACCTCTCCAAGAAATTTCATGGCCAACGGAGCTTCGTAGAGCTCACACTCTCCTACACTCTCCAAGGCCAAAAATGGGTTCAAACGGCCGATCCGCCGCCGTTAGCCACCGTCCGACCACCACCTCGCTACCACAGCTCACCACATGTTCATCTACCTATCCCTAGCTTGCCATGAAGTTCTATGAAATTTCGCTATCTCGCGTTTCCGCTCACCGTTCGGATTTACTGTTCACGGCGTGATGCCGCCGTGCTCCGTCACCTTTGACCACCACGAGGCGACCGTGAGTCTTCCAAGACCACGCCTAGCCTTTCTCAAGCCCAAACTACCACATTATGTGGTGGACAGCCACCGTACGCGGTGTTACCGCCACGTACGTTCCTCCGACGCATGTTCGTGACGAACAACGAGCGACGCACGGGTTATCCCGTCGATGGTATAACCCTCTATCTCTAGTTATTTTACGTTTAAAATAGTTAGTTGGTTGGTTTGTGATTGTGTAGTTGTATTTGTGGAGTTCGTTGCGTAGTTGTGAAGCGAAGTGTGGTTGTGAAGTGTTGAGTTTGATTGTGTATTTTGTGGACTGTGCTGTGAAGTATAGGCGTGAGATGGATGCCGTAGATGTGATACGGCGGGTTGTGTGAAGAGAATACGCGTGTAGCGTATTCTGTGTAATGCAGCGACGCGCCGCGCGACGTGCGCTGTAGTGATGTGTGTCGTAGAAGGAAGGGAGTACGCATGTAGTGTACTCCGTGTTGTATGGCGATGCATCGTGTGATGTGCATCGTGTTGATGAGTGTTGTAGCGAAGGAAGTACGCGTAGCGCGTACTCCGTGTCGCGTAGCGATGCACCGTGAGACGTGTATCGCAGTGATGGGTTTTGTAGTGTGAATGGAAGAGAGTTCACGTGAGTGTACTCTGTACTAGTCGTGATACACCGGATGGCGTGTCACGAAGGGTTGGATGGCGTAGCAGAGAAGTGTGGAGCGTATGGTGTAGTGTTGGGAAACTGTATGACAGTGTCCCGAAGCAGTGATGATATGGATTATAGTCCGGGGTGACTGGTGTCATCTTGTGGTTGACTATGGCTAAGAGTATATGGATTGAGAAATGAGTTGTTTGTTTGGTTGTTATTGATAATTTTAATGAACTTGTTTTAGTGCAAAGGCTTTCTGAAGTCAAATTATCTCTTCTGGGTATAGTGAAACCTCAAGTTGCCGTGGTGTTGCAAGTGCTCATAATATGACAATTGAGTTCAGAAGTGAAAATCTTAAGGACTTGAGTGTTCCTCTTCCAGCTGTTGTGCAGTTCCTCGTGTTTCGCGCTCTATTCTCATAGAACGCGACGATCGAGGTAAGTTAGCCTCTAACTTACTATCAGTTTATTGTGTATGTGTGATGGGTAAGGAACTACAATTTATGTATGTATGTTATCGTATATGCCATGTCATGCTATGTCATTACATGTTTATCTGTTACGTATGATTTAATCTCTCATGAATATTTATTTGTTACACAATCTTTTCTGTCATACAATGCTGTATGTTATAAGTATACCATATTAAGTATGCCATATGATACATGTATGCCATGAAATGTTTATGATTAAATCATATTGTGCCATTTACAAGTATACGCCATGTTAGAAAAGTATATGATATTAAATAATATCTCATGCATTAAGAAAGATAAGACATGTTATGTTACGTATAATACGTGGGGCCACAACAACTGTGGAGTACGTATTATATTTTATGTTACGTATAATGCGTGGGGCCACAACAACTGTGGAGTACGTATTATATTTTATGTTACTTATAATGCGTGGGGCCACAACAACTGTGGAGTACGTATTATATTTTATGTTACTTATAATGCGTGGGGCCACAACAACTGTGGAGTACGTATTATATTTTATGTTACTTATAATGCGTGGGGCCACAACAACTGTGGAGTACGTATTATATTTTATGTTACTTATAATGCGTGGGGCCACAACAACTGTGGAGTACGTATTATATTTTATGTTACTTATAATGCGTGGGGCCACAACAACTGTGGAGTACGTATTATATTTTATGTTACTTATAATGCGTGGGGCCACAACAACTGTGGAGTACGTATTATATTTTATGTTACTTATAATGCGTGGGGCCACAACAACTGTGGAGTACGTATTATATTTTATGTTACTTGAATACGTGGGGCCACAACAACTGTGGAGTACGTATTAATGCACGTTATTAATCAAGACAATTGAATAATATTCCAAGTTTATGTTAAGTCCGTTTCAGATCAAATACATGATAAGTCAAGTTTTAGATCAAGTCCATGTTATGTTATGCTCACGTATATGTTATGTTCATGTCATGTTATGTTCAAGTTTATGTTATTTTCATTTTATTTAGTGTTATGCATGTTTACGTTCATGCTATATTTCAGTCCATGTTATGTTTCACGTTCATGTTATGTTGTTTGTTCATGTTATGTTTTAAGCTTAAGTTCATGCCATGTTAAGTGAAGTTCAGTTCACGTTTAAGTTCTGGTTATGTCATGTTATATGTCAAGTTATGCTATGCTTATGTACGACTATACTTATGCATTTATGCTTTTACTGCCATGCATGCATCTTTAACCTGTGTGTGAGTTTTATGTTAACTTACTGAGATTTGTAATCAAATCTCACTGTGGTAGTCCCAACTACCATTCCCCCCGAATGGTAGATCTTGTTACAGGACCCAAAGGAGAATTGGAATCTGACCAACTGAATACGGTCGACTAGGCCACGGTGCGATGTTGATGATGGTATAGTATTTAACTTAGGTTAATACTTGTACTTTTGGAGTTGTATCTCAAGTATTCTTTTGATCACAACCATTTTGGACTAGTGTGGTGATCACGGCTTTTTAGTATGCCTTTATGTATGAAATATGTTTCAAGTATTTGGGATATTTTTAGTTTGGTGCATAGTATTGCTAAAGAAAAAAATTATCCGCTGCGAATATTGCATAATGCTAGATGCATGTTAGGAACATTGCATCTTATATGTCATGAACGGGGGCAGGTAACCTTGTGTTGCATGTCTCGACGCTTTAAATGTCCGTTCAATCCCAAGCGGAATTTGGGGGCGTCACACTACAAATTCCCCTTTTGTACATCAGAACCAAAACATAGGGAGTACAATTACATTACAACCATTTAAAAAACGATGTACTCCATACAACGTGTAAATTTACATACAATTTATCCAAACCAAACTAAAACTATTACAATTGTGAGAACCCAATACAAACACAATAATTTTCGTGACTGATTTTGAAGAGTTCTCTCTCTCTCTCTCTCTCTCTCTCTCTCTCTCTCTCTATATCTTCCATTTCCCGAACTTCGCACTGAGCAAGCAATACACCATCCCACATCTTTCAAACTTTATTTTCTCTTCTATGAATATTTTGATTTGGCTAATGAAATATATATGTCCAAATGAAGAATTCACACCTCGCATCCCCCTGCACATAGTACGAACTCCCAATTAACATGATAAAGTACATCCCGCAAACAGAAAATCGATATGCAAATATGACAAATAAAAGAGTTGCTTTACCGTATCATACTTTGGGCAGGCAAAAAATCTCCTTCCAAGATAGACTTAGGTCTCGTTTGCTTCTGGGGATAAAACACAGAACTTTAAAAACTTTTCAAAGTTTTTGTATGGTAAGATGATGACGCCGGACAGGATAGCGATTATCCTGCAGGCTAGTTCCAACAGATGATTCACAAGAGAAAATTCGCCCAAAACTAGAGAGAAAAGTCTCTAGGGTTTAACGGAATATTATAAAATCAAGCAATAATGAAAATCAGTCCACAAGCCGGACGGTTATAGCCAAAAATCGTGTTTAACCGAATTTTGCCAAAAATAGCAAAATCTCAAAAATCACTCTAAATTGAAATTCGAAATAAAATAAGTAATCTGCAAAAAATCCGGCCCAAATCGGATTAAAAATGACTTCCTAACTGACAAGTGAAATATTACCATAAATAGTAAAAACTAACTAAAAGTAGTGATTCGGAGGAGAAAACAGCAGAATTTGAGGTCGAAAAAAAAGGCACATGGAGCTATGCTCGATGTGGACAGCGTGCGCGCCGAAAGGAGCTTTTCGAATTGGGGTCTTATGTGCGATTCCGACACCTGTAGCCAAAGTTATGGCCAAAAGACTGAAACGCACTCAAAACGGCCCCAATGAGGAACATATCACAATCAATTCCCGCCTTTGTGCTGATCTGCCAACTCATGGTATCTCAACGCCATCAAGGTGCAATCTGACAGCTCAGCATCATCTGTCTCGGATCCCCCTGCATCAGATGATCTCTAAAAAAAACATTCAATTTATATCTCAAGTTTTCATATCTTCAAATCTCACTTTATCTCAATACTATTTCTTCTAATAATATATTTTAAATATACTGTATAATGATATGAAATCACACTACAGGAAAAAAACAGTAGAAGTGTACTGAACGGTCAAAAGCAATTTCCTCTTCCTCAACTGATTACAGTGGCCATACACCACAACAACGAAGCTTACCTTAGATTGTTTTCCTCCATTGAAGCACGGATTCGAGGGACGGCAAGGACTCGAGGCAAGCGAGTCACAACCCCACACTTCGTATTCCTTCTCCATTCTCGATCTATCGCCATCCCCAAAGAAACCCAAAAACCCCTCAATCTTGTATATAGCCGAATTATAGTGAACCCTACAAACCCATGTGAATCTCAGCCAGCCCCCCACGGTGGTTCTTCGTTTGCTTGGGTATGTCCATCCGAAGTCACTATTCTTGAAGCCGATTGATTTTCCTACTCTACTGCACATTGTCATGTGAATCTCTGCATGGTTGCTCAGAATATTCGTCCTATATCGTGACCAAATCGTGTGCCAAATCTTGAAAGTGTGTGCAAAGGCTATGTTGTGCAGCTGAAAGACAGAAAGAAGTGACCGGCGTTGGAAACATAATTAATAAGAGCCTGTCGTTATAATAGTGGAGAAGCAGTCTTGTGTGTTAAGCCTTATTGTCTCTTATAGAGGAAAATGATCTATAAAATTGCCATTCATAACCCGAAATCAGCCACCCCTATGAAGATCTGCAAGACTCACTCGTGTTGTTCCAAATCTGTCATTAGAGGCCGAACCCTCCATAAGTTAAGCACAAAGGGCCCTAAGACACGCTCATACCAGGCAATTTTGGTTTGCCCCCTTTTTTAATTTTCCAATTTATGAACTCTAATTTAGGCATGTATTTATGTAATCTGTGTAACTTTTGGATGCAAGATTTGTTGATAATTTGATATTTTATACCCATTGTTTTATTCATAAAAGCCATTTGATCTTGATAATTGGTTAAATGGGTTTGTTGAATTTTTTTTAGTTATAATTGGTTAAATGTGTTTAGTTATAATGATTGAACAAGCTTGCAAATTGATTTGGTTGGCATTGTAAAAGTGCCAAGAAAAATAGGAATAGGCAACTTGCCAGTATAAACACCCTTTCAACAGTGGTCAATACAGCTACTTTGGACGATGAAGAATTTTTTATTTTTTATTTTTTATTTTTTGCATAATGAGAGGGAAAAAGGATTGACAGTAACAAGTGTCATGCATGTTACAGTTTTTTAGTTGTTAACACATTCAACCAGATTCATTTATATATGTTTTTTTATTTAAATGTCAATTAGAAACAATTGATGAGACCATTTGTGTTCTTATACATGCCCCACTTCTTTTATATATTTATTTTAATAGGTTTTTATTGTCTAGGCATCTATTTTTATTATGTCCAGCTAACCCAATTACCATCACACCAATACATATGCTTAGTTATCTGCTCCATTAATTGGGTGGAATAAACACGAAACATACAATTCCTCCTTTGAAATATAATTTTTTTATTTTTGGGAGAAGTCTCATCTCACCTAGCTAGTTCGAGGCTTATGGTATGTACCTGAAGTTATGAATTCATAGACCCAAACTGAATCATTAATTACCGTTCCACCTTTTCCATAAGTAACGTCAATCAGCTTTGGGAATCCAACAAATCTTATTTGGGATGTTTTACATGGCAACATCTTGATGCATATAGGATTGAGATTTCCATATGATGCTGCTTAATTCTTAACCCATGTCCACTTCGACTGATATAGCTCATAGGTGGCCTTTGTGCATACAGTAGCCAAATGGATGATATCCCATGGTTCAAGAAGGATTTCTGGAGATGGATAATATCCATCAGCGAGCGTGAGCTATGCAATGTTGATCTTATGTTGGTTGTGCATTAGGCTATAGATAGATCATAGAATTAGTCATTGTGACCTTATGCATTTTCATTTACGTTGTTATGTATTGAGAGACAGCTTATTAGATTATGTTGTTACCTGTTGTTGGTTTGAAACTATTTGGACCTGATGCACTTATGTGATGTTGTTTGGTATGTTGGTTTGATTACTTATGGGGCCTTGTGGTATTAGGTTTTGTTGTTTTAATATAGATTGTGGACTTACCTAAACTTTCTTTTTGACATGTAATTGTTAATGTTAGAGATTAACAATTACATGTATCTTGCCAAAATTGGGAAATTAATACCAAGCTACTACTTTTCTTGTGTCTTGTATTACAAAATTGTAGTCTGACTTTTCTAATTATTTGCCTACGGGTAGTTGTAGATCTTGAACGTGATCCAGAGGGCATCAATTTCTGTGAAGTTATATCAAAGGTAGTTCATCAACAACTAAGGTAAGAATCTTACATCCAGTATTTTTTATACTGCCGTGCGAATTTTCTGCATTTATATGGTCTTTAATAATAAAAATTGTTTTATTTATCATGTTAGATGAATATTTAAAATTTTCTTTGGGTTGAGATGCAGAGCATAATATTGTGGTTGAAATGGGATGGCTAAATGATACCAAGCTGTTCAAGATTAACGACTCTCTATTTTCTTTCCTGAGAAGTGATCATTAGCCACTCTTCTTGTGTTTGGTATTCTTGATTTATTAGTACAGTTCATTGTCTAGAAGTAGAGAATGGATGATAACAATGGGCGGATTGAATGGAGTGATAGTGATAATAGTGATAATTCCTTGGAGGTAAGAGATATCCTAAATGTAATTAGGATACTGAGAAGCCAACGAAGAAGGAAGCATCCAATGTCACAACATAATATAGGCCTCCGCGAGCATGAATATATTATAGGAATCTTAAATGGACATCCAGAAAACTGCAAGGATATGTTTCGGTTGGAGGTGCGCACACTCAGCGCTTTATGCGAAGCGTTATGTAACCATAACTTGTCATGTGATTCTAGAAGAGAAGTGATTGTGGAGGAAGCTATGGGTATGTTTTGCCTACTTGTGGGCCACGGAAATGTCCATCGAGTGGTTGAGGACATGTTTCAACATTCCACACAAACAATTAATAAATACGTTAGGCGGGTGATCAAAGCATTATGTGAGGTTGGGAGACACTTGATTGTGCCAACACATAACGATAGCGTGCACCCTTATATTTCAACCAACCGTTGCAATTATCCGTGGTTTAAGGTAAGGAAAATAGTGTTCAAACTTCCTATTAGCACACAATATGTTTATGTCAGCCATCTAAGAGGTAGTTTATTATTAACAGATTTATTTCTTACTTGATAGGGTTGCATTGGTGTGATGGATGGTACAATGATGAAGGCTATCGTCCTAGCTGAGTTGTGTGAGGCATATTGTAATAGATTGGGGTGAGTCTCCCAAAATATGTTGGCCATAATTGATTTCGATATGAAGTTTATATTTATATATACTGGATGGGAGGGCTCAGCCCATGATGCTCGTGTCTTACACTATGCAGCAAGTGATTCACAAGCTCGTTTTCCATGGCCACCTGAGGGTAAACATTTTTTTTTTCCTTTTTTTTTTAACATTTTCAAATATTATAAAGTTCCACCTGAATTTTTTTTCACTCATATTAATTAAACTATGTACTTTGAATTTAAATGAAAATATTAGGTCAGTATTATCTTATGGATTTAGCTTACCCATGCACTATGGGATCGCTGCCCGCTTATCCAAAAGAACGATATCATATGAGTGATCGACACAACCAAAGGAAATTTCAAGGGTATAAACATTATTTCAATTACCATCACTCAATGATCCGTAATATTATAGAATGAACTTTTGGTGTCATAAAAGAATGTTTCAAAATTTTCGAGGTAATGCTTGGATATTCTGTTGGGCAGCAGAGACTAATTATAACAGCGTGTTGTGCGCTACACAACTTTATTAGAATGGTGACCCCCGATGACTGGATATTTGAAAATTCTAGTAGGTTTCAGCTACCACCTATTGAGCTTGAGGATGGTGATGGGCATCCTCATCTCGTAATATAGACATGACGATTGAAGCAAGCCACGCTATGGCGGCAATTAGAGATGAGATTGTCATTTTTATGTGGGAAGCTAGGGATGGAAATTGATGGTGTTATTTCAATTGGGATGGTGTATTTAATATATATATTTTTCACCGGGTTTTTGCACTTTTTAATTTTGGACAATTGATGTATTTTATGCTGACCCTGATACCAACATTATGAATGCTCTGTGGAGTGCCAAGGCTATTTCATCATGAAACTATTTGATTACTTATTTAACGAGAAATGGTAGATGAACTAAAATTTTGGATTCAATTGGGAATTTATTTATTTATTTATACTTCATATTTAAGGAATATATATAACATAAATGAGGTTGTGTTTTTTTTTAACAAATATTAATAATGGCTAGCAAAATATTTGATTAAAAGAAAATTTTTTTTACACATAAAGTAAATAAATAAAGGAAGCAGCTAAAAATAAAAATAAAAAAATTGCACCATTGGTAAATAATTGAACAAAGGAAGCAGCAAAAAAATAAACAAAAAAAATTGACCAAATGGTTTCTCTCAGTTTTAAAAAAAAATTAAAGCAGTGGGAAAAAAAAATTTACACCATTGGTAAATAAATAAATAAATAAAGCAGCAAAAAAAAATTGTCCAAATGGTTAAAAAAAAAAAATTGCACCATTGGTAAATAAATAAACAAATGAAGCAGACAAAAAAAAAAACAAAATGGTTAAAAAAAAAGGAAGCAGCAAATATAAAAAAGTGCACCATTGGTAAATAAATAAACAAAGGAAGCAGCCAAAAAAATATATTTGAAAAAATGGTTTTTACTTTAAAAAAAAAAAAGGAAGCAACAAAAAAGAATTGCACCATTGGTAAATAAATAAACAAAGGAAGCAGAAAAAAAAAAATTTGACAAAATGGTTTTTTTATTTTTTTTAAAAAAAAGGAAGTAGCAAAAAAAAAAAAAAATACACTATTGGTAAATAAACAAACAAAGGAAGTAGTAAAACAAAAAACAAAAAAAGTTTTGACCAAATGGTTAAAAAAAAAAAGAAGCAGCAAAAAAAAAGGGTGCACCATTGGTAAATAAATAAACAAATAAAATACTATAAAAAGTACTACAAGTACTTGTGGGTCCCATCATATTACTAACTATCCTCCATTCAAACTAATCCCATCTCATCTCTGAAAACAAACACATGTTTCATCTAATCTCATCTCATCTCAACATATCTCAAAGATTTTTATCTTATCTTATCTCATCTCTAAAAACAAACGAAGCCTTAGTGTGAGATGTCTTTATTGATGTTTTAAGGCCACACCAACAAGTTGGTGATTCCATCACTTCATCATTAGATAAAGATGATGATTGGGATGATACCATGTGTGATTCTAAAAAAGGGAAAACAAATTCAAACACAAGAGTTTGTCTCATTTATAGAATTGAAAACATACTAATAGAGCCTAGTGAGTGTATGAGCAACAAGGATTGAAGAAAATTTAAAGTTAACTAGAATTCAAGGACGCCAATAGAAGTAGCTCATTATCATGTGGAATTAAGAAAAATCCTTTAAAAAACCAATGAAACAGGCACATGTGACAGGTAAAACCAATGAACCAGGAACTTAAAACTTTAGTAAGGAACCCAACGAGACATCAATGCATGCCATTATCTCATATCATATGGTAGACAGGTGCATGTAACTTAAAACAAACATTTTAAAAGGTAAAATAAAATATAAGCCATCACCTGAACTAACTAGAATGTTTAATGGTAGACAAAATTAGTTTCTCTAGGCTTATGCCCAAGATTTGGAATGGTAGTTCAATATCTACAATTAATGAACCAAGATGCATTCTATTATATTAATCTCTTTCTACTCTTGCTTAAGGCCATTTATCTTAGATAGATATTTTTGATAGAAATATAAAGAAGCCATTGTGAATTTTAAGCCAACTCTTCTCAGTATTTTTTTTCCTTTTGTTCCTGTAAAGCAGAAGTAGAAGAAGCACTCAGTAGCGAGCGATCTACAACGAATCATATAATCGCATATTGTAAAGAAAAGCATACTAAAACATTCCAGGCCATTTTTACCTTCCTTCTTTTTTGCTTTCTTAAAAAAAAAAATACTATTTAACCTCTTCAATATTAAAACAGTAAGGCCATTATCTCATATCATAATTTAGACAGGTACATGTAACTTAAAAATAGACATTTTAAAAGGTGCAATAAAATATAAGCCATCACAATGTTGTGGATCATGGTATTAATCAGCTTGTGCTAGAAGAGAGAGAGAATGCTTCACCCAATTAGATTAAATTAAAGTACACATCTGCCCTCCAAAATTTAACGAACTACATGCTAATAATATCAATGGAAATCAAAGCACAAGTTATATGTCAAGTATTTTCTTTATGAAGTAAAATTAACCAACAAAATCATCTTGAAAAGATATAAGCTAATTGAAAGCTTTCTTATAACATAAATATGCTTACCTATGATGAGCCATAGCTTTCTTTCTTTCCAACTTAATTGCTTTTTTTTTTTTTTTATTAAGGTTCGCAACTTGAAGAATGAGAAACTTGCCTCTTACCTTAGACGGTAGATGAATACATTGTGGGCGTAATCCAAAATGGTTTCAATTTTAGAATAATGCTTATAATCATGGACAAGTTATGAACTTATCACCATACCCCTAGCCATACCATTAACAAATTTCAATTTATTCCAACGTGGTACTTTACTTTGGCGTAATAACATTTATTGAATGTCAACTCAATTACCTTAGACTCTTTAGAGTTCAATAATTGGTACAAGAGTCAAAACCATAAATTAAATGACTTGAAAATAGATGAAATACTTGGACAATTTACATGCATGAATTTCATAGACTCGGTTACACCAAAACTTACTAAAGAAAGCAGTTTACAATATTACAATTACATAATCTTCATCAATCTTTTATTTTTTTCCTGATAAGTTATAATCTTCATCAATCTATTGACATCAAGTTAGAAACTTTCTTCATCGTATACAAACAATTTTTATTTGAATTTCCAGCACTCGTCTAAGCCTACATGACAACATAAGTTAAGTGAGATTGACATCTACGAGTATGAGTACATGATGGACATCTAAGCTTTCATCAAAATGGTTTTCTAACTGAACCAGCACATACTTTAAAGCTGAAAAATCCATAACATGAAAAATTTTATGAAAATGAAGATTGGTCAATACCTTTGCCCATGGTCGCAGATCTCCCAACAGAAATAAAACTTTTCAATCAGCGCAATCAGTTATGTGGGTAGAGGGAGGGTCGACAGAAGCTATAGTTCTGGGCAAAGGGAGGGTTGGGGACGGGGCAACTAGGACAGGGGATGAGCAACGTGGGTGATGGGGAAGAGAATGGACAATGCAGGGTGGGGAAGAGGATGGGATGTGACACAAGGGTGGGGGTGGGGATGGGTTTTAGGGCTGGGCAATGCGGGGGTGGGGGTGGGGAGAGCGACGCGAGGGTGGATTGTTGCGCCTCTGGCCTGTCCAAAGTCACACAAGACGATATTTAAATAGTTTGGCAAATTGCCTACGTCCACTGGAGCCTCTTTTACTGAATTTGTACAAAGTTACAACGCTCTACAAATTCTCTCTCACGTCCTCTCTTTCTCTGGTTTTCCTCACTCGGATTTACACAAACTGAACTCTCCTTTTATAGGAGAGCTAGCACCTACAATTGCTGAAGGAAATTCGGTGCAGCATGATCAAGAGAGCTTCTTTTGGTGCAGCAAATATTTGGTCAATATTTGCTGCCATAAACTTTCGGTGGATGGGTAGGTGGCTGCAAACCCAAATCTCATTTCATACTTGGGGGGTTTCCAACAATCACCCCCTCCACCCAAGTGTGCCATACTAGGATGCTTATAAACTGATTCATTCTTCAAATGAATGCGCCTCATTCTTTGACATAAGAGACTTCCGCTATCGAATGGGCTCCAATGCACCCGAGGGTGCTCAGCAGTGTATAATATTGATCAAGTCTAAACAATGTTGGAACTTGATCCCTATGACGACTTTCGTTAACATATCTGCTGAATTATCTTCAGTGCCAATTTTCTGAAGTTTGATGTCCTCTTCTTCTAATATTTCACGTACAAAGTGAAATCGAACATCTATGTGTTTTGTTCGAGAGTAGTGATATACTTGATTCTTGGCCAAATGAATTGCACTTTGACTGTCACAATAAACGGTAACCTCTTGCTGCTTAAAGCCCAAATCTGTTACCAATCCCTGTAACCAAATAGCTTCTTTCATGACTTCTGTTACAGTTATGTATTCAGCCTCAGTGGATGATAGTGCAATTGTTGACTGCAAAGTTGATCGCCAACTAACTGGTCCTCTGCCATAGTGAACACATACACAGTTGTCGATCAGCCTTTGTCAAGATCATCTGCATAGTCTGAGTCAACATATCTAGTTACTAGACTATCTTCACTTTTCTCGAACTTCAAACCAATATCTACGGTCCCTAAAATATACCGTAGAATCCACTTAGCCGCATGCCAATGAGTCTTTCTAGGATTATGCATATAGCGACTAACTAAGTTGACGGCCTTGGAGATATCAGGTCGTGTACACACCATGACATACATTAAGCTTCCAACAATACTTGCCTATGGGACATTCCTCATGTAGTCCCGCTCTTTATCATTTTTAGGAGACTGCAATGCACTGAGCTTGAAATATGGGGCCATAGGAGTACTCCCCGGCTTCGTCTTCGAGTCGATGTTGAAGCGTTGCAGTATTCTCTTTAGATACTGCTTTTGAGTAAGGTGAGCTATACCTTTCACCCTATCTCTACTGATCTTCATCCCCAATATTCTCCGTGCTTCTCCCAGATATTTCATTTCAAACTCATGACTCAATTGAGTTTTTAAACGATTTATCTCCCCCTTGCTTTTACATGCTATTAACATATCATCTACATATAAAAGCAAATAAATGAAAGATCCATTTGCAAGTTTTCTGAAATACACACAGTGATCGTATTGGCAACGAGTGTATTTCAGGTCCATCATAAAGCGGTCAAACCGCTTATACCATTGCCGAGGTGACTGCTTCAAGCCATAGAGTGACTTCTTCAGACTGCATACCCAATTTTCTTTTCCAGCTTCTTTAAAACCTTTTTGTTGAGACAAATAAATCTCCTCTTCCAGATCACCATGTAAGAAAAGCTGTCTTTACATCAAGCTGTGCTAACTTAAGATCATATTGTGCAACCAAATCTAGCAATATCCGAATGGATGAATGCTTCACAACAGGAGAGAATACTTCACTGTAGTCAATTCCCTCTGTCTGAGCGTAGCCCTTGGCTACCAACCTAGCTTTGTATCGCACTTCATTTTTAGCAGCTTGATCATCTTTCTGATTGAAGATCCACTTACAGTTAATTGTCTTCTTTCCTTGTAGAAGCGGCACAAACTCCCAAGTCTGGTTCTGGTTAAGAGATTGCATCTCTTCATTCATAGCCTTTGTCCATTCAACTTGTTCACTGGACTGTATGGTTTCTCTGTAAGTGGTTGGGATCTTACCCTCTTTAGCTAGTAATGCATATGTTACATAGTCTGTAAGACGTGTCGGTACATGTTTCTCTCGTCTCGATCTGTTGGTTGCTATTGATTCGGGTTGACATGGAGGTACTATGACTGGACTATCAACCTTATCTTGTCCATGCTTTCCCGAATTCTTTGAAGTAATAAACTTCACTTTCTACGAATCATCTGATGTTTCACCATCATTGCTGCCTTCATTGGAATCTTTATGCTTATGTGACTTAAGCATCTCAGGTTTGTTGAATGTAACATCTCTACTGATGATTACCTTTTTAGACTCTATGCACCAGAGTCTATACCCTTTTACACCAGTACTGAAGACTAAGAATTTTGCTTTCTTAGCTCTAGGATCAAGCTTACTTTCTTTAGCATGATCGTAAGCAGGACATCCGAAAACGTGTAAAGAGTCATAATCAGTAGCATGTGTACCTCTCCACATTTCAGTGGGTGTCTTCCCATCATTGGCAGCTGCGGGTAGTCGGTTGATGAGGTGGCAGGCATATGTCATAGCTTCAGCCCAAAATTGTTTACTGAATCCAGCATCCAGCAACATACATCGCACTTTCTCTAGTAAAGTACGATTCATCCGTTCTGCTGCAGTGTATCTCGTACTGTGAAGTGTCTGACAATTCCCTCTCTTTGGCATACTTCCATGAAGGGGTCTGAAGTATACTCACCTCCATTATCAGATCTGAGCCATTTGATCTTTTTGCCGATCTGAGTTTCAATCATTTTCTTCCAATCAAGAAAGATTTTCAGCACTTCATCTTTATTCTTCATCGTATATACCCACACACGACGAGAATAATCATCTACAAAAGTTACAAATCAATGCTTACCTCCCAAAGATGCATTTTGGGTCGGTCCCCAAATATCGGAGTGTACATAGTCAAGGATTCCCTGTGTATTGTGTACAGCGGTTCCGAACTTGATCCGCCTCTGCTTCCCTAATACACAGTGCTCACATAAAATGAGAATACACCGAACTTGATCCGTCTCTGCTTCCCTCATCTTTATTCTTCATCGTATATACCCACACACGACGAGAATAATCATCTACAAAAGTTACAAACCAATGCTTACCTCCCAAAGATGCATTTTGGGTAGGTCCCCAAATATCGGAATGTACATAGTCAAGGATTCCCTGTGTATTGTGTACAGCGGTTCCGAACTTGATCCGTCTCTGCTTCCCTAATACACAGTGCTCACAGAAAGACAGTTTTTCAGTCTTGACACCTTTGAATAAGCCTTGCTTCACCAATGTTTGCAAAGCTTTTTCTCCAGCGTGTCCCATACGCATATGCCAAAGACTAGTAGTCTCAGCATCAATCTCATCTAGCTCCTCACAGCATGTGGAAGCTCTTCCATCAATAGTACTTCATTGCAAGAAGTACAAGCTTCCTCGCCTCAAACCCTTCATTGCCACCTGAACTCCCATTAGTACTTTGAGAGTTCCATCTTCAATGGTGATTCTGAATCCCTTTGAATCTAGAGATCCCAGTGAGATGAGATTCTTTCGCAAGTCTGGAACGTACCGAACTTCTGTCAGAGTCTTGACGTTGCCATCGTACAGCTTTAACCGAATGCTACCTATTCCCTGAGTCTTATAGGCACTGTCATTGCCCATAAGTACTGCTCCACCATCAATTTTTGTGAAGTCAGTAAACCAGTCCCAATTGGGACACATGTGATAGGTACATCAAGAATCTATAATCTATTCATCAGAATGACAAATGAATGATGAACTTGTCAAGACAAAATCTGACTCATCATCTCTTTCCAAGACATTGGCTGTGGTGGGTTGATTATGCTTGTCCCTTCAGCTTGGGACAATCCTTCCTCCAGTATCCTTTGTTGCGACAAAAGGAACACTCATCTCTGGCTAGTTTTCTGCTGACTGATGAACCACGTGATGTGGCCCGGGTTTTCGAATGAAAACCTTTTATCCTTCTAGGATACCTTGACTGTGGTCTCCCTCTTGCTGTTAGTGCTTCACTTGATGTATCTTGTTGTACCTGCTTATCTTTTCTGCGGTACTCATTACTAATTAAAGAACTAGATACATCGTCAAAACTGATCTTTTCCTTCCCATACAATAGAATAGTAATTAAATGCTCATATGTATCAGGCAATGAATTTAACAACAGTAAAGCCTTATCATCTTGGATTTCAACATTTAAGTTTAATAAATCAGCAAGGATTTGGTTGTAACTATTCAGATGTTCAGACATAGAAATACTTTCACAAAATTAGAATCTGAAGAGCTTTTTCTTCAAGTGCAAATGGCTCTCAATGCTCTTCTTCATGAACTTATCCTCCAATTTCTGCTAAAGTTCCCTAGCATTTGTCTCTTTCATGACAAAATACTTCTGTTCTTTGGTAAGGCATAATCGGATTCTACTACAAGTTTGGGTATTAAGTTTCCTCAAATCCTTTTCAGTCATATTATCTGGTCTCTCTTCAAACGCAATATCCAACTCTTGTTGGATCAAAACGTCCATAACCTCACACTGCCACATGCCGAAGTTGCTAGTTCCATCGAATTTTTCAACTTCAAACTTGGCATTTGACACTGTGGACCGACGCCCAGAGCTATTGGCATTTTCATAGCTCTTATCTCTTCCAGAACGTTCTATTTGAATTTAGAAAAATTTAGACTATAAATTTTGAAATTCTAACCATATAGATGAGTCCAGAATGATCCAAATAGTTGGAAAGCATTATTTTGATTGTTGAAATCGGACTCCAAATGGCTTAGATCAAGCCCAAAATGGATCTGGAAAACGAACGGTCTTGATCGTCTGGCGGGTGAGATGCACACGCTGCAGCAGTGCGAGTGGGGGTGCTTAGGCGCGTGGATGACACACGCAGAGGCCTTCTAGGGCACTTGTGGGAGCGTGAGGCGCGTGACTGACACGCGCTGAGTGCCTCTATGGCGCGTGGGGACACGTGGAGAGCGTGTGGGTCACGCGTCTTCAACCTTTGGGTGCGTGACGGCATGTGACTGCACGTGGGGGAGTGTGGCGCGTGAGTTTCAGTCGTCTTCAACCTCCAGATGCGCGTGGAGCGCGTGGGTTCACGCTCCGATCTTCTACCGGTGCGTGCGGGTTCTTCCGACCTCCGTTTTCGATTCCGTTTGCGGCAACAGATTCGTCTTGACTCGAGGAACACCCTGGAGTTGTCGAAAGTTGATTTCAATCAACTTGATTTCTGGACAGCGCGAACCAAAGCTTTGATACCAATTGTTGTGCCTCTGGCCTATCCAAAGTCACACAAGACGATATTTAAGTGGTTTGGCAAATTGCCTACATCTACTGAAGCCTCTTTTACTGAATTTGTATAAAGTTACAACACTCTACAAATTCTCTTTCACGTCCTCTCTTTTTCTGGTTTTCCCCACTCAGATTTACACAAACTGAACTCTCCTTTTATAGGAGAACTAGCACCTACAATTGCTGAAAGAAATTTGGTGCAGCTTGATCAAGAGAGCTTCTTTCAGTGCAACAAATATTTATTTACTGCCATAAACTTTTAGTGGATGGGTGGGTGGCTGCAAACCCAAATCTCATTTCATATATGGGGGGTTTCCAACACGTGGGTAGAGCTGGGGCTGGGGCTGGGTCTGGGCGACGTGGGGGTGGGGGTGGGTTTTAGGGTTGGGCGCGGGATGGGAGTGGGAGGGAGAGCAAACGAGAATTTCAAATAATGGAAATTACTTGTGAGAGGGAAAGTGCGAAATGGCAAGGAGAGGAATGGAAATTTACTGTAGGCCTAGTAAGGCGTGTTTCGGATGCTGCCAACGGAAAAAAAAATCTTCATTTCCAGGACAGTGGAGCGGACGCGGACCACAGAAGCCCGCCCCAATCCTCTCAAATCGAAGACAGGCAGTCACTCCAGTGTCTTCTGAGTTCTCTCTGAAATAAGGAGGTTTTATTAAACAGAGAGAGGGTTTATTATACAGTCAATGGGCGGCGCCACAAGGTTGCTTGTGCTCCTCAACACCACCAGCCCCTTCCCTTTTCTTCTCCACCAACACCGCCGCAGATGCCCTTCCCTCCTTCGCCTCTCCCGCCGCCACAAGCTCCTCTCCTCTTCCCTCTCTTCTCACCACCTCCACCATCTCGTCGTCTCTCCCTCTCCCTCTCCTGCGGTCAAAGCTTCCCAGTCGCACCGGCAGCTCCACATCCGCTCCTCATCCGCCCTCCGTGACGACCACTTTCTACGCTCTTCTAATCGAGACTCTCATCCATGGCCCGAGTGGTCAGCCTTCCTCCAGACCCTCTCTCTCGCCGGCTACTTTCGTAACGACAACATTAATTATCGCCCCGGATCCGGTGACGTATCGGCTTATGATATTGGCTACGAGGTTGAGTTCGTTGCGTCCGCTGATTTACCGGATGAGTTCGTGCGCGCCGCGAGTGCCTGCTTGGCGTTCGCTAGAGATAGGGCTAACCTTTTGGGGTTCGTGTTCTAACCTCTAATCCAGTTTCTTTATTTTTGTCTTACGGCATACCACATCTCCATTTTTGGATGTGCAGGTTGCTTTCTAGGAAGGATGTTGAAGTGGTGGTTGGGAATGGGTCGCCATTTCTCTTCAAAGATGGTGATGATTCCGTGAGGAAGATGGCATCGTTTTTGCACAACGGTGAATCTGACGTAAGTGTTAGGATTTCTAATGTTTAGATGCATATTTCTCTTTCCAACCTTGGTTCCTTTCGGCTTTGGTTCTCCTTGTGCCAATCTTCTTTGTCGTGTTTTCCTTTTCTTTTAGTTTTATTTTTTATAAGTAGAGCTGTCGTTATGTCGACCTGTTCACAACAGGTTTAGTGCCATCGTGTTTTTGTTTGTTCTTTTGTCTCTCGGTACTACCGTTTGAATAAAATGCCTTCCTTCGTTTCTCCCTTTTGGTTTGTGCTTTTCCAACTCAGTGATCTTCTCTTGGTTATTTTCAGGCTGATGGCTTCTCCTTTTGGCTCTTCATTAATGATGTTCTTCTCATTGTCTTTTTCTCTAGAATTTTGTTTTCTAATCTCTTCTCCACTATTGCTCCTTTCTATTTTGCCCTTCAATACATGCTTCTTATTCTTTCTTTCTTTCCACTAGGCCTGTGGACCACCTTTATCTTTTCTGGAGTTCTAAAATTTACTACCAAGAGGCTTCTTTGCAATTTTCGATTCGGCCATTATCGATTTTGGGGCTTTCTTTTTTGGTGAATCTGGTCCAGTAGATGCCTTTGTTTCTTTCTTTTTTTAATCTGGTTTCATAGGTGTCTAGATAGGAGAGTATGATTTGTTGTTATTTTCATGTTCCTTCATGTTAGACTATGGTTCAATAGGTGCCTCTGCTGGAGTCTCTGTGATACCCCATATGATAAGGAAAATGGTAGGTGGTGTATAGGATCCTACTTTGCTTGGGAATGAGAAGTTCTTGCTCTTTATAAATTTCTAATAAGACTCCAATTATATCATTGACTAGTCATTTTGAAGTATAGGACATGTTGTTTGGGCCTTCCATTGGGGTATTACAAATGGTGTCAGACCCTATTTCAACCAAAAATGTGAAACTTGAGTAGTGTCACCTACGATGGACTGGTTTGATGAGGACATTGAGAATTTAAGGGGGGGAAATTGTGATACCCATATGATAATGATGAGGGTAGATAGTGTACGAGATTTCACATTACTTGAGAAGGAGAAATTCTTGTTCTTTATAAGGTTCTATGGAGTTCCAATTGTATCATTGACTAGTCCTTTTGGAGTATAGATCATGTGGTTTGGATCTTCCAATGGGGCGTTATAGACTCTCTCTCTCTCTCTCTCTCTCTCTCTCTCTCGGTTTATCTCCTCCCAACTAGAGCTCCAACTCTGACTTTGACTCCGGAGCTCTTATCAGAGTTGGATTCCGCTCCTGATTGGAGTTGGTGCTCAACTTGGTCTCCGACTTTGGTCGGAGTCAAAGGTCGAAGTTGGCCAGCCCTAATATCTTGACTGGTGGATAAGTTTTATTTTTGATACAATCAGCCAATTTTTCTTAAAAGCACAAAGAAGCCTGTTAAAAAAGAAAAAGAAAAAAAAAAGAGCAATATGTATACAAGAGAAGGCAGACTAGGAGGAAGAGGGAAAACAAAAAGACACGAACTTGATATAATTAGAAAGTAGTCCAAAAGACACGAACTTGATATAATTAGAAAGGCCAGGACTACTTGAGCTGATATCTAGACATACAGAGTTTTTCTGAGGAATGGAGGAGAAAGGAATGACAAGCGTGATTAACTAGTATTTGAACCACTTAGTTCAAGCCTGAAACCATACATGACTGCATTTATGATGTCTAGTCTAGATGATTTAAAATGGATGTTACTTTAAAAAAAAAAAAAAGATTTAAAATGGAAGTTAAGTCTGGAACATATATCATGATTTTTACTCATCACTTTAAAGGACACTAATTTGAAATTTTTTGCACTCTTTTTAATTTTAGATTTTGGCATTAATATTTGAACTTTAGTTCAAGTATTTGACAGTTACTATCACTAAAGTGAATCTTTTCCATGCTCTCCAATTGTTTGCCAATCTATAGGTATCAGATTCCAATAAAGCACTCACTGTTGATTTGATGAAATTTATACTGAGTTATGTCAGCAACGGATCTGTTTCTTCAGAAAAAAGTAATTGTGACAGAGAAACTGTTGAAATATCTGTCCGGAATCTGTTAAGCGAATTTGCCAAGCTGAGCTACAGCTCCTCACAGTCAAACACTGTTGGGTCTCATCAAAAGCACTCCCCTGAGAGATCTGGACAAACACCGAGTCATGTTGGGCAAACAGTTGAAATGAAAAGAGGCGATTGGATTTGCCCGAGGTAGGTCCTCTTTATGGCCTAAAAAGTTTCTTGAATTAGAGAAGCTTGTTTTATAATTTGATTTACTATGTTTGGCTGGAATCAATGGAGAAAACATATATCTGAGTTATTTTCATTATTATGTGGCATCTTCTTGGATAAGTAGTACTTCTTTTATTATCTTTATCTTGCAGGTGTAGTTTCATGAACTTTGCGAGAAACATGAAATGCCTTGAATGTGAGGAGACACGACCAAAGAGACAGTTGACTGGTGGGGAGTGGGAGTGTCCACAGTAAGTATCGCCCCATTATTTCGTTTTTCCTTTGCCTTGTTGATTGGTCGATCCATTCCAACGAAAAAGGGTGAACTTCAGCTTGACTTTTTCATTTTCAGATGTGATTTCTTTAATTATGGGAGGAACAGCGTATGTTTAAGGTGCGACTGTAAGCGACCTGGAGAAATCTTGGTTGGTAGTGCCCACAGCATATCAGGAGTAGGGTATGGAAATGGAACAAACACCAATAAGGCTGGCATTGATAGCAGGTTGGCTGCCAATGAAGAGAAGGCACAACGATGGTTCAGTAAGGTTTCTCAGCTTGATAGTAGTTCTGACATGAGCAGTGCCATAGCAGATGAAGATTTTCCCGAAATAATGCCCTTGAGAAAAGGGGTAAATAGATTTGTAGTGAGCACGAGGAAGACACCTTTGGAGAGGAGGCTGGCCAATGCTAAATACCAGAGAAACTTAGGTAGTGATGACTCTCCTGAGGGCAATGATTCAAGAAGTGTGGGTCCAAACTCGACAATCAGTCAGGGTTTAGATAAGATACTTGGTCACATTCCTGTTGTTTCTGAATCTAACAATAAAAATATAACTGCTGGACGTAATCCTGGATCAGATGGATTACGTCCATCTTCTTCACAGAATGCCCCCCCTGGTGGAAGCAATTCCAATTATGTTCCATTCGTGCCATTGCCCTCAGATATGTTTGCCCAGCCTGAAAATGCAATACCACAGGGGAGTGAGAAGCCATTGAGAGACTACCAGAAATCTCTTGCTTCAAACACTATTGAGTGGACAAGCAATGCTTCTGGGAGCAATGAGTCCGACAAGTCAGGAGGCAGTTTACAGCAGTCTCAGAACCCTGTGAGCCAGATTGAGAACAAGAATAAGGAGAAACAAGAAGCTGAAAAATCCGAGAGATGGTTCAAGAGGGTCGCAGAACTGCATAATGTTACAGATCTCTCTAGTGCAATTTCGGATGAGGACTTCCCTGAGATCATGCCAATGCGTAAAGGAGAGAACCGATTTGTTGTCAACAAGAAGAAGGATCGCTCATTGACTACTCCAGCTTACAAGAGACGTATGGCCATGGAGCAAGCTAGCAGTACTAACTTTGTACCATTTGTACCCTTTCCATCTGACTACTTTGCTAAAAAGGACAAACCACAGCCAGAGGGAACAGATTCAAGTAAAGAAGGTGCTGAAGACTCTTCTGCTTCTGCCATGCCAAAGGACAAACGACAGTCAGATGGAACAGTTTCAAGTAACGAAGCTGCTGAAGAAACTTCTGCTTCTGCCATGCGAAAGAATCATATGGAGAAGTCAGATGATGCTAGACCCAATGTGCTTCACGGGAATAATATTGAAGAGAGAGGAAATCAAAACATCAGTATGGAAAGATTAAGCGAAAAACCTGCTGGAGAGAACTTGACTGAGACAGATGTCAGAAGTTGGTACCCTCGGAACGAAAATACCAATGAGACACCAAATTCTACGAGTTCTCCCCAACAATCAGAAAATGAAAATATTAGAGAGAGATGGATGGGAAAAAGCTTGGAGGGGTCAGCAGTGAAGGAACCAGATCCTCTAGATATGTCGGAGGAAGCCAAGGCAGAAAGGTGGTTCAGGCGTGTTGCCCAGATTAAGGACATCTCAGAGCTGAGTCAAATACCTGATGAGGATTTCCCATCAATAATGCCAATGCGAAAGGGTGTAAACAGGTTTGTTGTGAGTAAAAGAAAAACGCCACTGGAGAGGAGGTTAACGTCCTCACAGTACAGAAGAAATCTTCCGATTGTGAGCTCAGATCCAGTGAAGAAAAATGATGATGATAGCTGAGAAAATATGGACATTTTTTTTTTCTCTAAGCGAGAAAGTTTGGAATTTTGATGTTTTGTATTGGGATGTGATATACTTTCCGCGAGTTAAAAAAATTACTTTTGCTGAATAAAAAGAAAGTTCAATAATTATGTTGCGAAATCTTGTTCCTCAAAAACTTTCTTAAAGGAAACCTTTGAAGCATTCCATATAATCTTACACAAGTGTGCTACAATGGGTAAGTGAAGAAATATGATATTCATTCTGTTTATCGAGTACGTTGATTTTCATATTGAGTTATATCAAACGTTCCTACTCATTTCAGATCAATACCGTATATGGTTTCTTTTGCCTTGTATTACAGGCGCTTGGTTTCATTTTTAAGTGGATTGTGTGTAACGATCTAAGGGAAGACAAAGCCCCATGAAAAATCCCAAGCCACATCTTAGCCATACTCTAATACGACGAATCAAATGTACAATTAAAACCCTATAGAAATCATTGTAAAGAATTTCTCCATGTTAAATAATGTGGGATCTCATATATCACCTATACTCATCAGTCAATATGGAGTATCACATTGTATGCCCTATACTATCCCTTATAGTCTTGTATTGTTCTTTACAAGAGTTGGTGACTTTTGCTGTGAGGTATGCATTCCCTTAAGAATTACATCGACTATTGGATGTGTGAGGGGGGGAAATCCTAGAGCCTAAAGACCAAGCCAACCCACCTGGTTAGGTGCTATAGGACAAAAATGGACGAGATGAGAGAAGAGACATGGGGCGTTAGGGGAGTGCAGGAAGTAGGGATTTGTTTGGGCAGGCCCCCCGGGGGGGGGGGGGGGGGGGGG